>CM060118.1:28647150-29057150 GCA_030522415.1 Channallabes apus
GTTGACTGTGATCTCAGTGTTAATATATAGAATACAAGGACCACACGTGATTTTTCTCTGGAGAAGAAATAGTCAGACTTCTGAGAGCTAAAGAATTCAGCACTTGTCAGAGTTTAACTCAAAAAAGAAAGACATTTTAAGCTAAATTATTCGACTACATTTTCTCTTGCTAGCCCTAAAACATAAATAACGCAGCGATTTAAATGCTACTATTATATTTTTATAACAAACGTAAAGTTACATAAAACTAAAAAAAAAGAAGAAAAAAAAAAGACGGGCTTTTCCAGAGAACGAACACTGTGGTCCTGTATGTCACTCTTTGATATGAAGGAATGCTTTGTGGTCAAAACCCCAAATGGCATCAATTAAGTTAGTAGAAACTATATGGTCAAACCATTTTATAAAAGTGTGTTTTATGACTGCTTTTTCATTTATGCTTAAAGAAAAGTGTGATATACTGTGAGGTACCATCACTATATTCATACAAAGTGCCAAAACCTTCCATCTGCCAAACGTTTCTGTTTTAAAATCCGTTAACAAGTTCAGATTCTTTCTTCCTCTTCAGACCGAGAGTGTGTTGCTGATACATGATTGTCTCTTGCTTTGTGAGTCAAACATTGTATTGTGGGAAAGTTTGGTTGTGTCTCAGGGTGTCCTTAGACAGTTGTGCATGAACTGGCAATAATGTATAAAGGGACAAAGGAAGAGACAAAGTGATGCACTTGCTGCTAAAACAAGCAAAAATAATAATAATAATGATAATAATAATAATAATAATATGTAGATTTAATATCGAAGGAGTGTAAAGCGCTTTCTCTCTGTGCTGTCAAATTTATTATGATCGGCCCATTTTCTTTTCATCAAGTGCCTGGCCCAAAGGGAGGGTTTGATGTTTTGCAAGAGGTTTTGAATGTACAGCCACAGCAGCAGAAACATAAGCAGGGTTTTCTTTGAAACTAAAGCACTTCTTTACTGTTGTTGCTGTTGTTGTTGGATGACAGCAAAGCAAGACGTTCATTAGGAAAGTTCCGCCTCTTCTTCAGATTAAGAGAGGCTATTGTCCCTGAAAAGAGGGCGCTCTGTGTTTGTTTCACATTTACTTATTGAAACATGCTCTTTCTCCTGAATGCCTCTCCTCCATACGACCTTTAACCTCTGGTTCACCTGCAAAGCCCCCTATACTCTACTACTGAAGGCCCTGCACCCCTACCAGTGCCCTAATGCTGGTCCTTTCCCCACAAATATTTATTGTATTTATAATTGAGTTTGTTTAGGTGTGTATACAACAGTGTTGGCGTTGTGACACTTTTGTAATCTAAGATGGAGGTAGTACCAAGACGTGTTTTTTTGGGGTTGAAGAGGGTTCAATTCCAATGAAAATGTTTACATTCTCTTTCCGACATCATGCTTTTCCCGCCGCTTTTAAACTGGCTGGAATGATTAGCAATATGGTCTAACGGCCACATCATTACTCACGACCTTAATGTGTCCTTTCTTTCTAGTTCTATGTGATCGTGCCATTCAGCTCTTGTTTAGAAGATATTACAGTTAAATTACAGTTTTAATTTACAGATTATTACCATGCATTTGATATAGATTGATGATTTTAACTAGGAGTGAAAGTGATCTTTGCAGTATTTTCTCTTAAAGGAAAGTGGTTCAACTGTGCATTCCATGTAGACTTTTGGAGGAATAAAGTTTGCTGAATTAAAGTAGCAGGTCATTCAGCCTCATTCTGTTTCTCTCACCTTCTAACATTGAGACGTGCAAAAATAGTTTACAAACGAGTAGACACGAATGCCTTCTTTGCTTTTTTTTTCATTTATGTTCCTGCTCTTAGAACATTCCTCTGTATTTCCATTTCACCCACAGCAGTGAACCTACACCTCCATGCTCACAGTCTGTGCCTGACAAAACATTGCTGTTAATTAAAATATTTTCAATAAACACACTACATAAAACTGTGATTTTTTAATGTTGTTCCTTGTTCGCCAAAGTATTACTGCTTTCATCTTTCCTGTTTTCTACTTTTTTTTTTTTTTACAGACTAAACAATGTTTTCCTCATTCTTAGTTTAGCCTTTGATTCTAAATTACAAATGTAAATGTACCAGGGTTGAAGAAGAAGAACTCGAGTGGCCTGAACAGAGCCCTGACCTCAGCATCACTGAATACATTCCTTTCAGAATGCTCTTGTTGTTGAATGAGCATATTCACACAGGCCTAGTTAATCAGTGACGATCCCGAGCCAAGGAGCAGACAAGAGGCTAAACTGACCGTCTGATAGCTGCACTGACATATCAGTTTTGTTCCACCATATTGAGACTGTGTCTCTTTCCCAAGCTAAAGAAAATGTAGTTTATTGTACTAACCTAATCAACATACAGTTAAATATAACTGCCTTGTTAAACTGACAGTGTCAGTTTATTTAGAATAATCCATAATCACATAACAATCAGACAATCATCGTCTCTCACTGCATCCATAAATCTCCTCTTTGGTCTTCCTCTAGACCTCCTGCCTGGCAGTTCCAACCTCAGCATCTGTCTACCGATATATTCACCATCTCTCCTCTGAACATGTCCAAACCACCTCAATCTGGCCTCTCTGACTTTATCTCCAAAACATCTCACATGGGTTGTCCCTCTGATGAACTCATTCTTGATCCTATCCATCCTCGTCACTCCCAACGAGAATCTCAACATCTTCATCTCTGCTACCTCCAGCTGGGTCTCCTGTCTTTTTTTCAGTGCCACTGTCTTATATTAAAATAAATATGTAGCCAAAGAGAAATAAATCTCCCTGTGGATCCATCTCATTATTAGGATTGTATTCGTGTTCTGAATTTCATAATTCATATGCAGGTTAATCTTAAACCTTTTTGTATCTGTAAACAAGGCATTAAGTTTTGAAGACTTTGATTTTAACGATCTAAGGAGACTGTTTGTTTCTATTCTAGATTTAATTAGAAGTTAATTAGTACATAATATTACCCACTCATAATGGTAGTCACACTCTTCATATAATACAAAAAATTGGATTAAATATCAGTGCGGATGTGACTAAAGACAACGCCAGGGCTGTGTCTTCTTACTTGTACCCTGGAGAAAAAATTTTTTTTTTAGTGTATTACAAATATACTGAAATCCTCGATAGTACACTGCAAATATACTAACAAAAAATTGTACCATTAGTTAATATATTAAAAGTATACTAACATCATGCTTTTACCAAATTTTGGAATTAAACTTTAAATATACTTCAAAATAATTGTATTATAGTACACTTTCCAAAGATATATTATTGGAAAATATACTTTAAGTGAAAGGTTGGTCTAATTTCCAAAGTATACTTATTTAAACTTGTTTTTCAATGTATTTTTGTTATATTTAAAAAAATATCCTTGAAATAATCATAGTACAAATATACAGAAAGTATTCATTAGAATACAATTTTTAATATACAGTAGTCTCAGTATATTATCAGTTAAATTTAAATGTACTTATATTTAGTTCACTACTCTCTCGTGCGTGCGCACTTTTTGACTCGTTTTTGCACGCTAAAAATCGTTTTTGCAGGTTCAAGATAATTTATGTTTGCACTCTCTCATCTGTTTCCTGATTGGCTGATTGTGAACACGTTTTGTTAAACACGAATAAACAATAGTAGTGCTTTTTTGTAACCTTGTGCAAATTAAATCTGTTGAACTCATGAATAAAATCTGCCTCATAATTACTGATATAATGTGTTTCAAAAACATGTTGTAGTGTAGAAAATGCATTTATTATAGAAGTTTGTAGCTCGTATAGCAGGCCAGGAGTACTCAATGGTTAAGGCGTTGGACTACGGTTCAGAAGATCCCAGGTTCAAACCCCACAACCACCAAGATGCCAGTGTTGGGCCCTTGCGCCTCAACTTAACCCTCAACTGCTCAGTTGTGTCATGAGAGAGAAAAAAAAAAGGAAGTCGCTCTGGATAAGAGCATCTGCCAAATGCCTAAATGTTGTACTGTATGATACAATAAAGTATATTTGTATTAACCACAAAGTGTATTTTTTTAGTATTTGTAATTGACCAGAAGCGTGCACCTGCTGCAATAAAAATATACTCATAGTATATCAATCATGTATTTTGTAACACAGTAAAAATAGCTGTAATGTACTTATAATACATTAAATATATACTTAAATTGTATTAATTACTGTCGGGTATGTAAGTTAGTACACACACAGCGATATACTTTATGTGTACTAAGTATACTTAAAATTGTCTCAATTTAGCACATAAAAGTATACTTAATACACTTAAAGTTGTGCTTTACTACAACTTTATTACAATTAAAATATATTTAGCACAAAATTAGTATGTCGAAAATAGCACACTTCAAATTAACTAATCCATTATACTTAAGTATACTGAAAATTATTATGGTGCAAGTATACTTAGTATATTAGTATATATAGTAATATATATATATATATATATATTACTATATATAGTATATAGTATATAGTATATACTTAGTATATATTTTTTTTGACAAGGGTATTGCTTGACTTTAGTGCAAATTTTGATACCATTGTACCTCGTAGCTCAGGTCTTATTTGATTAGTACTAAGTTAGTACCCTAGTGTAAGGATCTATCCAGTGACAGAAACTTTGAAGCAAAAATGTGCTAAGTATACTTGAAGCCATACTAATTGTCAGTATACCTTACGTGTATTAATTATTAGTTAATTTGAAGTGTGCTATTTTTGACATACTAATTTTGTGCTAAATATATTTTAATTGTAATTAAATTGTAGTAAAGCATAACTTTAAGTGTATTTAGTGTACTTTTATGTGCTAAATTGAGACAACTTTAAGTATACTTAGTACACTTAAAGTATATGGCGGTGTGTGTACAGTGCTAATTTACATACCCGACAGTAATTAATAAAATTTAAGTATATATTTAATGTATTATAAGTACATTAAAGCTATTTTTACTGTATTACAAAATACATGATTAATATATTATGAGTATATTCTTATTGCAGCAGTAGCATGCTGTTATACTTCTGGTCAATTACAAATACTAAAAAGCATACTTTGTGGTTAATAAAAATATGCTTCTATTATATTATGCAGTACACACAGTCTTCTATAATACTATACTGCAAATATGTTACCAGTACACTAAAGGAGTTTAGGACCATTTATAAATGCTGGATGTATTTTTTACATTATAACAAATTTTTGAAACACATTACATCAATAATGATGAGGCTGATTTGATTCATGAGTTTAACAGATTTAATTTGCACAAGGTTTCAAAAAAAGATAAATAAAAAAAACTGTTAGTTTATTTGTCTTCAACAAAACTTCAAGTTGTCTCACAAACACACAAACAGAAATATTAACTGATGCCTGAACAAAGACAGACATTAATATTGGAATATGCAATATTAGTTTAAACCTGGTGTGTTGATTCTATCTGTTACATAGAGACTCTGAACACAGGACGAGAGCTACAGAGCATTATACCAGTAGTGAAGTGCATAGGATTTAGCAATAACACATTAGACAATACATTATATAGTTCAAACTATGTACTTTATTTCAAACTACCTATACTTCTGGCGTGAATTAAAAAAATAAAAGCGGAGAACTGGGGAGCCAGTTTCTGATTGGCTGGTGTTGCGCTGATTCTAGTCTCTGGTTGGCTGGAATAGTTGCAGAGTTCTAACGCTTCTGAAGTTTGTGCAAGTGTAGCTTTATGATAGTGAGCGCACAGAAGAGTGAGAGTTCAACCACATAAATTATCTTGAACAGGCAAAAGTGATTTTCAGTGCACAAAAACGAGTTTGAGAGTGTGCACGCGCGAGAGCGATTCAGCGTGCAAAGACGAGTCTAAATGCGCACATGCACGAGAGAGTAGTGCACTAAATATATAAGCATAATATAGCTTACTTTCATGTGAGAAATATTGCTAGGATAAAAAATATGATGTCTAAATAGTACATGACAAAAAATAGTTCATACTTTTGTTACCTCTAGTAGGGACTGTAAATTATTACTCTATGGATGTTCCACTGGGTGCTTAAACAAGCAGAATGCAGCAGGCAGAATCTTTGCTAGAATCACATCACCCCTATCTTATCTTATCTTCCAGAGTAATTTTGCATTGATTTTAAAATACAACTATTGACCGATAAAGCACTGAATTGTCTCACACCACAGTATATGATCAAACTTCTGCTCTTTTATGAGCTGCCACTCCTTTGTTCAAAAGGTGCAGGCTGTTTGTTTGCACCTTTAACAGTGATGGCTACATCAGGGGCCAGAGCTTTCGCTCACAAAACTACTCATTATGAATGAGCCTTCTAATTAGTACTTGGGTCTCACACACACACAGCCTCAGTGTTGAAGTCTAGGCTGAGAAGGTGTTTGTTTATTCAAGCATTTTAGTAATAGATTTTCCTTAGGTAAAGTAGCAGTTCTGGAAGGTCCACGAGTAGAGAGTGTTTTAGTGAACTCGGACGCTGTCATTCCCCTGCTCTCATGCATTTACTCAGGTTTCTTGACAGTGGACTGGATGGCCGCTTTATATCCCAGGGCGCCCTCATGTCTGGGTTTCCTCCTGGCTCTCACTTTCAGTTATGCTGTCATAGCTTGTGTTGCCAGAGTCCCTGCTTACCCTCTGCACATAGTGGACATTGTCCTCAACCATTATGCGACAATAAACATTCCTACTGTAATAATGCATGTGTCCCTATTTTTGTACCCTTTTCTCACTCCCCATCTCTCTATCATGATACCCCTGAGATAACAGTGATGATAATTTTCAGAACTGCCTAATCCTGATACCCTACTTCTTACTGGAATTTTTGCGATCACTTGGAAAACACTCACTGCTGCTGAGGATGGTCCCATATGGACAGCGTAAAGATATACTTAACACCATGAAGTTGGCTTTGAACAGAACAGTTGAATCTTTAATAAATTTACTGTTTACACAACTGTGCTTTTTGACTACATAGCACACAGAAGGGTGTTTAAAGAAGGGATTTATTCATAATCACGCTGTCTGGTGTCAACCATGTGAGTATGTGTTCTCATTTGAGTTTGGTAAATCAAGATTTTTCCCCATGACGTCTGATGGCTCTGGCTTGTTCATTAGGGGAAAAAAATATTATAAATTGAATGATTGCCTAAATGTATTAAACATGCTATACACATATAATTGAATTTTTCAGTTGAAAATTTTAATTTCAGTAACCTGAGCTCAGGATCGTACCCGGGATCCCGAATCTGTAAGGTACAAAATTAATTTCTTAAGGTAAAAACATTTCACAAAAATCTGAAAGAGACAATGAAATAAATAAATAAATAAATAAATAAATATGCAGCTAAAATGTAGAGCAAATAGATGGGAATAGGACTACTGTGTTCTGTTTACCTTTGTGTGTGTGTGTGTGTGTGTGTGTGTGTGTGTGTGTGTGTGTGTGTGTGTGTGTGTGTGTGTGTGTGTGTGTGTATATATATGTGTGTGTGTGTATATGTGTGTGTGTATATGCGTGTGTATATGTGTGTGTGTAGGTGTGTGTGTGTATATATATATGTGTGTGTGTGTGTGTGTGTGTGTGTGTGTGTGTGTGTGTGTGTGTGTGTGTGTGTGTGTTAGTCCTGCAGGCTCCCTGGGGTCCAAAGTCTCAAATATTATCAGAAGAGTACCATACTGTACTTCCCCAGAGTGCTGAAGACACTCATTCATCGCATGTGTGTGAGAAAGAGAGAGAGAGCGAGAGAGAGAGAGAGAGAGAGAGAGAGAGAGAGAGTGAAAGAGTCTCTTTCACTAACATTTTCAGTTAAATGAACGTTTCTTTTGCAGAACTGTTTCACAAGCGGCTCTTTTTCTCACTCCTTCATGTTGCTCACTTTATCATCAACATGCTGAATGTAAAGAATGAATCTTGCTTTAGATCACTCTGGTTGTGATCGTATGTATGAATCGCTAAAACTAAACCCTGATGCTGATCTTAACAAGTGTATCCTAACTGACTTACTAAAACACACACACACAAAAAACTGTCAAATTTCATCTGACTTTGTCTGCATCTGTAGATGAACTGCTGAAAATCTTTAATATGGTGACATAAAAAAAAATTGCAACATTCATCGGAGTATCGTCATCACCACATTAACACCACATGAGTGTGTAAAGGGAAAGGAATGCACCACTTGGATGTTCTTCTGGTGGTTAGCACTGAAACTGGTGTAGAGGCCTCGATAAACCCAGGTGTGTGTTCATGTTTAGGATTCATAAAGCATCAAGCACTGCATCACTGTGGTCAGCTGCTAAACTGTTTTGCAGTATTTCTATTCTGGCCTGTGGATACCGTAGGGTTAGGGTTAGGGTTAGGGTTAAGGTTAGGGTTAGGGTTAAGGTTAAGGGTTTGTCCAGTATATACAGTATGTGTGTGTTTTTACTGGTTTATGTCCTCAATCAACACATTTGAAAGTTTCTCTGACCAGAGAATCTGACCAAAACAGCCCACTGCATAAACAAACCTGAAAACAGAGATAACTCATTGCGTGTGTGTGTGTTGGTGTGTGTGTGTGTGTAGATTTAGGTGTGTGTGTCTGTGAGTACAGTACATGCCATATGTACTGGACTCATGTCATGGCAGGCTTCTCTGTAATTTTCTTGGTTGTGTAGTGCGCAGTGGTCTGGAGTGTACGCACGAACACACACACACACACACACACACACACACACACAAACCATACACATTTATCTAGGGGTTGCAGTAACCAACTGAATCTAGGAGGCCTGAGCATAATTAATAGTTTCGCTGTGGTTACAGGGAGGGCAGGATCACAGTATTTATTTTTGACTAAATTTAATAAAGTAAAAACATGGTTATTCAGTGGTATGTGTGTGATGTGTGTGTGAGATCGAGAGAGTGTGAGTGTGTGTGAGTTTGCCTGGACCTAAGCCCTGACCAGACAGCCTGTTTACCGTTAGTCTGTGGCGTTTGACGGCACTCCAGCGACATTTTTCAGCCCTATTAAAAAGCCGACAGCAGACACCAACGCTTATGACGCAGGGAGGAAAAGTGGGATGGGGGGAGGAGGAGGAGGAGGAGGAGGAGGGAGTGAAAAGTGACAAGAACGTGAGAAGGAGAGGCTGCGAAAGGAGCAGTGTGTCAAACATAACATCAGGCTGGAGTCCTTGCACAGAGCCTTGGCTTTTTCCTAGAGCACTTGGGTGAGGATGGGGGACTCCCCACCTTGCTAAGAGCAGTGTGTGTATATGTGTGTGTTTACTGGTTCTGCAAGTTATGACTTTTAGAAATGCTTCAGCACAGAGCCTTCCAGCTCGGCACTATGTGAACTCTGTGTCCGGGACATTAGGAGATGCGTATGAGTGTTCCACAAAAGCCTGGAAGAATTATGTGAGTGTTTAGTAGAGCGGTTCAGCAGTTTAAGGCCGTGTGTGTGTGTGTGTGTGTGTGTGTGTGTGTGTGTGTGTGTGTGTGTGTGTATTGTGGTTGTGCGCTTTTAAAGGAACCTATAGTTTGAATTGGAAGGATATATGCTGATTATTCCCTTTTTTTATATGACAATTGAGGGCTTCGTGGTTTTATCAGTGAATCCAAGAGCCAGCTGAGCTTGACCCCAACCCAAACCAAGCTCAAACTAAACTTCCCACTTTGTTTAACAAAAACACACACATGCAGCCTCTTTCTTGGTTATTGTAATCCATAATCATAATAAACATAGCAACGTTGATTAAAGTCGCAGAAGGAAATTATGATGTGATCAAAGAAACGAAACTGCATGCTTTCAAACTGGAATATATGGTTAAACTCTGTATATCCCAATGTATCCTTCTGTGTGTGTGTGTGTGTGTGTGTGTGTGTGTGTGTGTGTGTGTGTGTGTGTGTGTGTGTGTGCGTGCATGTGTGAATGGTCTTCTCCTGTAACTGGACCTTGGAATGTTTTCAGAATAACTATGCCAAATCAGCAATTAGTGTGGGACAACCGTGAAGAAGAGTGAGGATCAGGGACAGGTGTCCATAAGACACACACATGTGTGCATTCATACTGTACACACACACACACGCACACATACACACACACACACAAAGCAAGCAGAGAAACAATCATCATGTATTTTGCATGCTTGAAATGTCAGCTATGTGGAATAACTAGCTACAGTAAGAGTCATACCACACATCAGGCTATCAGCGCAGCACGACAATTATCTAAATGTCTGACTCCAAGATTCTCCACCTCTCCGTTTGTGTATACAGCCAAGCAGCTAACCTTTTGAGAGAGCAAGGGGGCAGGGGTGCTGGAGCGAGCTTTGCTTCATGCCTGTCTTCAAACTGTTTAGACGTTCTCCTGACTTCAGCATTCACTTTGTGGAATAAATAGTAAGTGTGTGGGGGGTCTGAAATAGCTACCCATGGGCCTTTTCAACAACAACGGGTAAAAAGAAACAGTTGGTAAGTTGTAATGAAGCACTCAGTAAGCCTAAGAAGTGAACTAAAGTGACTTCGTACTTATTGCTAATTTGGGATGCAACTGCAGAAACATTTTTTGTGATCATTTTCCTTAAAAGGAAATTGCATTTTATGGTAGTAATTGAACATATACTTAGTATTAAACTCATTTTTGCCATGATACTAATGGTCTGTCTATAACTAATTAACTAATAAAGAAAAGGAACAGTGGGCATGGTTCCCGAGTGGCGCAACAGAAGAAGTTTGCCCTATTGTTCAGAGGTCAAATCCCAGTGATGCCTGAGCCATCCATGACCAGGACCAAAGAGTGCAGACTTGGGTGTGCTCTCTGGGTGGGATGAATGGCATACTCTCTCTCAAACACATTGACACTAGCCTTTTGTGAGTATGTGAATGTAAAAGAGGGTAGATAGCTCTTTCCTCAAAGGCACAAAATGAGCAGCAGTTGGAAAGATTCAGTTGGTTGACTTTGTGTGTCTATGAGAAAGCAGATAGATTGGTAGATGTTACATGCATTTAGAGGAGTGCTGTGTGGTGGGGGTTAATTGGAAGGTGACCAAATTGGGGAGAAATTAATTGGCAGTTATGTCTTCCCAGCAACTCCATTGCCTCCCACCTTGGGTCTGTGTGCATGGAGTTTGCATGGTCTCCCTGTGCTTACAATATAAAAAATGCTGTATACACGGATCAGCCATAATACCACTGTCAGGTGAAGTGAATAATATTGATTATCAATTATATTATATACCAGCTTTATCACTGCCTGGAAGCACACTTTCTTTCGGCTGCTGCTGTCAAGGGAACGCCAAAGTGAACCATCTGATCCGCACACAACTTCGCACAAGTTTTACATCGGATGCCCTTCCTGACACAACCCTCCCAATTTATCCCGGCTTGGGACCGGCACTTCATGCAGTGGTTGGGTAGCATGTGAAGTGCCAACCCACCAACAGCAAGGTTCAAACTCAGATCCTCAGAGCAACAACCTAGAGCCTTAGCCACCTGAGTCACCACTCTTCACCTGAAAGCCCAGTTAAGTCTATTATTAAGAAGTAGACAATATTTGGTACAACACAGACCCTCCCTGGATCAGGACATCGTTTCAAACTGGATGATAGAGACAAGAAATTGGTCAGAGAAGCTACCAAGAGGCCTACATCAACTAAAAGGTCAAATGCAGTCAGGACTGAACATAACACCAAACGATATGTCTGGCAGAAATCCAATACAACACACCATCCAAAATAACAGCATTCCTACAGTAAAGCATGGAGGTGTTAATATCCTGTTATGGGGTGTTTCTCTGCAGCAGGGACTGGTGCACTTTTCAGGATAGAAGGAAAATAGATGGGACAAAATACCATCAAATTCTTGAAGAAAATCTGGTGAATGTCCTTGCAAGGACTAGTCAGTGTCCAGACTTAAACTCCATTGAAAATCTGTGAAATGGCTTGAAGACTGCAGTTCACCAACGGTCACCATCAAGCATAACTCAGCTTGAGCAGTTTTACAAATTAGAGTGGGCAAATATTGTAAAGTCTAGATGACCAAAGCTTTGTGTGCCATCGAGAGGGTGATTAGCTTCAACTGATTGAGTTTATACAGTAAGTAAGTCAGTTTTAGGAAGGGTGAACATTTTGGGCTGTTCGGTAACTGTCACTTTGCACCTCTAGGTTCCTGGATTGGCTCCCACCTCGCATCTGTGTAAATGGAGTTTGCATTTTCTTTCTGTGCTTGGTGGGTTTCCCCCCATAGTCCAAAGACAAGCAGGTTAGGCTAATTGGCGTTCCCAAATTGGCTCCTGGCCCCCCACAACCCTGATCACAGGATCAAGAGGGATAAACGATGAGTGAGAGAGAGTGTACCTTTTCCAAATTACTGATTCTGTTTATTATTTTCTAATAAAAGAAAAAAAAAAGAAAAGAAAAAATGTGTTTGTCTTCATTTCCGGCGACAAAGCCAGAAAATGTGATTATTTTAAGGGGTGTGTGATTCTTTTCTATAACTACTGTAAATAGGTCTGGTCATGGGTGTGCCTTGGTTTATCATCTGTTTTCATAATGTTGTTGTCACTGTTTTTCTCATGATCCTATTTGTCCTTGGTTTATTGTTTGTTGTCTATAGGAAGCTGTTTCATTTATATTTGCTTTTGTTTAGTAAAAGTCTTAACATCTGCACCTATGCCTTGCTTGTATCTATCCTTTCCTGACATCAGTCCAATGCAGCACAAACTACCTGAAAAAGTAAATGCTGGCCACAATAAGCACCAGAACACCCAGCGCACCACAATCCACCAGGGCCCACCAGTCGAAAGTTTTTGATCTGGCTTCTAGGATGCCTACATCTCAATCTTATCAAGAACTCATGGCATGCTCCAGACAAACAAGAAAACATCAGAGCACACCCTCAGGTCTTGTGGAGCCATGCCCAAGCAGCCAAAGCCGGCTCAGCGGCTCAAGGGGAACCGAAGATTTAGGTAGTTTTCATGTTAATGATTTGAAAGTTATGGCTTATCAGTGTATGCTAGCTACAGTATTTAGTTCTAGTAATAATCACATAGGCATAAAAAACCTTGTGCCAGATGGTGGGGTTAAGACGGTAGCTGGAGTAGAGAATATTTCTTAATCTGGTTTCATTACTTTGGGTTGCGAGCAGAGTTACAAGAAAGAACAGCTGATGAATCGAAAGACATACAGCATGCAATCTCTTCCAGAAGTATTGGAATGCAAACCAATTTTCTTGTCACCTTTTATTTGAACCCATACATTTTTAGGTGATCAAAAAACTGGAACATGTGGCTGACAGGTGTTTCTTGTTGTCTAGGTGTGCCCTGTTAGATTGATTGTTTATCCATTTCATAGCTTTGAACGTCTATTCTTGGTTTGAGGCTTGGGGTTTCTTTTCTGTGAAGACTGCATTTGGTGTCAAATAGAATAAACCAATACAAAGACCAGAGAGCAATCTACGGGAGAAAAGCAATTTTCTTTCAAAGCTGAGAAATGAAGGAAAAGTCAATCAGAGCCATTGCATAAGCACTGGGCTTAATCAATACAACAATCTGTAATATCCTGAAAAAAGAAAGGAATCTCTCGTTTAATAACAACCTGACATCGAACAGGTGAGTCAAGAAAAACAGCAGTCGTTGATGACAGAAATATTGTGAAAGCTGTAAAGAAGAAAAAAAAAAGGGGGGGGGGGAAACAGTGACATTACCAGCAATTTCTACAGAACAGATGTGAAAATATCAAAATCCACCATTTATAAAAGGCTTTGAGGGCAGAAATATAGAGGCTATACCACCACCTACAACCAACTCATTAGCCATGAGAATTGGAACTTGCAATGGGCCATAAACGTTCTGAAACCAAGGTTAACCTGTACGAAAGTGATGGAAGGGATAAAGTGCAGAGATAGAAAGGATCTGCTGATGATCAGAAGCACACAATGTCACTGGTTAAGCAGTGGGAAGAAAAACGTCAAAAACAATGAATGTGACTGTTGGTGATGTCAGAATTGTTACCTGTTTAATGCTGTTATTCCACACAAAGGATATGCAAACAAACGTACGCTTCATTTACTTTAAAGCTATGTGTTCCAATACATTTACTTACCATAAAAATGATGTGGTCTTTCACCAGAGATGAACGTTCTTTCTGTTTAAAAAAAAAAAACATACTTAGATGTAATATAGTAGACAGCAAAATCAAATCTATGTCTTCTCCCTAGATCATTCATTCATTCATCTTCTATACCGCTTTATCCTGTATTTAGGGTCACGGGGACCTGGAGCCTATCCCAGGAGACTCAGGGCATGAGGCAGCGTACACCCTGGACAGCGTGCCAATCCATTGCAGAGCACACACACACTCATTCACACACTGAAGTCAATTTAGGAACGCCAATTAGCCTAATCTGCATGTCTTTGGACTGTGGGAGGAAACCGGAGTACCCGGAGGAAACCCACCAAGCACGGGTAGAACATGCAAACTCCATGCACACAGAGACGGGAATCGAACCCGGACCCTGGAGGTGCAAGGCGACAGTGCTAACCACTACACCACCGTGCCGCCCTCCCTAGATCTATTCTCTAATAATATAAACCCGATTACTGAAGAAATCTCACAATTACACATCTTTTCTGCTTTCCATTTCAATAGTTAGTGTACCATGGATCTGTGAACTATTTCGTTCCTGGACCAAAGCAAATCATCAGATATATCAAGCAAAACAGCACACGAACATTCAAGATTAAATGGGAATTCTAAGGAAGGCATGAAAAGATTGTAGATGTGAACCATCAGACGGTGAAGAGCTTCAGTCTGGTAACATGATGGATCTTCCTTCTTCAGCTTCCAATGAGATGCACTACTTGCACTTACTGTATAACTAAAATGTCCTTACAGACACGTTTCTTTAGTGTCTCCCTAAAGACAATACTTCATCCATGAAACGTACAGGCCGAACTTAGAAGAACTGTGTGTTTTATTTCAGTGGGATGAGAGAAAATGGATTAATGAGCTCTCCACTGTGAATGTTTGTGAGAAATAGGTAGATATAACAGAAAGAGTGAAGCTCCAAGAAGACAAGTAGCACCCTCATTAATAAAGAGGAATGCAGTCCATGGAAGGCTTTTTTTTTATACAGTTATTCACCCTAAAAGGTAAAGACTTTGATTTGGTTAGTTCTCCAGTTCAGTGGCAGTTCGGCAGATAACAGGAACTATTCAAGCCCAGTTTAACTGGAAGGAATGCTGCTGTTTTTATTGCTTCTGGCAAATTGAGTGAGATTCAAAGAAAGTACTGTCGACTTATTTGCTGTGAAATTAGGAGTCATTATTACTGACAAAGACTACTTCCACATGTGCAACCTGCCTCTCGGGCTGCCCATGGAAAAAATGGCTATTTAACAGGTATTTGGCTGTTTGTGTATACGGACATGTTTTTGTTCCTGATAGGGACCAAATGTCCCCACAAGGATAGGAATAACTGAAACAAGATTATTTAGGTATAGCTACAATTAACTAGCTGTTTTAGTAATTATGTCAGTTGAGGGCTTTTGCAAGGATAATAAGGCAAACATGTTTAGATTACTTGAAAAAAAAAATTGCATCTTCGGCAAACAGAAAAGATCAGTGAGGATGGAATTTGTCAGCACACTATGCGGCTAGCACCCAAACACACCCAAACACACTCCTAAAGTCTACGTTATCTGTGAAGTCAAAATATGAGATTCTATTCATGCACATATCCTCCGGAAGGTGCTGTACACAGCCTAGCCAGAAAAGTCAGCATTTCAAAAGTGCCTACATTAAGCAAAGTATAAGCAAATAAGAAGAAATACTAGTTTAATCAACTGTTTAATGCATTCTAAAAACCTAGAAGGATAGTGGTGAACCATCAACTTTGTGAAAGAAATGTGTTAAAAAAGAAAACAAAATCATAATCATAAAACACTTAAACTTGTCCTTAGTGAAGCTAAAGGGGGGGGAGACTTTAATTTGCTAGGAAGCATAAAGATTGAACCTTAAAGCAATGAAAAAAGGTCATGTCATCTGATTTGTCCGGACTGACCCGTCATCCCTAGTGGCCACTGCCACTGCCACTGTACACATAGACATATTTTTACTCAAAATCGATTAGTCCACGCCCCAAAAAATATCATATCATAAGTGTTATTAAACATGATAGTGTGGTTCACTCACTCATTCACTCATTCATTCGCTTAATCCTGTATACAGTGTCACTGGGGGTCTGGAGTCTATCCCAGGAGACTTGCACAGTGTGCCAATTGTTCACACACTCACATGCCCCTGCACACACTACGGACAATTTGGGAACGCCAACTGGCCTATTCTTTATGTCTTTGGATGGTGGGAGGAAACCTGAGCACCCAGAGGAAACCCATCAAGCACAGGGAGAACATGCAAACTCCATGCACTCAATTAGACTTGCTTGCATCCAACGCAGCAGCAGGTGCAAGCAACAGCAAGCACATAAACAATAAAAGGAAAAAAAGTAAATGCCCATGTTTTTACTAATACTGGAGCAAAAAACTGATACGTTATAAATTATGCTTTTGTACAAAGTGAATCATTTTATGTTATTCAGCTGGACGGACTATTCTCTGAAAATTCTTAAAATTAAGAAACAACCTATCTGTTTAAAAAAATTATAATATTAATAAGAAAATTAATTAAATAAAAAAAAAAAACACCTGGCCTTGAGATTGCAACCACCCCGCCTGATTAATGTTGAACTCAATGTTACGCCCTTGTATGTACAAACCTCTGGAGATAGCGCCATGGTCTGGGGCTGCATCGTTGCTCAGGCCTAGACTTAGCAATGTTATGAGGCAATAAAATGAAGTCAGCTGATGAACTGAATGTACTAAATGACAAGGTTATCACAGATATTGAATTTTTCTTCAATGATGGCTCAAGTATATTCCTGAACATGAATTCAGAAAGAGTGGTTCTGGGGGCATGAGGAATCATTTTCACACATCAATGGCCACCGCATTGCATGTTGTAATCAAGGTTAAGGTGGTCAAAGGAAATATTAGAGGGTGAGAGGGTGTTTTTGGCTATGGAGGGAATTTTTTAATTGGGTTTCTGGAATTTTAAGCAGCATACAGTACATGCAGTGTGAGTTATGATGTCACACCCAAATGATAATCCTTTTCTATATTTCTATATTTTGTCATTTCTGTAGCATTCTCTAGTGTATACTCTATAATGTTTAAATACGGTAGTGTATGAGTGAGTGAAGGTGTGTATTGAAATGTGGCACAGATCACCGGTTCAGTGCTGATGTTCTATCCGATGGCAGAAGATTAGCCTGTGCTAATGCTTTTTAATCAATTCTCTCCAGACTTGGTTTATTGTGAACCATTTTTTTTTTTCATTTGCTTTTCATTTGTTCTGGACAGTGTTAAGGGCAAGGGAGGGGTGCGTGGAGTCGTGTGAGAGGGGTTTTCGGGGTCCGTGCTCACAGGGGTTCCTCACCCTGACAACTGTTGTTGGGGCAGAGCTGGTCACTCAATAGAGTCCATTCAGTCTGCGCTTCCTGCAGAACAGAACCAGCGAGACAGAGGGAGAGAAAGCGCGGGAGAGAAAGAGAGAGGACGAAGACGAGGGAGGGAAAAAAAGAAGGAGGGAGGAAAGAGTCAAAGTTTTTGCACCGCTATTTCCTTCCTGTGTGTCTCTGTGCCAGCTGTCTTTAAAAATGAACGGCTGCACACAATGCACTGGCCTCCCTTTCTCAGAATGCCATTCTGTCTGTGCCAAACCGACCCAAGCGTGATCAATCAGCACATCTGGAACAAGCAAGCATGCAGACGCACACATGCAAACAGCACCTATAGGTAAGGAAATCTGGACCACTTGGTGAAAAGAGAAACTTTTCATACCTGTTAATCCACAGTTTGGGATAGTTCTTTCCAGTTTGTCTAGTTGTGCACAAAGATGAGCATATGTTTTAGAGAGAGAGAGAGAGAGAGAGAGAGAGAGAGAGAGAGAAGCCTGCTACAACGCTGATAACACACACAATGTTGGCGAAAGTTGTTTCTCTCTGAAGCCGCCAAATGAGTCTCTAAGTGAAGGAAATGTATTTATGCATTCAGTACCTCAGTAGAAAGCACAATCTTTACACTGATTTATCAAAATGCCAAAATGGTGAAATGTCTATGGTTTATGTGTCTGTGTTATCAAATATCATTATCTCCTTTTATATTTGGTACATATGGATATTGAGCTATAGTGTGTGTGTGTGTGTGTGTGTGTGTGTGTGTGTGTGTGTGTGTGTGTGTGTGTGTGTGTGTGCAGCTGCATGGCCTTTTTTTCCATGTTCCCCCCAAGTTCTCCCACCCCAGTGCTACACTCCCTCCACTGGCACCCTATAGCTGCATTTATCTGATGCTTGTCTAAGCAGCCAAAAACAGAACAACATCCTCTTACGTTAAAGCATTTATCACACCTCGCACTGCACCACGCTCCCTCTGATCCTCTAGCACTCCTCACCAAACATGAATCAAGACTCTTCTCTTGTTCTGGCACTAAGGTGTTGGAACGTACTTCCCCTAGATGTCTGAACAGCTGAGGCCTACCGCTTCATGAAGAATGTGAAATAAATGAATAAATCTTGTTTTGTCCTGTTTGTTTTATATATTACACTCCAATGCAGCACACATATCCAAAAAATACATAAATGCCAGCCACAGTAGACAAACACCAGAATACCCAGTGCAACACGGCCATTTAATCACGGGGCCCAGCAGCCAAAGAGCCCAAGACTGCAGACCTGTTCTCCAAAATCCCCAGATCATGATCTGATTGAGCAACTATGGGATGTTCTGGACAAACAAGTCTACAGAGATCCACAGTGGACTGACCATGCAAACCAAAGCATCTGATGCCAATATCCCAGTGTTAGACAACATAGCACCCCCCCCCCCAGATGTCTTGTAGAGTCATGCCAAAGGAACCAGAGCTGCCCAGGTGGCACAAGGGAAACCTACACAATACTGAGCATAATGATTTGTCTTGCATTGTTATGTCTGATCAATGTGTGTGTCTATTGTGGTTGTGTACTTTTAAAGGATCTGTTACTTACGTAATTATATATTGTGATTAAGCAATCCAGTTTGGAAAAGACATTCCATTCTCCACCTACGACACTGCCACACAAAAAAAAGACACCAGAGTTTATTTCAGGATTGCGCTGCTGTCTCTGTTACCTTCCCACACCAGATATGTTACTGTATCTTAAATACACTAACATAGCGACTAGATCCACCCAGAATGCTCACACGCTTCCTCTTGACAATTCTCCCACTCTCACACGAACATATTATTGAGTGGAGACTGAAAAAAAACAGACTAAGCATTATTGCCAGGTTTGTAAGTGGAGTATGTGCAGAACAGCCCAGCATACAGAAAGAATAATTGAGAGAGAGATTGTTGCCTAGCAACCAGACTAGCTTGGCAGGTGCCTCAGCTGGACATTTTCAGAGTCCATCCACTCGTTTGCATCTGTTACGCCATGCCGCATAGAGTACAGACACACAGTTGTGGAGATGTGACCTCGGGACCCGCGATGGTGTTAGCACTGATAGGCTCCGCGCGCTGGATACAGATGGACAAGGTTTCCGGTTCAGCCATAACACACGCCTTAAATTTGCCTTGCCTACATTATTCATCACATCTTAAGTTAAAACAAGATGTGTTTCAGTTCAACTATTTAAAACTATTAAAATTACAGGTAATATACCTGCTACAGTGAATCCATTGTAATGTCATGTCAGGTGTGGCAAAGTTATATAGTTAATTCTTATTCAGTTAATTAGTAAGCTATTAATTAGTTAACAAGACCAAATTGAGATGTCTAGATGACTGGGTCAGAGCAACTCCAAAGTTGCAGCTTTTGTGGGATGTTCCCGGTCTGTAGTGATCAGGATATACCAAAAGTAGTCCAAAGAAGAGAAAACTGCCAACCAGAGACACCGTCATGGGCAGTCAGTGAGCCGATGCATGTGAAGAGTCAAGGCTGATCCAATAGAAGTGCTAGTGTAGCTCAAATTGCAGAAAAGGTTAAAGCTAAAGGGTTCTGATAAAAAGTGCATCACAGTGTTGGTGGTAATTGGGGGGGGGGGCAACTCACTCTTTGGCAGGTGATCATATTGTTATGGCTGATCAGTGTATGATGGTACTGTAAAATATAAATAGCTTTAGAAAAATCAGACAAGAAGAGGAGAAAAGGCCTGCGGGTTTCCTTTCAAATCTTACTTACCCTTTCATCGTTTTCTCCTAAAAAGAAAAAAGGCAAAAGGGAAAGATGTCAGAAGGAAGACGGTCCTAAGACATGGTATAGCAGAGAGAGAGTTTGTGCGTATTAGTTACATTAGTCCATTTCCAGCTTCTGCCCTTAAACAATGAGTACCGTAACTCCGGGTTAGCGCTGGAGAATGTGAAAGATCAAAGAGCAGAGTGCAATCAAAGAGAATGGCAAAAAACATGGGCTCACTCAGATGTGAAAAAACACACACACACACACACACATTTCTTTTTTCTTATTACCCTTGTGAGGACCTCCAGTGATGAGAATTAATGCAGCTAATTATGCTTATAGTTAAATCTAAGCCTGACCTAACTCAAAGGAAACTTTTATATATATATATATATATATATATATATATTCTTTTTTTTTTTTTAATTAAATTTTTTACTGCAGTTTACTTAATTGGAAAATCAATCCTAGCTTCATTGACACAGTACTTAAGTACTTAAACTGAATGCTTTGTTTTCATCGTGCCTCAGCTGAGAGTATTTGTGCACATGCTTCATACCTTCAGTTCTCTTCTTTTTGAAATATGTCAAAAGCTGTGCTTGAACTGTTCTCTTGGCCAAATGCAAACGTGGGTGAGCTTGTGAGCAGTGCATTACAATTGAATTCTGATTGGCTAATCACCGTTATTACTTCAAAATTGATCATACGTAGAGAGTTTTAATATTTAATTTTCATGACAAATTTTACATACAGTAATACACAGCCTTATAATAATCTGAAGGGCAGGATAAGGGGGGGGGGGTGGTTTTACAGAGGGGATGGTTTTAGTAATGTTTTTCAACCATGCCAAGCCATCCCCCTGCACCTCCCTCAAATCCAGCCCTGCTTGTAGAATATACTTCAGTCAGTTAAGTACTTAAGTTAACACAGAAGTTTTCGAAATGACTGACACCTTTAATGATTATAAAAGACATGTTCTTTACCCAATTTGTGTAATTTCTTTCTCAATTTAAAGAAGAGGTCTTGTTTTTTCATTAGACTTCGTGGCTTCACCTGCATGCTTGGGTACAAAAGGGTCAAAATTGACTTTTAAATGCAATAACAGTAATTTGATGACTTAAAAAAATGAAAAAAAAAAAAACTTTTCTACAATTCGCCCACTGACCACAAAGTCCAAAATCTTTATTTAGAGTCAAGTCAACAGCAATGAGATATGTAAAGTATAATACAACATACAACAGAGCGACCCAGTACATAGCCCTTAGACCTTAGTTGCACCTTCAAATTTGAACACTGCACTTCTCTCATACCTCAACTCTGTCAAAGCTTCTGAATACAAAATAAAGAAATGTGAACAAGAGATTCTGACAAGTTGAATGATTTAATTATATGAGATAAGGATGAAAGGTCAGCATACTCATATAAATTAAAATGGAGAAACTAAATGTGCAAAGATAATGCCGTCAGGGACACTGATTTTCATTAGCCTCTAAGGTCAGCATTTCTCCTGGATAAGCCTAATGTCAAACAGATTCACTTCATTTACCCTAAACAGACAAATGAATTTTTTGCACTTTGAAAGTAATTTACATGCACTGTTTTCATCAATCTAGTCAGTAGGAGGAAATATGAGCCAGCGGAGACAACCCTATACAAAAATGGGGAGAACATGCGAGAATCACGCTTCTGTTTGATTTCTTTATTGAGGGAAAGCCCCTTGAGATGCTCCATCTCATTTTCGAGGGGGACCCTATAACACATACATAAAGCAATACAAAATACAACACAAGTAATAAACAAAATAAAACAACAACAACAACAAAAAATAATAGTAAAAAATTTAATAATAATTAAAAAACTTTTTTATTAAAATTAAAAATTCACATCTCTCTTCCCAATTCACCACCCATAATCAACAACTACAGTATGTATAAAAGAAAAAGGCATGTGCATACAAAATAATATAGATTTTAGTACAATAATGAAAACCCAAATATAAATATAGGTAGTTTAACAGAAAAATTTATATACATATACATATATACACATACACATATAAGCTACACACATATACATACATATATAACCTGTAGGCAGTTCACAACCTAAAGTTAAAAACATAAACAGGTTGTTTTCAAATGAGATATTAAGTTGATCCTAAAAAGATGAAAAGATGTAATTGCTTTAAGGGAAGAAGGTAGATTGTTCCAATCATATGGAGCTTTATATTGAAAAGACCTTCGACCAACTTCTGTAAAAATTCTAGGAATAGAAAATTGTGGATACTGCATATGACGAAGGAAATAAATAGATGTAGATGAAACAAAAATCTGTTTTAAATAAGAAGGAAAATCTAAATAAATACACTTGAAAAGAAGCTGAAGCCAATGATATTGCCTTCGGGATTTGGGTTGAAGCCAATCAAGAGCTTCATACAACGTACAACGATGAGTTCTATAAGGACATCTCAAAACAAACCTACATAAAGAATTATGAACAATGTTTAGAGATTTTAAGTTAGTATCAGAAGTATTTTGATAAACATCAACATCAAAGAAGAGAGTACACCATAGGTTACAACAGTGCTGTGAACATTTATATGCTGCACAGTATGCGTCCTGGTGTGTTTGTGTCGTGCTGCAATTAAACCGCCAAACCGCTAGTTTTTATGTCACCGCGTCACTCTCTAGTGATTTTTTTGGGGGGTGTACCATAAATCCATAGAAGAAGTGTGGACTAATCACAGGTCTCCATCGCTATGATGTGTGGATACAGTAAATTTCTGAGAAGGTGTCAGGGTGCGACGCTATGCAAGACCTACAGCATGGCCATGATGCAGAACCATAAATCAGCCTTTAACTTCCACCATGATAGCAAGAACCAAGGACTCCAAATGTGGACGATGCTAGGCGCTGCATGATATTTTTCAATACTCAAATTAGATGATGTCAAGTGTAGAAATCCTGTCTACCAGTTGAAATGCAAGGTCTCAGTCACTAATTTTCAGGTCTCTCCTTCTAAACTCACAAGTTGTTTTTTCAATCATTGCCCCTCTGGTGAGATTGTGAACGAAGTAAAGTGCTCAGTGGGACACTGCAGAGCCGGTCCAGCCTACATACACTTACTCCAGCGGAGTCTGTTGTTTATGGGCTTTCATACCCGCCAAGTCTGATACAGCTACTTGCAACAACACAACCCAAATAAACAGTGAGAGAAAGACGTCCCATCGACACAGAGAATGAGAAAGAGGAAGAGAACAGTTGGATAGGACAGCTATGAGAAATAGGAGAACTCTGCTGAAAAAGACAGAGAGGAGAGAAAGAGAGAGAGAAGCGTCCATTATGTAACTTAATCTTAGCATATTAGACCGAGGATGAGACCGGCATGTCTGTAGGTTAGCACGCGAGTTAATACGCTATATGTGGAGTGTGAGCAGCTGTTACTCCGATCATGCACAGAGATTGGCTATCCTGGCACTGCATTATTCAGCAGGAAGCAGAAATATTTCTCACCAGGAAAGTGAAGAATGACATCCTGTCTCTCTTTCTCTCATACGCACCCAAACACCTGCTCTCAGACACTTCCACACATATAGAATTAAGTGTGTGTTATTTATGACAGCAAACTGAAGATATAAAGGGAGACAGAGAGGGAAGTGAGTCAGTGAATGAAGCACTGTGGCTACTGAGAAAGAACGCCTTGTCAAAACTATGCGGGACAAATATTTACTCTTCCGGAAAGACACATTTATCTGAAAGACGCATTTGAACCCCGTTACGACTGTGGCAGGTCATGAAGGGAGGTTTCACACACCCACTCTAGCTGGAGGAAACATACTTTGTAGAGCAAGCGAGCAAAATTGGACTTCTGTGATTTTTACTGGACCTACAAGAAGGTGTGCTGTGAATAAAAATCTGACGTTAAATGCATAACACGCTTTAATACTCGTCGTCATTCTGTCACGTATACAGTATTTTAAGTTACATAAGACTATAACAGGTGGTTATAAGGGAACAGATGGTGTGAATATTGAGGCTCAGTACAGCAGACATGATCAACAACTACTGGACCACGTTAATGAAAAAGGACTAGTTTAGTTTCAGTGCACTTGTGAAACAAAAGTGTATTTAAGTATACTTAGAAAGTATATTCTTTAATCAATATTAAATGTACTTTTTTCGAACCACTTCTCACAACTTAAGTGTATTAAAATTCTAGTGAAGTTACATTTAAAAATACCTTAAATGTGTGCAATTATTAGACAGAATTGTATTACACTTTGAGTGTATTATATTTCTATACAGTGGAACCTCGGATTACGAGTAACTCTTACGAGTAATTTTTAATAAATTTTGACTTGGAAAAAACTAGCATCGTCTTGGTTTACGAGCACCATCTTGGTTTACGAGCACCGAGTATCATGTATCACGCATGCGCTTCTTGTTTTGATGGCGAGTGTCACGTCATCACAACTGAGCCAACAGGTTTTTCTCTCTCTTGCGCTGTGGAATTGTGGGTAATTGTCTCCCCTGCTGGGTCTTAGTGCTCATCTCTTACTGGTATAATCAACATCCGTGCACGCGTGTACTTTTTACTATAACACTATGACTATGTGTGTGTGTTTAAAACATATTTTATTTTGTCTCTGTATGCGTGTGTGTACAACGTTCATGTAAAGCAAAAGCAAGTCTCATTGAGTCTCACATCATTCTCTCCGCTCAAGGCTCTTTGTGCTCTTTGTGTCTGTGCGCGCGCGCGTCATTGGACACCATGCCACACACACACACACACACACACACACAGACCCCTCCTACTTTCGCCTTCACAGACACACACACACTCTTTCTCTCTGCTCTACACAGAAACACTGCTCTGGATCGATTCTTTTCAAAAGTAAAGTGCAGGTTAATGTGTTTTATTTTTACTTTACAGCAGTGATTCCATTAGTGTGTCGCTCAATCGAGTGTCATTAGAGAGATTTCTTGTTTATTTGTCTGATAAAACAGTGTTTCCGTTGTGTGCGCGCGCGTGTGTAAAAAGAGTGGAGGAAGGATAACAATGTAAAATGAGAAGGGGGAGAGGGGAGCTTAATTTAGATTCACACACACACACGCGCACACACACACACAAACACACATACACAAACTTATCTGTCTGGATTTATTTATTTATTAAAGTACAGGTTAATGTTTTATTTTTACTTTATATTTTGTGTTAATTGTTTTTATGTATTTATTTAATTTATTTTTTTAGATTTGGACTGTGGAACAAATAATTTAAGTTTCCATTATTTCTTAAGGAAAAATTCAAATTTGGTTTAAGAGTGTTTTGGAATATGAGCCTACTTCCGGAACAAATTATGCTCATAATCCAAGGTTTCACTGTATTTTCATTTAGGAGTGAAAAATACTGTCAATTAAGTATTTTTCCTTAATTGCAGTACTTTAGTACTACTTTAAATAAATTATTATAAAAAAAAAAATTCTCAGTGGCATCATGGCAAAACGTGCTCCACGTTCTTTCCACAGTCCAAATACATGCAAATTAGACTAACTGGCATTACACATTTTCCATATTATTATGTTAGTAAATGTGTGAGTAAGTGTGTGTGCGCCCTGTGCTGGTCTTGCACGCCGTCCAGGGTGTTCCATGTCTAGTGTCCTAAGTCCCCAGGGATAGGCTCCAGGCCACCTCCGAACCTGTACTCCGAAGTACAGCATATACTTTAATATGTCTTATGCACTTAAATATATACTCTTTTTTTTAAATACATAAAAGCATGTTTAATGGGTGCTTTCATAAAGTATATATTTTCATAAAGTATATAAAAAGTATTAAAAAATATATCAAGCATTTAAAATGCATTTTAGTACTCACTTCAAATATTAAACTGTTAAAGTACTTACGCCTGCTTGCTTTCACAAGGGTGGTGGCAGGATCCCTGTGGGAAAAAAACGCCTTGTTTTGCAAATAGATTTGCAAATAAATGTGCATATGTAATGCTAATTCACATGCTTTCTGAGGGAGAGCGAGATGGTGAGAGATAATCATCAGTTGTGCACCATAATGATATAAGTATTAAGACAGCTGTCCAGTATCACTTCTCACTGCTGCACCGTACCACCACCACCACACACACACTTGCATTTCTGAGGAACACTCAACATAGTATACATTTTCCAAAATTATGCACAGACACAGTTCTTTTACTCAGAAATAATGTTATTTATTTTTTGGTCATTGATTATTCTTTGACCATTTTGCAGCCTGAACAAAGGTATCTCAAACACTTCACTCATACAGTATGACTTGGCTCCTTAAGATGAGGACGAACTTATTGACACAGATAAATTCCTTCAAAATGGCCCATTTTGTACATCATTCCAGCTTGGTGCAAAAAATAATGATAACTGCTACATCACTTTATTTTACTTACCAAATTAGATTAAATTCAAATGCAAGAATAACCAGATCTGTTATTGGAGCAACAGACTGACTAGCATTGCTTGATGAGAGGTTGGGTTTTCCCTCAGCTGCAATCTGCTTAGCGTGGTGTGTTAAAGGATCACCAGAGAAGTGCATTTGTAGGAAGTTTTGGATTAAAAATGGCAGAAAGACAGGAAGAAACACAGAGCTGGACAGCTGCAGCCAGAGGTTAAAAAACAATACCCTTGGGAAAGTTATCCAGAAAATCAATCTCCCCTTCCTCCTCCTTTTGCCAGTTCTAGTATGAAGCCGTCAGTCTCTCAGTCTCCTATAGCATGGTTTCGAACAGGGCAGGAGACACGCCTACTAGTCAATTAATCAACTAATTAAGCTGGTGGAATAAGGTCGGTCTACTTTTTGCTTGCAGGAATTTGGACGTATTCAGTACACTTCTAGTTTAGAGGATCTTCTCCTCTTATCTCTAAGGTCTGTGCCTATGTGTGTGTGTGTGTAATATTGAATCCGCAGCCAAGGCCTCAATTTTGCCCAGACAAGGAGCAGAGGAACGGTATAGATAAAATTAAAGAAGGCAGTTTCACATAATGGTGCTCTTCATGCTTTTCACTCTGAGATAGGCTTCTGAAAAAGAAGAGCAAAGTGTAGAGGAGAAACGAGGGGAAGCGAGAGGACAAAAGCAGTTAGTCTGGTCAGGCCAAAGAACATGGCCCACTGTGACCTCCTATTCAGATCTGTGACAGGATGACAACACCCAGCTATGACTAAGATGGAGATGTCGACAAGTGCTGTCACTCTAAATCTCACTCGCTCTAACACACACCCACAGCCTTTCACTGTTGACCTGAATATGCGCTTGATTAATGTTACGTATTGCCACTCAGCCTCATTTTTTCCCCCGAGTGATAAATGACACCCATGACACACATCATTTTATGTCGAACCCCCCTCTGACACAAAGACACACACACACACACACAGTCTTGTTGTACCCAGCCAATCTTAAAAAGTCATATGAGAACAACATGAGAGTTGAAACTACCTTTATTCCTGTATATAATCCTATACTACACTCCAGCATACTAATACTAATGCCAGCATTTTCACTAGTGCTTGGATACCATCAAGGTAGGAAGTTTTCTCAGTACACCACGGCTGTGATTAGACTGCATCTTTCACACCTCCTACAGTACCAATTCCTTTAATGGCCCAAACATCAGTTCAGGACCATCTGGAGGATGTGCCAATAACTCCAGCCAAGTACCTGTAATGTACATGTGGTTTTCGTGAATGATTGTGTGTACAGTTCCCACAGACAAATGCGTCTCTTCCACAAGTTGTCAACAAGTTATCCAGCCATTTACAAGAATCAGGCGTTACTCACTGAATGTCCACGGGAACATTGCAGCGGGCGCCACCTGAATGTGAGCATTCAGCATTTTTTAAAAATGTTTGCGTCATTCATATCCTGTACTACTATGGTTAAGGATCTCATCACCGTATTATGCTTACGTATAAGTCGATGCCAATCAGTTTTATACCTTTATTCATAAGAAGTCCTAGTTTCATTTGAATGACTTTGTATATAAAGTGCAGAATAGTTGTATTCATTCTTAAACCATTTTATTACCTTAAATAAAGGACTAACCATTGGCAAAATGTATTTGTATACCAGATGTACAATTATCACAGACAATACTTGTGTTTTTTAAACATAAGAATGGAAATTAAGTGACAACAAAACCTCATTTTTAAATTACAACTATTATAATGCAACAGGGTGGACATCTTAGATTAATAATACACAGATTTTCAAATGGGTTGTCATTTAATTAAAAAAATTGATATGGTGGAGAGTCAATAGGTCTTTTATAAATATAAAACAGGACTAACTGGACTGAAATTATTTTTATGTTCAGTCATTCATTCATTCATTCATTTTTATACCGTTTATCCTGTACAGCCTGGAGCCAATCCCAGAAGACTTGGGGAAAAAGACGGCCAATTGCATGTCTTTGGACTGTGGGAGGAAACCAGAGTACTGCGAGGAAACCCACCAGGCACGGGAAGAACATGCAAACACATACACAGACCCAAGACAAGAATTCAACCCTCGATCCTTGAGGCCACAGTGCTAACCACTACACTACTGTGCCGCCTTCATTCAATGGTTCAAGTGACATTTCATGGTAAGATATTCTCCACCACTGAATCTGAGATTCACAAAAAGAATCAATCCAGTTCAAACACTTTGTAGAAATAGAGCCAGACTTAGTCATATTCAAGTCATCCATCCATCCATTTTCCATAATACATTTCCCATCCTGTTTAGGGGTCTGGAATTTATCCCAGGGAACTCAGGAAACATTCTGGATGAGGTGTCGATCTATTACAGGGCACCAGTACACACACTATTTAGAAACATCAATCATCCTACGATACATGTCTTTGGACTGTGGAAGGAAACTGAAATACCTGGTGGAAACGCACCAAGCATGAGGAGAACATGCAAACTCCATGCTCACAGACTGGAGGTTGTATCCTAGGAAGGACTTCGTCAGTAGATAGAAAAATTAGAGCTCATGTGTAAATATTCTGCAACATTAACCAATGGTTAGTCTTAACATCAGAGGCCAATATGAGAGAGAGAGAGAGAGAGAGAGAGAAATGTTGGAAGATGTCAGCATGTACAGCACGTGCACAAAGAGTTTTCCTGGTGTTAGGCACTGCCCCTGGCACTTACCTGGGTTTCAAAGAACGAGACTTACATACATAACTGGGGTTTCATCTGATGTGTCATGACCCAAGTGTCTTCTCTTTTTTCTCCTCATGAAAGACTAACTGTTTTTCTTTTCTTTTTCTGTTTTCACAGAACTTTTAGATCATTTATTAGTGATTTGTTTTCAAAGGCTAGCATTTCCTACATTACATATGAGTGACTGCCAGCCTTATAGCAGATAATAATAATAATGATAATGTGATAATGTGTGCATGGAATTGTCTGCATGTTCTCCCCGTGCTTGGTGGGTTTCCTCCGGGTACTCCGGTTTCCTCCCACAGTCCAAAGACATGCAGATTAGGCTAATTGGTGTTCCCAAAAATTGACCATACTGTGTGAATGAGTGTGTGTGTGTGTGTGTGTGTGTGTGTGTGTGTGTGTGTGTGTGTGTGTGTGTGTGTGTGTGTGTGTGTGTGTGTGTGTGTGCTCTGCTCAATTTTCCAGATCTCAATCCAATTGAGCATCTGTGGGATGTGTTGGAAAAACAAGTCTGATCCATGAAGGCTCCACCTCACAACTTTCAGCATTTAAAGGATCTGCTACTGATGGCTTGGAACCAGCTACCACAGCATATCTTCAGAGGTCTAGTAATAGCAGCAATAATAAAGTGGCAACAATATTAGGCAGGAGGTTATAATGTTATGGATGACCAGTGCAGGTATTTAAACAGTGCATATAATAATGAAAAACTACAGTATGTGTAGTTGTCTTCTTGGGGAGTTTTACCTTGACACTTTAACCACCGGTTTTCTTATTAGGGATTTAAACTCCATCCTGATGCCTGTAAAGCTGTGTTGTCACCGTGTGTGCATGTGATTTATTTAAGAAAATATGCATTGAACTTAATTGTGGTAAATTAATAGTGATAGAATATTTTCTTTTCTTTTAGGGCATGACTAAGTGATGAAAGCTAAGTGTGTGTTCTGAGGCAAGACAAGGTCAAAACCACTGCTTTGTAACATGTTCTCTATAAATAAAAGAACAAGGCTGCCAAGACATCCACGTACACTACTCTGAACCACATTTCTATATCTCTGACTGGTATTAAATTACTAAAGAAAGTGGGCTATACACACCAGTGACCCATCCCTGCCTTCACATACACACACACACTGCAATCTTTCCCACATTTCAGGAATAGAAAAGGGGTCACTTGTTGGTATTCTGAGTTTCTGTGGATATCAAAAAGACAGATTCTCCCCAACCTGACCCATCCCTCCACACATACACACAGAGCAATTACTGTGCCAGTGTAGGATCTGTCTGTGCTCCTTCTGCACGATGGCTGTCAGGAAACTCAAACTGACAAAGTATATGTAATTTACAGAGCTCTCATTATGTATGGTAAGAATTATTACCATGTTGTCAGAAATTCATGCGACAGTAACCTAGTTCTGCATATTTCGGTGTATATTTAGGTATTACACTTTCACTAAGTTGTCAGAGAATAACAATTAGTCCTGAAGGCTGGTTCATGCTTTTATGCCGTTTGCATATTCTATGTCGATTGGACCACCTGGTACTATCATATTTCCTTATTTCTTTTTCTACGTTTTTTTTTTTTTTACTGAGTTGAAACTTGAATGAACATAGACCAAATTAAGGCGAGACTTAGCAAAGAAAAAATATCATATTGCCTCTGTTATGCATTGCAGAAATTTGATTTCAAAGTAAGTAATCTCCAACTCCAACAAGATCTCCAAACTCAAACTCCAACAAGATCTGCTCAGTTTCAACCACTACAACCATTGTTTGTAGTACATCAAAAAATCATACTAGGGAGTGGTGAAAAGACACACCATTGCAACGCAGAAACGCCACTGGCCAACGGTAGCAGTATAATTGCAGAAATTGCAGATTACTCGCAGACTCACCAGCACATACAGTACAAGTCTGTAGGCCATTTGTGTAACCTACTGTAGGTTGTAGGATCTGCATAGACTTGATGCGAAAGCTAATCAGGCTTAAAGAACTCAGTTACACCAGTTACTTTCACTTCTTCTTTTCTCATTCATCAGATTAGTGCCAGCTTTAGCTTCATAAAGAACAGCTTCTCCAGGACCTGCTCAACAGAACCCCACCCCAACACACACACCCATGCAAACATAGTGCCAAAATTCCAAACATCAATCCCTTGTAAACATGGGCCACATCTCATTCACACACATCTCATTCTTGACATGCTGACTGTTCAAATCCCCAAACTCTTGTGTTCCATCACTGCTTTTACACTGAGGTTGTGAACTGACTTTCCTCCTCTGGTACTACTAATGGCATTACAGTGGTAGATTGTATCCCCTCTCTGAATTCTGGTGTGTATGGAATTCTATACTGGGTTTACACAAAGCATCTTATATGTGCATAGCAATGTGGGTTTGCATTACAACAAACCTTCCAGAACAGCTCTTCTTTCTAAGCATGTTTTGCTAACCCAGCATTTCAGAGTGGGGCACAGAGGAAACCTCAGCGCCTACAAAGTCAAGCTTGTGGGTTTTTCTCTCTATTCAAACCAGTCCTGTTTGTTTTCATAGATTTTGTGCACTTTTTTTTTTTTCGTCAATTTTTTGGACCCTCATGACTCAGAGATCATCTTTACCAGCCAATGAGCATTCCCATTGCTGACCGCAGCAACTGGCATGACAGCTCTGTTTCCCAGCCGCCGTTCCAGGGTTCTGGTGACTGCAGGCGCCGTGGCGACGCACGGTAACCGAGGGGAACGGGGAGCGCAGAGGGGATGTGTTTGTGTAGGAGGATGAGGAACAATATTATTGTAGGCAGACTGTACACTGACTGTGTGGAGAGAAGACGGCTCGACGGAGACAGAGAGAAAGAGGGTGGGAGGGTGAGGAGAGACAGAAAGAGTGAATTTTTGTGTAGTTAGACAGTTTGTCGCTGACAGCCAGTAATGATGTCATCCAACTTGTCCTACCTTGACATAGCCTCTTTCTTTCATTTTCTCTATCAGTTCATCTGCTAGAAATGAGATATTGAAGTATAAATACTATAGATCTTAGCATTTTTATATATACATATATAAGAATATCACTGAGTCTTTAACCATTTTTTTTATTCTACACCGTGTTCCAAATTATTATGCAAATGATATCTTTCTCTGATTTCATAATTAGTCAATGCAAATGACAGTCAGTATTATTTTCTAGCCATCAACTATTAGGGTATCGTTTTTATTTTATTGAACAAACCTCCTAATGATAACAATATTTATTTTAAAAATAAAAAACTGAAAACGCACTGTTCCAAATTATTATGCACAACAGAGTTAAAACATTTTATAGGTTGTAAAGAACTGAAAATAGGCTTTTGTTGAATTTGCAGCTTTAGGAGGTCATATTTACTGAAATCTAAAGCTATTTCAATCAAAAACATCCTAACAGGGCATGTTACATCTTAACATAGGACCCCTTCTTTGATATCACCTTCACAATTCTTGCATCCATTGAACTTGTGAGTTTTTGGACAGTTTCTGCTTGAATTTCTTTGCAGGATGTCAGAATAGCCTCCCAGAGCTGCTGTTTTGATGCGAACCGCCTCCCACCCTCATATCTTTTGAGGATGCTCCAAACGTTCTCAATGGGGTTGAGGTCAGGGGTGGATGGTGGCCACACCATGAGTTTCTCATCTTTTATTCCCATAGCAGCCAATGACACAGAGGTATTCTTTGCAGCATGAGATGGTGCATTGTCGTGCATGAAGATGATTTTGTTACGGAAGGCACGGTTCTTCTTTTTGTACCATGGAAGAAAGTGGTCAGTCAATATACTTTGCAGAGGTCATTTTCACACCTACCAGCTCTCTCCCCATGATTCCGGCCCAAAACATGGCTCCGGCACTTCCTTGTTGACATCGGAGCCTTGTTAGGACATGGTGGCCACCCACCAACCATCCACTACTCCATCCATCTGGACCATCCAGGGTTGCACGACACTCATCAGTAAACAAGACTGTTTGAAAATTAGTCTTCATGTATGCCTGGGCCCACTGCAACCGTTTCTGCTTGTGAGCATTGGTTAGGGGCCGAATAGTAGGTTTATGCCCAACTGCAAGCCTTTAAAGGATCCTACACCTTGAGGTTCGCGGGACTCCAGAGGCACCAGCAGCTTCAAATACCTGTTTGCTGCTTTGTAATGGCATTTCAGCAGCTGCTCTCTTAATCTGATGAATTTGTCTTGCAGAAACCTTCTTCATTCTGCCTTTATCTGCACGAACCTTTCTGTGCTCTGAATCAACCACAAATGTCTTCACAGTACGATGAGTTTTTGTGAAATATCTAATGTTTTCATACCTTGTCCAATTTGACGCTTTTCGGCAGCAGAGAGATCCTTTTTATTTCCCCTATTGCTTGAAACCTGTGGCCTGCTTAATAATGTGGAACAACCTTCTTTTTTAAATTGGGCTTATCTGGCAACCTAATTATCACACGTGTCTGAGATTCATTTCAGTGATCCAAAGAGCCCTGAGACACAATACCATCCATGAGTTTAATTTAAAAACTAAACATTTAATGTTTATGACACTTACATCCAATTTGCATAATAATTTGGAACGCAGTGTATACAAATACTATACAAAAGTATTCAAAGTCATTCATTTTTGTTTTAAAAAAAGTTTAAACTAATAAAATATCATAGCAACACAAATAAATTGCTCTTCCATTACATTCCAATGCCAGGAAGCATCACTGCCAAATGCTGTGCAATAGTCAGTGGTGGGCAAAGGACACAAATCAGGTACTTGAATAAAAGTAGAGATACCCTAGTTACATAAAGGTATTACATACAGTAAAATGAAGGTAAAATATTAAGTTAAAGTGCAAGTCCTCCATTTACATTTCTAGACATATCTCTCTCTTTCTTTCTCTCTTTCAAGTGTAAATGTACCGTTTTCTTCACTGCAATATGAATTTCTAATTTCAAACACATGGGTAACGTTAAACAATTAGCAAGTGGGGATATGACTCCTTTAAATACTATATACAACTGTGTAACACAACATCATGCAGAAATGTAGTGAAATAGAAAGTATAGATATTTGTTAGAGGGTGCAGTAAAAGTAAAAAGTATCCACTAATTAAAGTTAAACTCAAGTAAAACTACAAATATCTGAAAAATTTACTTTAGTACAGTAACAAACTAAATGTTCTTAGTTATATTCAAACTCTGGCAATTGTGTTTTCAAAGTAAAATTATACAATTTAAGAAAGCATTTTTAAAATATATATTTTTCTGGTTGGGGGGGGGTTCCCGAATTTCTCCCTAATTTAGTCATGTTCAATTCCTCCCCGTCACATTAAGGCTACTACTACCACTCAGCCGGGAGGGCCGAAGACTATCACGTGTTCCTCCGAAACACGTGACGCCAGCCAACCACATCTTTTCGAAACTACTCGCTCACGCACCGTTGGGGACGGCATAACACACTCGGTGGACAGCGCTATCCACTCCTTTCGCTTGCGTGAGCTCACAGACGCTCCTGATTGGCTGTAGAGCCGTGATTAATGTGGGAGCACTAAGTACCTCTCATCCCTCCCCTCTGAGAGAGCTCGGCCAATCAGCTCTCTCTAGACCTCCGGCTGTGAGAGGTTACAGCATCACCTGGGAACCGAACCAGCAATCTCCGGATGATAGGGCGATTTGACTGCACCATTTAAAATTTTTAAATTGCACAAAAATTTGCCAAGGATATACAGTCAAAGAAAATACCTATTCAGACACTTTTGTTTTTGATACCCACTTTGAATTTACACACTTTTAACTGTGCATTTTCAAATCTGAATAAAGTTCACAAGTACTGTATATGCAAAGACATGTTTAAAATTTTATCAAATAAGGAGATAAAGTATAAAAAAAAACATAAGCACAATGTTGTCTCAATCTAATCATAACATAAGCCAGCAGTCATTTGAAGAGTTGCAGAACAACCTGACCATAGCAGGAACAACAGTTACACATCACTGAAAGAGATATGAGTGGAGCAATGCACAGGCACTTGTCAGCAGAGAAATTACTCTCATCAGCAAAGAAACTGAATTTGGTGAGAAGATGAATGCAAATAAGAAACAAAGAAATGACTCTAAACAAAAAGTATAACCAACATTTCTTAACACTGGTTCCTGAAGAAGAAGGTGACAGTACTTACATGACCTAGCTAATTGGTTCCCAAACACTGAGTAATGAACTCCAGGTGGGTTTCAGGAGATTTTATTTGTGTCATCATTGTTACGATTTATGTCTGCAGTACACCTTTAAGTCACAGTAGTTAGTTTTCTACCACTGCCTCGGTTCTGTCATAATTCTGTCTGCAGTTAGAGTGAGAGTAGAGGAAATAAAAACATTAAAACTAGGGCCGGGACTTTAACGCGTTAATTTAGATTAATTAATTACACAAAAAAAATGCGTAAAATTTTTTTTACGCATTTTAATCGCACTTATTTTTGCACCGTGGAAAGTTTCTCACTGGATGAGTTTCGGCAGACCGATTATACTGGAGCACCAACTAGCGTTCAGAAAAACAAACCACAGTGAACATGGACAAAGAAGCTGATGAGACCGCTTTGGTTGGCCCTGTTGATGGGAAATTTTGCTATAAAAAACGAATGGATGGAAGCGTCAGGGTTTAATAGTCAGGGTTTCAAATGTTCAGAATGTACTTGAAAGTATCGTGTTTTACTTAAAAGAAACAGTTTACAGAAGGTCTACCTACAGTAGGGTATCTGAATTTCTGAAATGTAGGTTACTATATTTCTAAATATTCTATTGCTACACTTAATGGCAATATTGCACTGGTCTGTTGGACTTGGTTGAACAAAAATAAACAATATTTTGTTGCTTAAGCTTATGTATTCAGTTATTATTCAATGGTATACTAAAAATCCATATGAAACAACTTACTTCTCACTGTTCTCAGGTCAAATATTTATATGCGATTAAAATGCGATTAATTTCGATTAATTAATTACAAAGCCTCTAAATTAATTAGATTTTTTTTTATCAAGTCCCGGCCCTAATTATAACATTACCATGTTTTTAATAACACATGAATACAAAGTTGTAATTTATCATATGTGACGGCATGGTGGCTTAGTGGGTAGCACCATTGCACCTCCAGGGTCTGGGTTCGATTCCTGCGTTGGGTCTGTGTTTGTTTAGTTTGCATGTTCTCCCCGTGCTTGGTGGGTTTCCTCCGGGTTCTCCAGTTTCCTCCCACAGTCCAACGACACGCAGATTAGGCTAATTGGAGTATCCCAAATGCCCATAATGTGTGAACATGTGGAGGAATTGTGAACGGTTGTGAAAATGGGCATCATTGGCATCCATGGTTAATAGTTTCTATTGGTTAATAGAGGTTTCTAAATGGATGGATATACTTTATCATATGTAGTCTACCTCATAAATGGCTGCCCTACCATTTAAGGTAATCAAGTGGTGTATAACTGGCAATAAAAATTATGAGTAACACTTGCACTTTTCTCATGATTTATAAATAATGGCTATTGTGAATTTGGTCAATTTGTGAATTGGTTTGTAATTTTTAAAAGTGGGTCCCTAGTGAAAAAAAAAGTTTGGCTGAGCCAATGTCCTAATTATAGTTATGGAATCTAAGCATGTTTGGATGAAAATTACTTCTAAACAAAGACATCTCATAGCTGTTATACGCAACAATGGCTTTGTAGCATTCTATTAATGTTGGTAATTTAGGTTGTCTCAATATTTTTTCCTCATATATTTTTTGTCTGTTAACAGTTCTGAATGCATACACTCAACACTTGTATACCTTCTGATTTATACACTTAACCGATTAGCCAATTACATGGTGGCACCACTCACTCACTGACTCTCACCCTCATTCATCGTCTATACTGCTTTATTCTGTCTACAGGGTTGCGGGGGGGGGGGGGGGGGGGGGCGGGCTGAAGCCTATGCCAGGAGAATTAGGTCATGAGAAGGGGTTCCTGGACATGGTGCCAATCCATCGCAGGGCAAGCACATACAGACACAAACTCACACACTCATTCACACACTACAGGTAATTTTGGAACACCAGTTAACCTAATCTGTATGTCTTTGGACTGTGGGAGGAAACCAGAGTACCTGGAGAAAAACCACCAAGCACATGGAGAACATGCAACCTCCAGGCAGGAATCGAACCTGGCTAGGAATCACACCTGGATCCTGGAGGTGCAAGGCAACAGTGCATTTCACTAAGATGGTGTCAACACAATGTATAAAATCACTTACTGTATATACAGAAGAAGAGCTTCAGCTAACGTTCACATGAAATGTCAAAATGAGTGTAAAAGTGTGTAATGTTATCATTGGCGTGGATGTTGGTACTAGATGGGCTGGTTTAAATTTTTCAGAAAATGCTGACCACAGAATAATGGTTAAAATAATAATATTATATATAATTCTATTATATATAAACACCTTAGTGGGCAGTGGTGGCTCAGAGGGCTAAGGCACTGAGTTATTGATTGGAAGATCGGCGGTTCGATCACCAGGTTGCCACAAGAATCTTGAGCAAGGCTCTTAACCCAAGGGCGCTGTATGATGACTGACCAGCATTCTGACCCCAGTTACGCTGGGATATGCGAAGAAGGAATTTCACTGTGCTGTAATGTATATGTGACAAAATGAAAGGCTTAACTTAACTTAATGAAAGACCAGAGGAGAAAGATTATTCTGGTCTGAGTTGCCAAAAAGTCGAATGTAACTTATAATATATTTACTTTTTACAATCATGGTGAGCAAAAAAGCAGCTAAAGACCACATCAGGATCCACTTTAGTCAGACAAAAACAAAAAGCTGAGGACTCACTCAAACTGGACAGATGAAGGCTTTTCCCCCATGACAGAAGAGCCTCTTGTTTTGCCTGACAGAAGTGGGTGCCAGTGTGGTCTTCTGTCTTTTGTAGATCAAGGTTCAGTGTTTTCTGGTTGTAAAGTGTGATGATCCGATTCTGATTCTGATTCTAAAACCCGATTCTGATTATCTGAGTTACTTGCAGCTCAAACCTCTCTGGCCATTTTCCACTGAGCACTCTTATCAATAAGGTGTTTCCACATGCTGAACTTTCACTCACTCCATGTTCTGTTTTTTTTTTTTACATTATTACAGGGAGACTGCAGAGCACTGGTGGCTCAGTGGTTGGTGTTTCGCCTGCCATGCGGAAGGCCCGGGTTCGATTCCCAGTCAGTACCCAAACCCCAGCCACTGGATGCAGTGCCGGTCCCAAGCCTGGATACAATGGGAGGGTTGCGTCAGGAAGGGCATCCGGCGTAAAAACCTGTGCCAAGTTGTAGTGCAGACTGGATAGTCCGCTGTGGCGACCCCTTGTCGGGAGCAGCCGAAAGACCAACAACAACAACAACAACAGGGAAACTGCAGAGAGAGAGAGCAGTTTCTGAAGAACACAAAACCAAGCAATCTGGTATCATCAACTACGCCATAATCAAAGTCACAACAATAATACTTTTTCATTTTGATGTTTGATATGAACAAAAATCTTCTAGTGTTTATATTTCTTTACATTTATAAAAATATTGAACTTGTCTCTGCTCTCTGTATATGGCTTATTTCTAACCACTACATCACCGTGACACCTATTAAACAAGATATTTATAATTGGCTAATTGGATTTTTTTATTCAAAAGAAGACGTTTTAAGATACTGGTATCAGGATTCTGGTATTACCCGCTGTTGCCTGTGGCCTGTGCACTGATGTGAAGTAATAAGTTTGATAGTGTGTTAGAGAGTGTACTCTCAGGATAGTTTATTAGATTAGTGTAACATATAGGTGCAATTAGCAGGTCTTATTATGGACTGCAGACTGTTCTCTGCTCTAACACACCCACTCTCAGCTAATTAGCTCATTAATTGAAAGTGGTGTGTTGTGAGCTGGGAAACCATTACAACAACCTAGTCAATGCATACTCAAGCATTAGGGCCTGGAGCCTTGGAGTTTTGTAATGTCATACAGTGTCACATACTGCCTCCTAGTGTTCAAATGGAACAGTTCAGTAAAAACAGGACTAAATGACATGATGCCTGAGAGTCCATTTCTCCTGATATTATAGCACATTAGAAATACGCTGAGATTCTGTTGCGAGCCACAGACAGTTAAATGTAGAAGAGATTAAAATGGGAATGTGTCTGACGTAAGCAACGTGTCAACAGTGTACGCTCAGTGTAAACGCTCGCTTCATTAACATTCTTAAACCAATATGTCAGAAACACACTTTACAAGAACAAACTTACAGCCAAAATCTCCAGCAGGAGTCTAATTTATTATCCTTTGATAGAAAATAAAAATAACAGGAACAACAGAAAAGGATACGTCTCTTTTTGCATCTTTTGGACATGAGATGAGTTGTGTAATTCAGCAGTGCACTACTTGTATAATCCTGTGGTTTTAGCCCTAGTATGTATTCACTTTACCTCTTTCAAAGGATCAGATCTGTTGGAGCTGTACGTGAAAAACGTATTCCAGATGTGGATTCAACAGTCATCTGCATGTAAATACAAAATGCTAATTTCCTAATGTACTACTCAATGAGACACATTAATACATTTCACATTAATACATATTCTTCCCTATCCTTTAGCAAGGTGGCTTAGTGTTGAGTTGACTTGGTGCTAAGTGTGTACAGTGCCAAGTGTGATATCTTAAAAAAAAAAAAAAAAATATATATATATATATATATATATATATATATATTTTTTTTTTTTTTTTAAGCTATCACACTTGGCACTGTACACACTTAGTACCAAGTGTATATATATATATAGTACATAGTATATATAGTATACTATATATAGTACACTTAGTATATATATATATATATATAAATATTGATATATATATATATATATATATATTGATATATATTGATATATATATATATTGATATATATATCAATAAAATCTAAAAAAATCTATTTTCATTTAAGATAAAACAAAGCAAATGTAAGATTGTTAGATGTTTAGAAATAGCGAAATAAATTAGAAATAAATTAGAATTTTAAGCATTCTGTCAAGAAAATCTTCCAAACGAAGAAGAAATTTACACTTAAAATGTAGTAAAATTTCCCTTTTACAACCATGGTACAGTAGGTAGTAATCATCATCAAAATAATAATATATTTATTTTGTTGTAATCATATTTTAAGTATAACTAAAAAGAAATCACTTTTTGCATTTCTATATTGCAAATCACTCACAATTTATGAAATATATCATTTATGCAGATCCTAGATCAGAGTTCTGAGGCAAGTCGAATACACACATACTGTATAAACCAACGTCAGAATGTGTTCCCTTACATGAAAAACCAACTAGTAATCAGATGCCTTATGACTCCATGCATTACCAAGTATATACAGTAAACTCACTTTTACATACGACTCACACAATTACAACACTGCACTGTTACAGTTCCAGCTGTGCTTTCTACTTAAAGACATTACTGAGCATTACTGCGCACTGTACTGTAAAAAAGAAAAGGACCGGCTATTAAACAGAACCGAAGAGGACAGACAAGAAGGAAAGAGAGATGTGAAGACAAGCAGGACCGGTAGAAGTGCACTGCGTACTGTATGCTGCACATGCCCAGGGATTCCCAACACATCCCAGACATGTTCAACCTTTTCACAAACAGACAGGAGAGAATGTGTGTGAAAGTGGGAGCACAAAAGCGAACACAGATTGTAATTATGCTTCCTGACTGTACAGGCGAAGCACTCCGTCTATGTTCAGAGGAACTTCAGCATGAAACGTCTCAGTTTGAACAGAACTTGTAGCAATGTTCCTATTGTAGAACGCTCTCACATACTGTAGAAGCAGCGATCCTTAACAGAATACATACACTCTCAATATTACTCTACACACTGCAATCTAAACGATCCTGAGAGTCAGGGAGCAGAGTGTGGCTTTACAAGGCAGTGGAGATGTTGAGTTTATGGCTCCAGAAATGAGAAATAAGCCACTTCCCGAGCACTTTAAACAGCCTCACATCCAGCACACAATAAGCTACAGTACTGTAAAAGCATGCAGTTGTTTAGTGCAATCATATCAAGTCTGCACAGGTTATTATTTCCTTTTAATCATTTAATCAGTCTGTGTGTCAGACAACTGGAGACATGCATGATATGTGAGACTTGGCACCCAGCTGGTATTTGTCTCTGTCGTGTAAAAGGTGGGTGCGCTGATTTTGACCGGTGCAAACATGTACAATTTGGCGGTATTATCGCTGCTCTGTCAGCCATGACGTACGAATAATCGGACTAATTAGAGCACATTCACACAATAAAGCCCAAATACAGTATAAATCCTATATTATATTATATTATTATTGTTATTATTTCTCAAATTTATTTCAAATAACAGACCTTGAGATTTGCTTTCTGATGGGATTTTTTTTACTTTTATCCATTTCTCAACACTCATGACTTTTCAGGTGCGTTTCGAATTTCGCAATAGGCCACATTTTCTTGAAAACGATAAGAACAGACATATAGCCTAAATTAGGTTTATAATTTACTTTTGAGCACTGTCGCCTTGCACCTCCAGGGTCTGGGTTCGATTCCCCGGCCAGGCTCGATTCCCGTCTCTGTGTGCATGGAGTTTGCATGTTCTCCCCGTGCTTGGTGGGTTTCCTCCGGGTACTCCGGTTTCCTCCCACAGTCCAAAGATATGCAGGTTAGGCTAATTGGCGTTCCCAAATTGCCCGTAGTGTGTGATTGGGTGTGTGAGTGTGTGTATGTGTGTGTGCCCTGCGATGGATTGGCACCCTGTCCAGGGTGTACCCCGCCTAGTGCCCGAAGTCTCCTGGGATAGGCTCCAGGTCCCCCGCGACCATGAACACAGGATTATGTGGTATAGAAAATGAATGAATGAATGAATGAATTTACTTTTGTGTACACTTTTAGGGAGGCTACCAGCTGTGTTCTTCATAATCTACAATCAAAATTCCCCACAAGACTTTCACCTGCCCAAGCACTAAACCAAAATCTGTCTTCAAATTGGATTGCTTTTATAAGTGCCCTCTTAGGAGGGGAAAAAGAAAGTGTTTCTCAAGGTTTCTTCGCTTTCTAAAGGGAACTTTAGCAGATACAAAAACTCAGAAAGTCTTATTCAGACCCTTTAACTCAAAAGAACGGATCAAAATCCAAGATTGCCTTTTTACTCCAAATATGATTCAAGTCAAATTGATTTGTAATCAAGTACAAACATGATTTTCCATTTTATTCTTTTTATGTCTATCATAAAAAAAAAAAACAAGACACAAGATGACACAACTATATCCTTTTCGGACATTGTAGACATCTAGTTGTTCCTAATCCTGTCCGGTACATTTGAGTGTTTTCCCTGCTCTATCATACACGTTTCAATTCAGAAAAAGGCTGTTTATTAGGTGATTTGTAAATCAGCTGTGCTGGGAGCTGGATTAGCTCTAAAGCATCCTGGGCAGGATTGCACAACATTGTGGAAAGGGTTTGGGTGATCAAACACATCATTAAGAGGGACAACTAAGATGTACTGCTGTAATACCCAGGCGAAACCGCTTCACTCCATCCCACTGAAAGGTGACATTCTCTGCCTGGGTGCGTGTGGGTGTTTTTAAGCAAATCACTACACTACAGGAACGGGCTTGGAAAAAAAGTGTCCAAAAAGGCACCTTTACAGTTACAAATACTGTACCTTTGTAATAATAATTTTATTAATATATCTTTAGCGAGTAGGCCTAACTCTAAACCACCTAATGGAAACCATGAGAGAAAGAACAAGCGTACTGTAGTATTACAGATATACTAACAGCATTGACTCTGTGGAATAATTTTGTAAATAAACTGGTTGCTATAAAAAGAGTGCTTTATTTGGACTTTATAAATACATGCACTTAAAACTGTGGTTGACTGTTCTGTTGGATGAAGGTGCCTATTTACATTGAAGCAGAGTTACTTAAATAGTGAACATAATCAAAACTCGGCTGTAAGAACAGAACATCACTTATACTAGGGCTCTCAGGGAGCAGGGAGAGCATGCATATTTTTGGACCAACATGGAAAAGATTTGCCATACCACCCACATCAGAGCAATACTTATTTGCAACAAAAGTGCAAACACAAGATACAGAAGCAAAATGCCTGCATGAACCAACAAATCGAGCATCTCGGACTATTTTCTTTAAGAAAATGTGATTACAGTATGTCTAATCACGGTAACGGCAGCTGTCACAGGATAAAGTTGACATGCAGAATTCCAGTCTTCTGTGACTGACTCGTGACAAGAGCTTTTAGAAGATCTGCTCCAAGGTTATTTGCATGACTTTATGTTAGCATGATGATTCATGACCAGAGGGTTCTTATAAAAAGGGTCATGCAGGAGTAAACATACACTCACTGAACACTTTATGATGAACACCATGCTAATACGTGGCTCTCAAAACAACCTCAATTCTTCATGGCATGGATACCAAACTCTCCCTTGAGATGTTGCGCAAATGATGCAGGTATGAAGCAGTTTCTCCTGTTCTGTCAAATGGGTCCTATTGGGATTGGCCCGAAGTGTATGAAGAAACCATTCCACATCATTACTCTACCTCCACCAGCCTGTACTGTTGAGCTATGGACAAGTTGTGTCCATAGATTTATGCATTTAGTCCCAAAATCTGACCATGATCTGAGTGCCTCAGCAGAAATCAAGAGTCATCAGATCAGGCTTTATCCCCCAGTCTTAAACTGCTCATGTATGGTGAGTCTGTGTAGCCTCAATGTAGCCTCAGTCAGCTTTCTGGTCTTGGCTAACAGAAGTGGAACCTGACACGGTCTTCTGCTGGTGTAGCTCATGCACCTAAGTTTCAACATGTGCATTTTATACAGATGCTTTTCTGCTCACCACACTCGTACAGATTGTTCAGAGTGAATATATGTACCCTTTCTGAGAGCTTAAGCTTGTCTGATATTTTACATCAACAAGGAGTTTTCATTCACCGAACTGCAGCAGCTCAGTGGATGTCTTTTTTTTTTTTTTTTGTCTTTATAGCACCATTCGGAGAAATTTCTAGAGATATTTATGTGAGAATCACATAATTTGTTTGATTGGCAGTTATAGAAATACTTAATACCAGTCCATTTGGCACCAGCAATCATGCCATGTTCAAAATCACAAAGATCACAGCTTTCTTCCATTCTCTGAACATCGCCTGAAGTGCAATCATTTTATGCATTGCACGGCTGTCACACAACTACCGGTTTCTAACTGCATGAATGAGTAGGTGTAGCAGCGTTAGCAAATAAAAATAAAGCGCTCAGTGAGTGTATAATATATAAGCAGCAATGGTGAGTGATGACACAAATGGAAAACCTGTAAGGCATAAATAGGAAAAAATTTATATAAGCAGGAAAGATAGGAAGAAAGCAAACAAACCTCTAGCAAAAACATGAATGAATGTTGTGTGTTTAATAATAATAATAATAATAAGTATAAATCGAACAACACTTCTTAGAAATAATATTACCTCTTTTTTATTCAAACTGTAACGACCCGTTTCAGAATATGGATATTTATATGAGAATCAGTCACGGCAAAAGTAAAAGCTATTTATTTTCATATATTTGAAGACAATAAACATTCAAAGAAAGCCACACGGTTTTTTTTTTTTTGATGATGATTTGAAATACAGTACCAATAGCTTCACCTTAACTTTCATCAACAAGCTTGTTTTTTTATTGATTTAAATGTAATTGAATTTAAATAACAGCAAAACCTAAACAGATAATCAATCTTTTTGGTAAACTCTGTGATGATAAAAAAAATAATAAAATCAATGAATTTAGTCAATAAAAGCCAATTCACTGTACACTTGGACAGGTATAACATACAGGTACATAACATCTACCAGGATTCAACACATTTGAATTCATTTTTTAATAACAGTGTACTGAGACACAAATTTGAAAAAAGAAAAAAAAAAAAGGTATTTAATGGTTAATATTCACCTTAAGATTCTTATTTTTATTTTATTTTATTTTTTTACACAATCGTTTTTTTCGGCTTAGGATAATAACTTTTATTTATTTATTTATTTTTGTACAGCACAGAGAATCAGTCAGGACAATTACCTTTTTAAAACACTATCCTTTTTTTGGCTAATTAAAAAAAAAACTCTTCTCTTGATAGGAGCACATTTCAGTTTATAATGCTACTTCTACTGTAGCTTATCTTCATAAAGAGCCAGCACACAGGTTTAAACAATTACTCTTTTTTGGGACAACCTAAACACAGAACAAAAAAATTGGACTTGGATCAACAATAAAATAGCTATTTCTCTGAATTCTTCTATTAAATAAATGCCATTTTTATTAAGTAAAGACTTTGGATGAAGTTAACAGCGGTTACATCCTGGACAGTTTTACCCTGCTTTCCCATTCGGCTGTCTTTCTCCTGATTAATTTAGCAATTTTTTTAAAATTCTTTAATCTTTAAAATTTTCAAGTTCAACAAGAACATGACTATGTTTTGTAAAAACTCTTGGTCAGACCTTGTGACTGCACATTAACCCTGGAGGACAGTAGTGCACTTTCAGGGTAGAGAAATTCCATTATAACTCTCCCCTCAAAAACTCACCCAAACATCAGTCTCCTGCCACTTGATAAACGACGGTCACTCTCTTCCAGTTACAAACTTGCAAACTCACTTCCCTCCTAACCTGCAACTGCAGCCCTTTACACAAACATTCCTGAGTCTGAATCACAACCTCAAAATAAAAAAAAATATATTAAAAAGATAAAAATAATCATAGTGCAACTGTAAATCAGTACATTTTGCTCCCTTTAAACAACAGATGAGTTTTTAATGTGCAATCAATTCATGTGGTTTAAGGTACAAACGGCCATACATAGGCTGCACAAATACTACTTCTTACTATGGTAAAGGTTGACCTCTGACCCGTGTTTGCAGCCTGGATTAAGCTTAGAGACTAAAGTTAGAGAACGCCACCCCGACTCCAAAACAGAGCTCCGTCTGTCTCGCTGATGCAACACAGAGTCGGTGCTTTCAGGTCAGACACTCTGTTCTCTCTCGGTGACATGTTTAGGAGTGGGAGTGATGTATTCACTGTCTGCTGTGCCCTGTGCAACTATGTTATGCTGACATAATAAAATGTGTCTCTGTATCTGCTAGCTACCCTCTCCATGTATGGTGCGAGTGTTTACCCAGACCTTGAAGTGACTGTACCCAGACTGGCCTCACCATACTGGGTCCGAGCCGAGGTCTAGATACCTCAAACTTGTCTGCGGTGCAAAGAGATCACTTCATCTTCTCTGTTCTCACAACTACACACATTAAGCACCCAAAAAAATGCTTTCACCATCTGTCCTCTACTCCAGTCTACTGAATAACGAGTCTACAGCTTGCATCTGTTCCAAGGTTAACTAGACCCCTAATAAACTCATCCACAAAACTCCGGGTTTCATCAGAGGCTGAAAGGGAACGCTGTTAAAATGTTCATTAAAGAGAAGACTTTCAGCTGCGCAATTTTGTAAATCACTGACATTACCAGGTAAGGTTATGTTTGTTCACTCAAGGCCATGACAGTGTAATAGCGAGCATAAAATAATTACATCGCAAAGACTATACTCACTCAAACCGCTGACCTCTCGATCAGTCTGTAGCAGTTGCATATTGACATTGAGTTCGGTAGAACCTTTGCGAATATACTTTGGTTTCTGGACGAATACAATAGCGTACACTGAGCTACACTCGGTAGCATCTGCTAATTAATTAAACGCAAAAGAGCCAGGTTTAAATAGAACAGCACAAAAAGAATAGATCCAAATGACAACAGTGGCAGTGGAATGATGATAACCATGATGGTGCAATTGTGCAAATTAAAAATTGCGATTCAGCTCGCATGAAGTGACATCACTGCCGATTGATGGTTAGATGGTGAAATAAATGTTAGGATATATATATTTTTTTAACAAACAATTCAATTACTCTTATTTTTCAAGTATGAAACCAGTGGCTACAGCACCAGTGGCTCCTCTGTGCGTTTCTGCTCCAGGGTAGCTTGCCATGACCAAATTAGTTTAGTTTTGAACTTGAACTGCCTGCTCCTTTTCAGCCTTCTCCTTCGCTTTTTCCTTTTCCACCAGCTTCTCCTCTTTCTGCAGCATCGACATGATCTCCGCCACATGCGCCGTGGAGATGTCTACATCCTCCTTATCGATCAGCTCCATCACCTAAACCATATGTGCATATTGAGAAGCCCAGTGAAAACAGTATCATAGCATGCAGTATGTCGAATATATATTATAGATTCAATACACTTTTACAATATATTTTTCTGATATGTGGATGGGAGAGATGGAATACTTTTTCTCCCCTTGCACTGACAAAAATATATAAATAAATGTCAGTGAGCGCATGTATGGACAAAAGGGCAGAAAATGCTTCCTGAGTGTGTTATGCCGCCCTCTAATGCAGCATGAACAGCTATCAAAAAAAATGCTATCGGCTAAGTTAATGTTTTGGTCCAACGTCTTCCCTGGGTGCTAGCAGTTATATGATAGAGATGAGCTGGCTGGTGGACAGAAAGTACGTGAACAAATTGAGGAGTAAATTGGGGAAAATATACCTTATACATTCAGGGTGTTTTTTTTATTTGGTATGCAGCATTAGATTTTCCCTTACATGAGATGTCTTACAGTATTTCCCTTATGATATTATATCAGAGCCAAGATGCCTCAAAACCAACACTGGAAGACTCTAAGACAGATCTTAACCTACTCAACTTCCTTCTTTGGAGTCATCTGCATATTACAAAACAACAGTGAAGAAAACATCACTGTTGTATGTATTAAGTGTATATATACACACACGAGTGAGGCAAAGTCCGAGGCAGTCAATTAGAGCGTTCGCTGAAAATGATACTTCCAAAATAACATTTTGCCTATACTGTAGATACAGACTTTTGGATCCACCCTATTTACAGAGATCAGCCATATTATTATTATTATTATTATTATTATATAAAGCATTATGCCCAATATATTGTCGCTTGCCATTGTGTCACCAGGATGGCAGCATTGGGATCTTTGCCTGCTGGGCCACGTGTGTGGTAGGTTGTGGTGCACTGGGTGTCCTGATACCTTTCTAACATGTCCTGCATTTACTTTTCTACAGAGATTTGTATTGTATTGGCTTTTCTATGGGATCAGACCATTTTTGACCTCCTGTTGGCATGGATGAGCCTTGGATACCCATGATACTGTCACCAGTTTACTATTATTTAATTGATAATCAGTAATGTGTTAATGTTATGGCTGATAAATGAATAATTTTATAAATAAAATGTAAAAAATAAATAAATTAAAAATAAGTGTAAACGTTCCAACACAACCTCTCTGTCAATTATTTTCTGGTAGCAGCACAACCCATTGTGTTTAATCCTTTACATATCACCCACACCTATCACGGCAAAAACTGTTACCTTTATAACGTCATCGATGTCTATCTTGCCATCCTTGTTTTCATCCAGTGCGTCGGCGATGCTGAGCAGCTTATGCTCTGGAATGCTCTGGATCTGCCTCATAACAGCAATGAGCTCACTGATGCTAATCAGATTCTCCCTACAGGAAAGTAACATGCAGTGTTCAGGAAGCATTTACACACTAAGACAATTGTGAAGTAAAATGATGGAGGAGGAGACAGCTGGCCAGTAAACCTCATCCAATCTCATGGAATTACTGTACAAGGGGGGAAATTACTGTACGAGGGTCTCAAACCAATTCTGCACATCTTTTGTGTCAATTCTCCATGTAAATGATAGAAAAAAAACACTGAATATGAATACTGTCTGTTTCTATAAAATGGTCCATTTTGAGCATTTAGGAAATAATTGGTTTTGCTTGCAGGAAGAATAGCATTTCACAACATGGGATTTCTTTCACTTTGCCCGCAGGAAAGGAAAGTAATTATACCTTGTGTGGTATTGAGTAAGGTATTGATTCGTTCCTGTTATTATAATCATCATCATCATCACTGAGAACAATATCTATTATAACACTGAACTGTGGTTTCATATTTCATTTGTCAAATTCGAAAGGTAGGACGGAAATTTTATTCAGCTTAAACCACCAATCCAGACTAAAGACGAAGTTTAACACAATCACTTTCAGGCAATGAAAAGGTACAGTGGTTACCCAATCGGAATGGTTATTACCGTCGCGCCAAAGTCCTCGCCCTTTCACGCGGGAGATCCGGGTTCGATCCCGCGTGAAAGGGCGAGGACTTAACCGCTGCACCACTCGGACACTTAGAGACAACACGCCCCAGTCACGTTAATAAGCCACTCGACTTCTTTGAAAGAAAGCTCTAGATAAGTGACGAAGTAAGCCTGTTATAATAATTGCACGTGTATTTTATCTGTTTTCAACTTGGTGTTATTTGATCTTATTGGTTTTGAAATTTATATTTCAATAAATAGTAAACTTGGCCGATTTCGTTATAATTTTGTTGACAAGCGGGGCTTGAAAATTCTCCCACCCCCTTAAGTGGGGAATGACAGAAATATGGTCATTTATTTCAGTTAATAAATCTACTATAAACTTAAAGAACACAAGAAATAAGATGACACAAAACCCTACACTCTTCTTTTCTAATTACATGTGATAAAATCTAAAGGCTCACTGTGTTAACATTTATTGTGCTTAAATTTTATCCTAATAAGATTTGATTTTATTTGAATTCTACATTTGTACTGTAATTTTAGTACTGTGATTATGAATTTGTTCAACTACAGTGTTTCATTTGATTTTATCGGCTACTACGTGCAGTTCTAAAGGAGCGCGTCTCATTAATCCGGCAGAGAACAAAATAAGGCATGAGGCGTCAGTCTGTAGTTATATAGCGCCACTCAGTGGTAAAAGCCAGCAAACGCACAAACCCAAATGCTGTCGCCGAGCGCCGCGACGGTAAAACGAACGCTCCGATTAGGTGACCACTGTATATGATATATAAAAAAATAAATAAATTAACAAAAAACTAAATTAATTCACCCATTAGCACCAAGTTAGTAAGTGGCAAGCAAATTAACTTATGTCTGATTATGACTGTTGTAATAAACTTTGAAAGCACGCCAGAAAATCTATGTAAATGACTTCATGACACAAAAGAACTCACTTAAGAGGCTTAAACTTCTTTTCTTACCTTTGTAAGTCATTACATTTCTCAAAGAAAAATCTATAAAGAAGAAAACAAAAGAAAACAACAAAAGGTAAACTGTTAATTAAATCCAGAACCTCTTTTGTAATTAGCTGTGTTGAAGCTGTCCTCTCGCCACCATTTTACTGAGGATAACATCCCATAATGCATCACAGGAGTAACAAACATACAGTACATACCAGTTAAGAGTTTGGACACACCTTCTAATTTTCTTTTTTTGTTCAGTGATTTATTTTCTACATTGTAGAAGAATACTGGGGATTTCAAAACCATAAAATAACACATTAGGTAATTACAACAATAACAGATGATAATTTAAGATATAGGCGGCACGGTGGTGTAGTGGTTAGCACTGTCGTCTTGCACCTCCGGGTTCGATTCCCGTCTCTGTGTGCATGGAGTTTACATGTTCTCCCCGTGCTTGGTGGGTTTCCTCCGGGTAATGAGTGTGTGTGTGTGTGTGTGTGTGTGTGTGTGTGTGTGCTCTGCGATGGATTGGCACGCTGTCCAGGGTGTACCCCGCCTTGTGCCCAGAGTCTCCTGGGATAGGCTCCAGGTCTCCGCGACCCTAAATACAGGATAAAGCGGTATAGAAGATGAATGAATGAATTAATTAATTAATTAATTTAAGATATGAAGGTCAGCTGTTCAGGAATAGTTCTTGCAAGAACAGTATTGTCAAGTGCATTTGCAAAACCCATCAAAAGCACCATGATGAAACTGGTTCTCATGAAGACCATCTCAGGAAAGCAAGACCAAAACTTACCTCTGCTGCGGAGAGGATAAGTAACAGAAACATCTATCAACTATTTAGAGGAGATTATTGCATATTATTGGATGCCTTCAGCATTGTTTTACAATGTAGAAAGAAGGAAAACTCAGGAAAGACCACGGAATTAGTAGGTGTATCCAAACTTTTGACTGGTACTGTACATCCACACACTAGTGCTGTGTCTGAATTCATTCCCTATTCATACATTTTTTTTTGTACAAAGCCATTTTGTAGTCTATGATATTCCCTGAATATTTCACTACAATATTACTTTATATACACACTTACAAGCACTGACATGGAGCAGTCTACAGAAGCTAAAAGCTTTAAGCCAATAAGTACTTGTAGTGGTAGTAGCATTTAATAAAGAACTTAAAGAGCTTTTATTATGTCTGTATTTTTCCAGTTTTGGTTTATTGAGTTCAGTTTATTTCAGTTATTAATATTTGAACTGCTGATATGTGTGTCTGTTATTATAATATACAGAGCATTTACAATATAATGCATAAAGGAGGGATTTCAGACACTGAATGACTACATGCACTAGGATATTCAAGAATTCTTTTCTTTAAAAAGAAAATGCATAAAAAAAACTATAATTATTCCAAAACATTCCAGTATTATTGGCTGGTTATTGTGCAATAGTGAGGAGACAAAGAGCTCCTCCACAGTAAATTCAAAAGAGATTACAAAAAGTGAAAACTATTTCACTTCTATTAAAAAAAATGTACATTTTACTTTCCTGATATCCCTACTATTTAGCTTGATTTCCTATTTTTTTGTGATTTAAAAGAAACTTAAACCAAGGTAATTCATGTCTGATCCTTTTCATCCTTTAACATTATCCAGCTGCTCAACAAAAAATAATTGAAAAACAATTAGAAATGTTTCAGGGAGGGACAAGGAGGACAAAAAAAACCTAGTTACTCGGTATGCATACTGTTCCTCTAATATGGCATGTGACTGCTCTCCACAAGGCTGCCAAGAGACAGGAGCTGCAGGAATGTATGGCAAGTAACCTACCCAAGTAACCTAGGTCATTCCTTATATATGACAACAACCTCTCACATTCTTCATATGTATGGAATACGGTAGGGTTGATAGTCAGAAGTCTTTTCACATAAAAAAATTTAAAAGTTGGACCCAGGTAAAACTTTTTGGTGATTCTGCAAAAAAAATCATCACTATGAATGCCGCTGTTTCTTGCTCTATTCATGTCTGGCTCCAAGAACTATTTATTTTTGGATAAAAATAAAAACGCACAAATCCGAGTTAACAAAGATCGACTAGATTAGGTGACAGATACTAGATCTAAACCCTATTGAAAACTTGTGGAATAACAAAGCGTGCTGTGCAAATTGATAAATCTGGAACATTTCTGCAAGGAATAAATCTGCCAAATCCAGATGTGCTGCATTACATGCAACATGTGCTTTACTTAAGCATTAGTTAGAGTTTAAAGCTGTTTGATTTAAGCAATTTAAACAATATTGTTGAGGGATTTAATTAACTGAATTGATGATTCCGTTTTTCAATCCATGCTCACTCACTCACTCTTCTATACCGCTTTATCCTGTATTCAGGGTCACGGGGGGCCTGGAGTCTATCCCAGGAGGCTTAGGGCACGAGGCGGGGTACACCCTGGACAGGGTGCCAATCGCAGGGCACACACACATACGCTCATTCACACACTACGGGCAATTTTGGGAACATCAATTGGTCTAACCTACAGTACATGTCTTTGGACTGTGAGAGGAAACCCACCAAGTACGGGGAGAACATGCAAACTCCATGCACACAGAGACGGGAATCGAACCCGGACCCTGGAGGTGCAAGGCGACAGTGCTAACCATTACACCACCGTGCCACCTTGATTCGTTCTTTTTAAATTAATTAGGCACTCTTACAAACATTAAATGGTCTAAACCTGACAAATTCCTTAAAAGATGTAGTAGTTTTTGCAGAACATAGAAACAACTTGGAGGCTTTGACACACCATCCAGGAGGAACCCCGCCTCGTGCTAGGACAGATGCAACCTTGCATACAGATGCTTTCCCGCCAATATGCTCATTTTGTGAAATGATCTATGTTCCTTCTTTAAAGTTTATGGGTGTTTGGTGCACTACTGCCACCTACTGGAATGGAGTGTGGAAAGGAGGATTGGCAGGAAAAAAGATTTGTGAAAGACGAGAACTTTAAACAATCGACATATGTTACATGAATTATTAATGTTTATTAATATAAATACAGTTAATAGTATTTAACAGGGACTGGGTCCAGGTGATATAACGTTACAAAGGTGCTGATTTTATTTGTATTGCGATTTTATAAACATTCGATATTCACTTTTTTCCGATTTTGTTACAGCTCTAAACAAAAAGAAAGTAATTCACTCACTCCTACCACTCGAGATGCTGCCATCGCCTGAATAGTTTATAGCACACCTCATGTAGGACTACTGAGATTTTGTGATGTTTTTCTACCCCAAATGCAAAGAATTACAGATGAAAATTGTATTTTTTTTAAATCTATTCTGGTGCAGTGGGGCGATACTTCAATCGCCACACAAAAGATACTTAACTCAATCAATCTCTAGTTTTTATTACTTCAAAACATGCAAGAAATATAGTTGCTTAAAATAAAACTGATACAAAATTTTAGGGCTGTTCAATCCAAAAATCTAATCTAATTCACACCAGATTTTTATATATTTTGCTCCTTATAATAAACTATATAATAATCAGTCCTTTTCACTGAAATTCTATTTGTTTGGTATCACACTATACTGTAAGTGTAAAAGGACGCAACCAGATGTACCTTGGTTGAAATTTTTGGCTCAAAACTACAACAGGGATGTGTAGTCTTTTTATATCCACTGTAGTTGAAAAAATAACACGCTGTATTTATTGAAGACCCCTTTCTCTGTATATTGTGACATGGATCATTTGTTATTCTTTAGAAAACACTATTCAATGTTTTTGTATGGAACAGTAAAAACTCCCTGGAGGTCCAGGAGTACACACACACACACACACACACACACACACACACACACGAAACACAGACAAAAAAAAAAAAACCTGAAACATAAATCATACTTTCTTACCCAACTGGTGGTGTGGTTTTACCATCCATCTGTCCATCGAGCACCAGCTTGTCTTTCTCTAACTCGTTTATGATCTTATCCATGCGCCCGATCATACGGTTCACCCGGCGTGACAGATGTTTACTGGCTTTAGACTCTTCCACCTCTTTCTCCAGGCCAGTTTTCGAAAGCTCTTTCTTTATCTCCTCCAGATCCTGACACACAACCAAAACAAAGTATGGGTGTAAAGGAGAGAACTTTATAAAAAAAAAAAATTTTTTTAAACTCCTTTTATTTCCCTATGAATTCAGTTACTCATCTTTGTCACAGTACTATCAATCAAAAAGAGCATGGACTTCTTTGAGAATCGGTTTAGTTTATTTTTTTTTTTTTTTTCCCCCCCATGGACACGCGTACTGTATAGAATTGCCTCAGCATGTTTAGAGGCAAGAACTGGTTACTCCAATTATCCCTCAGTTGCCTGAAGATGTAGACTGAACAGCACAAGTAAGACAGTGACCCCTACTGTACAAGAGGTTGAGGCTGATGAAATGGAAAATGCACTGCTGAAATATTCACTTGGCATCAGTAGGAGGGAGCGTTAGACAATTATCCAGACTCCATTTATATTAATCCTGCTTTTAGCCGTGCTGTCTTGTCAGTACTTTCCGTTCGAGGCTACGTCTTCCCAGTCACTCCTGTGCAGGTGTGAACGCGTTACATCACTTCACTTGTTCTGTAACTGCAGTGCGAGCAAAAATAGATGTTCTACTTATGATCTGAACGACAGAAGAGCAGCATGTAGGGATTTGTTTTTGGGGTGTGAGGTAACAGCACCCTACTTATAGGGTGCTGTTATTTATCAAAGACTTTGTGCGCAGTATGGGGAAAGTTTTCTTGTGTTTTGAGAAACTGTGGATGAATAGTTGCGAGAGGTTGCACAAGTGTTAGTCATCGAGGAGGACACTTCCGCCCACACTCTGCAGAAACTTTGTTTGGAGGTGTTAAAGTGCTGATCTTGCTGATGTTTGCTCCCCTGAAAGCAGGACAAAGATTCACTTCTGATGGAAAAGTGAGGACGGCGGTACATCTGTGGCTCGCAGCTCAGTTTAAAACAGCTTTATTAACGAGGGAATACAAAAGCTTGATAGACAGAGTATCTTGAAAAGCAAGGAGATTATGGCTAAAAGTGATGCATTTGTTTTTCACGGAAACTTGCGAAGGTGCTAGTGTGTTCGTCTCACCTCACTGTATTCCTGCACGTCGTCTTTCAGCTCCTCCAGCTCCTCCTTCTCTTTTGTCAGGAGTTTTTTCTGCTCCTTGAGCTTGGTGCAGGCATCACTCAACATGTCGATCTCCTCCTTAGTGATCTCCTCTCCCTGATGGGGCAAAGTTTATACAACTGTTATTCTACATCGCCGCACCTGAGCCCACGGACACAGACAGACGCGGAATGCATGAGCAGAAAGGGGAAGAAACAAACATTCTACAGTAATTGCACTACGAGGAAGTCATACACACACACACACACACACAGGATGTGACTGTAAAAAAATAAATAAATAAATAAAAAAAAAAACAGGTATGGAAAGACATTTACAGCAGGTTTCACACACACACACACACACACACACACACACACACACACACACACACACACACACACACACACAGGAAAGTAAAGCATGCTAAAAGACCAACAGCTACACCTACTATTTCTGCTCCTCACTAGTAGAAATCAGAATGTAATCATTTTTTCTGGAGGATTTTCTATTTTTATTAGTACTGTAGTAGTAAAAAAATATATATCTACAAGTAAGTTAGAAAGTCTTGTACTGAGGAGCAGAAGAGCAGAAGAGTGCTGATGTCTGGGTACGGGAAGGTACAGAACCTTGATGCGCAGATACTTCTGCCACAGCTCAAACTGACAGCAGCATGGAGAAAATAAGCCAACACACACACACACACAAGGTCACACGTTACACACACACACACACACACTGCTCAAGCTGAAGATGTCGGTCAGTTTCAGGAACAGCATTACACCCCCCTGGGACAACAGTTATGATGGTACTTGTGGTTTGTGAGCTACTCAATAACAGTTTCTGCGAACTTTAGTTTGTGAAAACGGGTTTCGCAAATACAAGCCTGATTTCTGCAAATAAACTTGATTTAGGTTCACTACGTATACATATAAGAGTTACAATCTATAAAGGAATAACACTTTCCAGCATCTCATTTATGAATAATTAATACAATGCTTAGCGTTATATGTACAAAAAAAAAGTATTTTAATCAATTACAGACTAATTACATTTGAATATCAGAACAAAAGGAAGCTTTATTGTTCAGTTTCTGTCATGACAACAGAGTAAACATGTCTTGAGACATCAGGAGCGGCGGTCGTGCTAAGTAATGTTATCATGAGTCTGTGTGTTAATCATACCTTAATGCCATCCAGCACTGGTGCCGTGTCTCGTAATAATTCAGAGTGAATAGCCACATCTACATTAGGCATAGCAAGCTCGGCGTCTGCCCGCAGGTCTACCCCCACATCCTCCTTCTGCAAACAAATACAAAATCTTCATCAACTTTTTTTTACAAGCCCTTAGAGAAACATCAGCAACTCTAATTCACTGAAGGTTTAATAGTGAACAGGGCTGTAAGTGAACAGGGCACTCGAACTGTATAGTCAGTGTTTTACATTGAACAAACAAATATGTCTATAAAGGTAAGTTTTACTTTGTTTATCTCTGGCTAGCAAGAGTACCTGGAGGTTTTAGAAATAGTTAAAAGGTTAAAGATAAAAATAAGCTGATCAGCATTAATGTAATCAGTGATATTACTATTTCAGGTTGAAGTCCACGTACATGTCTGCCGGTCTTTCGATATGGCAGAACTCTCTACCTAACTAATTAATACAAGGAAATAAAATTTTGTAAGGGTAAGTATCTTAAGCCTTGTTTACGCTAACTTGTATTTCTTTCATCATCAGCAAAAATACACTCCCTTTAAAATATTTTATTCAATCCGGCACATGACTGTTTATACGGTAAAATCACTTTTTACACTCAGTTCGGGTATTTTACACGCCCTCACCTCAGACTGTTGCGGATATGTTTGCGACCCATAACGACCCATGTTTTATCTCATACTGTAGTTCGGATTGGGTACGAAGCCTGGTGCCAACATGGCAAAAACAGCCTTAATGCCATCACCATAATGCAAATACCTATTTATTTAATTGCAAATAATGCACTTGGTGCACCCATATACTCCGATTCTTTTGGTGTTGCTTTTCTAAAAGACATAGAAAGGTATGTGCTTTTTTGTGCATGCATTATGTGGAACTCATGGCCCATTTGCAGCTGTTTACAAGTTTATACAAGTTCATTTGTCCCAATAATTTATTCTCTCAAGGACAGGAGGCACAAAATATTTATTGTAAGGGTGCAGATAACTTTATAGAACATTTGCAACACTTATACATTGGGTGTGTTTGGTGTGTAAATTGTTCAATTTTTTCCCCCCTTGTTTTTCAGAAAGGGTGCCAATAATTCTGGTGGACACCAAAAACAATCAAATTTGTAGGATATATTTTTTGGAGATTTTTTTTGGAGGGTTTGAGCACTCAAATAGGGTACATAAGAGTATATACACAATATAACAATACAATTTGTATTAAACGATGTATTAGTCACGAGTCATGTACAGTACTATATTAATCTCGGCACCATAAGGGCGATTAATCGTGACTGCACTGGCTTATTTACATACAAATCACGCTGGCTCATCTTTGCTAAGAACAAACACCTCCACTTTCTGCATTCTGCAACATCTAGCTTTGCCTTCCATTAAAATCTTTTGAAAATGAATTTAAGGTAAAAAGATAAGTCAGAAGAGGCACCAGTATGGAATTTGTGCGATTTAATTGTAAGTACGTTCACACTGTATTTACACATGTTGCCCCTACGTGTGTCACAAAGGACGGTCCGCAGTATTAGTCTGTGCTGAATCGGTGAGCAGGTGCTCCTACCTGTTCTTTTGCTTTCTCCGCGGTTTCCGCTAGCCTCTCCAGCTCCCTCTCTCTGTTCTCCTGGCGAATAGCGGCCTCTTCCTGCAGCATGGTCTCCAGTTTAGTCTTGTTATCCACCTTAGAAAAGTCAAGCTCGGCCACTTTCACCTGTGCCTCTTTAGCCTGCAAAAACACACTGACATGTTACAAACTGCAGCTAATGTGATGATGGATGGGTCTTCAGACAAAAACGTGTCGTACACACTCTGTGGGTCAGGTAATCATGTCTAATATACGCACCACTATCTCAGGCAACGTCTGCAGTGTGGTTTTAAGTTGGTCCTCTGGGGACAAAGTGTCAGGAAGGAACATAGCCCTCGAAAGCAGCAGCAAAGATGTAGGGATGTGCTGGTTCAAATGAAGCTCCAGCCACTGGCATACACACAGATATGGAGACAATCTCAATTATACTGTATATAGCATACTGGACAGAAATCTGACAGCTAATTCATTACTCTGAAGTGCTGGAACAGAGCAAAGTGGGTCTTACCTGTTTAAGTTGAGCTCTAAGCCTGTCCTCCGTCACCCCCAGAGCTCTCATGCCTCGAACCCTGCATGCTGCTTGCAGCTCATTTGCATTAAGGCTCTCCACGCCTTCTTCTGCTATCAGCTGCCAACACAATATCACGCACCCAGAACTAACGTGTCAATCAGACTGTGATTAGTTGGGATTAAAGAGAAAACGTACGAGTCTGGTCAGGCACCTTGTCATCAGCGCGGATGGCGCGGAGCTTCATGATGAGCTGGAAGCGGAGGAAGTTGTTGGTGCCGATGGGCTGCAGCTCCAGGAGCTTGCATAGAGCTACCAGCTGAGGCCGTGTCAGGTTGTCTAGGGTCAGCTCATCCTCAAAGAGTTTGGAGAACCGGATGATCTGTTCATTGCTAGGCCTTTCACCCGAATCACGGATCTTATGTAAGGTGAGAAAGAAAGAATGAAAGGAAAAGGAAAAATGCATGTAATGTAATATTTGCCTGAAAATATGTAAAAATTTGCATATAGCATGGGTATGAGTGCAGAATGTCCACAAGGGGGCAATGTAGGACTGTTGGAGGTTTGAGCCCTCTTTGGAAACTTTGACCTGACTAATGATTAGATATGGCACAGACATGATTATATTTCTGGGAGTCAAATATAATAATAGTTTTAATTAGTGATCAGTATTAAAAAAAAAAAGAAAAGAATGATCAGTGTTTGAGTATTAATTAGAGTATCATATAATCAGTATCAGCGTGTGATCATAGTTGTGGCATTAATGCTTAGTCTCAATTTGTGGTTAACGCTAATCACAGTAATTAGCATTGCTCAGCATCAATTAAAATAAATTATTATTATTATTATTGGTATCAAGAGGGGGGTGATATATATATATATATATATATATATATATATATATATATGTGAGAGAAAGAGAGAGAGAGAGAGAGAGAGAGAGAGGGAGAAAGAGAGAGAGCTATACTATTGAAAAACTATTTGCCCCCCTCCTGATTTCTTATTCTTTTACATGTTTGTCACACAAAATGTTTCTGATCATCAAACACATTTAACTATTAGTCAAAGATAACACAAGTAAACACAAAATGCAGTTTTTAAATGAGGGGTTTTATTATTTAGGGAGAAAAAAAATCCAAACCTACATGGCCCTGTGTGAAAAAGTAATTGCCCCCTGAACCTAATAACTGGTTGGGCCACCCTTAGCAGCAATAACTGCAATCAAGCGTTTGCGATAACTTGCAACGAGTCTTTTACAGCGCTCTGGAGGAATTTTGGCCCACTCATCTTTGCAGAATTGTTGTAATTCAGCTTTATTTGAGGGTTTTCTAGCATGAACCGCCTTTTTAAGGTCATGCCACAACATCTCAATAGGATTCAGCTCAGGACTTTGACTAGGCCACTCCAAAGTCTTCATTTTGTTTTTCTTCAGCCATTCAGAGGTGGATTTGCTGGTGTGTTTTGGGTCATTGTCCTGCTGCAGCACCCAAGATCGCTTCAGCTTGAGTTGACGAACAGATGGCCGATTCTCCTTCAGGATTTTTTGGTAGACAGTAGAATTCATGGTTCCATCTATCACAGCAAGCCTTCCAGGTCCTGAAGCAGCAAAACCACCCCAGACCATCACACTACCGCCACCATATTTTACTGTTGGTATGATGTTCTTTTTCTGAAATGCTGTGTTACTTTTACGCCAGATGTAACGGGACACGCACCTTCCAAAAAGTTCAACTTTTGTCTCGTCGGTCCACAAGGTATTTTCCCAAAAGTCTTGGCAATCATTGAGATGTTTTTTAGCAAAATTGAGACGAGCCTTAATGTTCTTTTTGCTTAAAAGTGGTTTGCGCCTTGGAAATCTGCCATGCAGGCCGTTTTTGCCCAGTCTCTTTCTTATGGTGGAGTCGTGAACACTGACCTTAATTGAGGCAAGTGAGGCCTGCAGTTCTTTAGATGTTGTCCTGGGGTCTTTTGTGGCATCTCGGATGAGTTGTCTCTGCACTCTTGGGGTAATTTTGGTCGGCCGGCCACTCCTGGGAAGGTTCACCACTGTTCCATGTTTTTGCCATTTGTGGATAATGGCTCTCACTGTGGTTCGCTGGAGTCCCAAAGCTTTAGAAATGGCTTTATAACCTTTACCAGACTGATAGATCTCAATTACTTTTGTTCTCATTCTCTTTTGTAGATTTGGAGTTTTTTTCTCCCTTAATAACGTAAACCTTCATTTAAAAACTGCATTTTGTGTTCAATTATGTTATCTTTGACTAATAGTTAACGGTTTTTGATGAGCAGAAACATTTAAGTGTGACAAACATGCAAAAGAATAAGAAATCAGGAAGGGGGCAAATAGTTTTTCACATATATATATATATATATATAGGTGTAATCATGTATGATTTTCACGTTAAATGTTCTTTCAGGCAGCAGAAGCAGCGTGTGTTTAGGTGTGTGACGTAATACAGAAAATAATGAACAGAATAAAAAAACATAATGGCAAAATCTGAAATTAATTTAAGCTTTTTTAATATTTCATTTTGATAGTTGTGTATGATTTCAGACACTGGATGGAGTGTTGAGCAGTTGTGGCATGCTATGAATGCAGTGTTGTTTCTTGTGTAAAATATGTTTAAACTGTAAACCAGATGTGCGTGATTTAAGTCCAGTCACTAATTGATATTAAGGTAGTTGTACTGGACCCTGATGTAAATGTATTATCTCTCTTCCCCCCCACTTCACCCTGCTTTTTAATCCCAAAGCACACCTCTAACAATTTTCCAGTTTATAAAAATACTGCCAATAAATGTTTGATTATAGTGAGCTCATGTTGAAGTACGGCATATACTGTAGTAATATGAATAGCACCTCCAACAGCTCAGAGTATTTGAAAACCCGATTCCACTTTTCCAATTGATGCGCATCACAGGTTTGTTACTAAGCAATATTGCATAAATAATGCAGTTAATATTCAATATTCAATATAACAGCACACTTAGGAGGGCAATATTGCTTTTATACAACAGTTTGAAGTGACATTTGGACACAATGTTGAAACGTCCCAGCGTGATTATAGACAAATTAAGTGATCTTGGAACATTCTGGAGATTGGTCTGGAGCTCATTGTGGTATGATTATTTTTAATCATAATGACTCGCGTTTTCAAAACGTTGCTTTGTGCTTGGTGTTAATCAGTGAGGGATCTGCATTGTGGTGTCACCTTCTGGAAGAAGGTAGAAAACTCCTCAGTCACGTTGCCTTTGTCTGCTTTGTTTCTCAGTGCAATCTCCTCCACCGTGTCCTGTAAGAACTTCGCCATCTCCAGCTTCACTCTCAGCTCCGTCTTCAGTCTCTCTTCCTGCGGCATGTAAAATAGTGTTCATAACGTTTTCAGGCTGGAAAAAAAAATCCTCAACTAATACTCAAACTCTGCGATGACTAGGTTAAACTGACATGATAGGAAATGTTAGCGTCTAGCATACATAGGAAGAACAGATTGTGAAAGCTCACTGCACCTTCTTGGACTTTGTCTCAAAAGTCGATGGCAGCATGTTGGGGAAAAGCTTCAGAACAACAGGGAGCAGGAACTCCATAAATGGAACGATGATAAAAACCAGAAAAGGCAGGAGCCGGAATAGGTCTGCACATGTCCTTAGGAACTGAAAAAGACAAAAAAATATTTAATTGCAAACACTTTGCCCTTTGAAGTCTACGTTGTTGTTTTTTAATCCATAACGCATTACTGAGTTGAAGCAGCTTGAGGTATCACATGATCTGAGATTTCTTGTGGGCAGCATGTTGAGTAGTAATTCCTGCTTACCTGACTATTACACGATCATTACGCTAAATTTCATCATTGTTGCCTAATAGTCATTTGTTATATGTAATTAAGGTTTATATACAACCTATTATAGAATACATTAACCTGATTAATTATGGGTGGGCTGTTACCCGGGGGGCATATTATATGTAGATGACTAAGGCCTATCTTAGTTCTGACCCTCCAGCACTTCTCTCCACGCATCCCATCCCCCATTCTCGCTCCTTTCTTCTTTGTCATCCTTAGTCATTTTTGATTTGCTAGCTCTCTTTTTACAACTCATTTAAAAAAAAAACACATTCAATTAGCAGAGGCTGTTTATGGCGGTAAGAAAATCTTGTTAAAAATCGACCGATCTGACTTTATATAAAAATGCGGATGGAGCTTAAAAACATGCGGGTACATTTTAAGTGTTCCTCTCCCCTCTCTCCACCTGCATATGTCCGTGGTCCTATAGGAACAAAGACAAAAGGGATGAAAAGAAGCTTTGTGCTTTCCTCTATTGACATGTATATTACCTCTGTCACAGAGGGGTAAACGGAAAAAAGGGAACAAGGAAAAAAGAGGCATGGGTTCTGGTGCTTTAGAGGGGAGGGGAGAAAAAGAGGATAAGAAGTGACATCAAAAGCCTCTGGGCTGAATGCGAATAAGCATTAACGACACACAGAGGAGGAATGGTGGTAGGAAGCTTGAGTGGATGCCAAATCAAGCTAAGAGAATGTGTAAAGGCATTTAATCTGTTTTTTTTTTTTCTTGTATATACACACAATAGACCCACATGAATTGTATGAGGACTAATTGTGTAAGATGGTTATAACAAGTCATTCAATGCGTACACTCTGCTCATTTCAATTCCTTTGAATCCACTCGAACAGTTTTGGTGAAGATACAAAACAAATGGCTTATATTAGGCAAACTTTCCATGCATATAAATTGGCATCCAAAAGCCCGCTATAAAAACTAACCTGTTTTACCCAACATGCACATTTTCATTTCTCATTAGTTTCCCCCTCATATTGCATCTAAACTCTGGGATGAAATTCATGGTTTGTTAGAACACCAACACTATTGACATTTTAAAATATAAACAATAAATCTTGTTGGCCGATAGTTTTGCGTCATCGATCTTGTTAATAAGTGTTGTTTATTCTTGTAGCTTTATAATTAGTTTATGATTTAGAACAGATTTGTTCAATAACATGCTGAGACACCAAACGGAATTTCATATCAATTTGAGATTTTCCCTCCACGTTCAGATTTGCTTCATTTTCCTCCCATCTGAGCCGTGGAATCTCGTCAACTTCTTCCCAATGATCCTTCGACTCTTAGTTGCATCTCTGACTAAGACCCTGTCCTGTTACACGTCATTTACATTTTTTAATTAAGGGCTTAATTAAGAAAGCAAGAGGGATTTCTGTCATCAAAGGATGATTGATATTTTTCTAAAGCTTTGTCTTACATCTATTTTGATGGCTCTTTTGTACACTGTGTTTTTTTGTTTTTCATATTGATTACACACCCACCGGACACACTCCTACACACACTTCATCATCATAAGCTACTTTGTGTAGAGTTATAATTACAATTCCTGATTAAAGAAATGCATTTCTGTTCCTGGTCGCAAGATTACGAAACGTCAGAGATGTTTTTAAGGCAAATCCCAGGTTATACATCAAGAAAAAGTCCTGGACATGTCTTTGATGTTTCATTGTTAAATAGACTGAGCTAACCGGCTACCAACCACTTAGTCAATAATGTGGCACCAACTCAATGTATAAAATCATGCAGATACAGTTAGTTTAAAGTTCAAATGGCATATAGGAATAGTAAAACGGTTCTAACTCAGTAACTTTCGGATGGTTCTTGGTGCCAGATGGGGTGATTTAAGTGTGTCAGAGTCATTTTCATCAATGACAGAATGATGTAGATTCTTGAGTTGACAGGACGGCTTCATTAACTCAAATAAACTCTCTTTACACTCATAGTGAACAGTAAAGCAGCTCAGAACCCTCACGATGTCACAAGAAGAACAGCAGCAGACCTCATCAGGGTTCACTCCGGTCAGGCAAGACCAAGAAGCTGAGTCTCAATCAGCCTGAACTGTTGAGGGCTGGAAAACTGTTGCTGGTCTGAGAACTCTCGATTTCTGCTGCAATATGCAGCAATCAGTGCTAGTTTGTATTTGCCCTTTGATAAGGTGGTGAGAAAGCAAGTTCATTAGAAGTAATGTCGTAAAGGTGTTACAGTTCGAAGGGCACATGCTAATCACACAACATGATCATTTACATACAAAGCTTTAAATGGTTTAGCTCCCACATACCTAACCAGTCTTCTGATACGCTACAATCTACCACGCTCCTTAAGATCATAAAACTTAAAAAAATCTACAAAAGGGGGTAGGGCTTTTTCATATTTAGTTCCAAAGCTTTGGAATAGCCTTCCAGACAGGGGAGCAGACACGGTTTCCCAGTTTAAAAGTAGACTCAAGACGCATCTCATACGTAACTCATCCCATAACCTCATACTCCAGTACATCTATCCTGAATGGCAACTACGCTAATTCTCTCCATCTGTTCTGCATTTTTCTACCCATCCCGAGGCATCAGGAGATTGTGCCAGCTTCAGTAGACAAAGGCCGACCCTGCGAGGTTTCTGAGGCATCCAGAGAAGGACCAGCTCCAGCTGGATTCAGCTTTATGATGGTTGGAGCTACACATGCTGCTCCTGTGCTTCCAGTTGGTACCTTTGCACCGGGCAGGTCTTGGTCTGGTCTTCATGTTAATTTAAAGAACTGCAGTTATATTGAACTTTCACCTGCACAACACACATGATGTTATATCATCTCTATCTGTTATCACCCAGATGAGGATGGGTTCCCTGATTGAGTCTGGTTCCTCTCAAGGTTTCTTCCAAATGCAGGGAGTTTTTTTCTTGCCACTGTCGCCGTCACCCTTGGCTTGCTCATCAGAGACATTTCAATCATCAGAGACATTTCAATCATCATTCATTCATTCATTCATTCATTCATCTCATTATTATCTAGACACATTTTTCTCACACATACACACTTCTTCTAAAAAATTTTCTTTCATTTTTGTGAACCTGCTTCGAGACAATGACCATTGTTAAAAGCGCTATATAAATAAAATTTAATTGAATTGATGATCATCAAGAACAAAGATTGGCTAGGCTGGGAATTTATCTAAAGATGGGAATATGTAATATGTAAGATTTATCCAACAGAAATGAAGACTAAGACTCACAAGACTATCTGTCCAACCATGTAACAAATTTGGCATGATACCAGCCAAGTATGCTTTTAAGGCATCGTTGCTGTGTGCACGAATAAAACAAGGTGGAATCAAACCAGGCAAATGGTTTATTATGTAGATTGTAATCAGGGATCAGGAAAACGAAAGGGCAGTGTGTCTATTTCAGTCTGTAATGGGCAGAGATCTTCCGGGAATGGAGCAGCACAGGCAGTAACTGAGTCATGTGTCTGTCTGAGAGGATGAGACGCTCGGACACTAGAATTATGCTAGTGAGATTATACTGCATGGCATCTACAAGAAATGTGTTAAAGGAACTCTTTGGAATGCATCAAAAACAGCAGAGATGTGAACAGACCAGTTTAGTGGTTTTTACCCCATGCTAGTATGGAAGAGAAACAGAAAAACTGCTAATGTAATGCTAATGTCAGGGATGACTTCTGTTACAGCATAGCCTCCGCTGACCCCTGTTTTACCTCTGTCTGAAGGGCAGTGGCTCCCCAGGGGGTATCAGGTTGCATTATAAAAACATGGAGACTGGGCATCTGGCCATCAGAGGACACACACGCCCACAATTCAACTTAATGCAGCATGTCAACACACATGTTTTCCGGTCATCAATGTTCATCCAGGAGGAGAGATGAATGAAGAAGGAAATAAACATCAAGAGATGGAGATACGGAAAATCCGACGGATGCTTTCGAACATGTACGAGGAAGAATGAAGTAAAGAAAGATCCTGCAATTTAATTCAACCTCAATGAAATCAAAAGAAGCGTGCAAAAAAAGATACCTATAACAATCTATCAATGCACAAAATTCAGGATCATGTTTCCACACAAAGCGCTTGGTTTCCAATAATGCAAATAATTTAAAAGAATCAATTAGCATTATGGCAAAGAATGTAATACTGTATACCAGCCATTTTTGAGACTTCATCTTCTTCTATACCGCTTAATCCTGTATTTAGGGTCGCGGGGGGCCTGGAGCCTATCCCAGGAGACTTCGGGCACTAAGCGGGGTACACTCTGGACAGGGTGCCAATCCATCGCAGGGCACACACACACACACACCCAATCACACACTACGGGCAATTTAGGAACGCCAATTAGCCTAACCTGCATATCTTTGGACTGTGGGAGGAAACCGGAGTACCCGGAGGAAACCCACCAAGCACGGGGGGAGAACATACAAACTCCATGCACACAGAGACGGGAATCGAGCCTGGCCGGGGAATCGAACCCAGACCCTGGAGGTGCAAGGCGACAGTGCTAACCACTACACCACCATGCCGCCATTTTTGAGACTGGCTTCTTCAAAAAAAGGTGCTGTTTGGCATGTTTTTTTTTTCACTATTGCCAGAGTGTAGCTCCCTCATGAGCATTCCTATATTTCTATGCCTTATAAAATCTACACTATATAAAACCAACAGTACCAGTTAGGGTGCTCCAGTTTATTGAATATGGCATAAGGAAAGTGTTTTATTTCTTTACAGTAAGGTTTTCCTTCCATCAGAAGCAACATACAGTATATATTTGACAAATTGAATACAGGTGACTACTAACGACTAGCAATAAAACTACATGCACTGCAAAAGGGTTCCAGGACATCTGCTCATTATTTCAGATTCTTGCCACACTAAAAGCAGCGCACTCTCTGGGGTCTGTTAAAATTTCATAAGTGTTATAACTGCCCCATTGTTTTAACGGCTACAGCTACTGACACTACTTACTTAATTAAAAAAAAAGAAGAAGAAGTAGAAGAAGAAGAACAATGCGAACACTTGACCATCACACCCATCTGTGGTCGTAGGCCAAACTGCTGCCACAAAGATGGCAGCACATGATTGTATTGCAGGTCTCCGTAAGATGTAGCATTACAACTTCCTTCTACTTATGTTCCAAAATGACAACGTGTCCAAAGTGTCAGTCCGTCTGAGCTAAATCAAGTTGGTATCCTTCAATGTTAGTGTAATTTAAGGTGTATTTAATAAAAAGAAATTACACAGTGTTGTGCCAAAAAGTGAATAGCTGCCAAAATCTTTATTTTTTATTTCGAAAGACTTGATTTGGCTCAGTGAGACTGCAGAAGCGTGTTATGAGTTTCCATTGAAGTCTGGAATGCATTTTTGCACAGAACTAGGATTGTGGAATTTGACCCCGATTACTTACGTTGTACTCATGCTCCGGGTGACTAACTTCAGACAGCATGCACAGCAGGAAAATTTATAACGAACAAGACCTACGGAAATGTTCTCATAATCACCTCAATTTTGAACTTAATGAATCTTTTACACCTCTGAGGATGTTTATGGATTTCGGCTCTGAGCCTGAGCCACGTTTAACACTACACAATTATGTGGTACCTTTGGCATCTTTCCCTGTGTTTTGGTATATGATAGAAGGCTATATTAACCATGCCATGCCTGTTAGTGTACCATGTTACACAACGTTCATTTTTTGCATTGGCATCCCGTAAGTATCATCCATTTCTCCGTCCAGAGGTGGGCATGAACATGGTGATAGATCTTTAAATTGCTGAGATGCCACATGCCTTCTTCGTAAATATCCACAGCTATGCTCCTAAATCTAGTACAAAGCCTTAGTAGACAATGTTATTATAACTGTACACAGAGGACTAAATCTGGAACAGGATGTACAACTAGCACATATGAGTTTAATTGATCGAGCGTCCACATACCTTTGGCCATATAATGTATTTGTTAGTAGAAAAGATGTTAACTAAATTAACTTTATATGATCGTAGTGACAGCGCAGGTTTGTATTACTGAAAAGAATGATTGCTCTAGGTGAGAACAGAGGCCGGTGTAAAATATCATGCAGCAACTGAGTCATGTTGTGTGGGCATACATCCAAAGAACCTGACCATGAGCTCTCACTGAGAAGCTGCATGCTGTTAGATCAGCAGTCCTGAATCCTTTTGATCTCTAATCAGCCTCTGACACCTACAATTGATCCAAATTCTAGCTGCATGGTTTGTATTTGATCCACTGGCTTTCTGTTGCTGCACTGTATGTGAGGTTTAAGCACACGGATGTTTGTCCTAACCCTCGCTCGAAATCATGTTTCCTTAGTCTCACAAACATGGGTTTTTGAAGATCCCTTCAAAAATTCCAGAATTGTGACTCAAGAAAGAAGTTAATCCAGGTTGGTCCTTGTACTGAAACCAAGGTGGTAGAATGAACATTCTGGCTTTGTGTCAATTCATGACTTGCTGACTGTCATCATACAAAGACAGAAGTGTCACCTTGTGACTAGGCAACCGCCTGTTACAACCTCTTCAATAAAACTCAAATAAACACGAAACCTGTACAACTAAATAAAAAACCCAACTTGAATGCATTTACGTCAGTTGCTTTAAATGGTGTATATGCTAAATACTGTAAATGTAAAACAAAATAACAAATTCAAAAACAAAATAACAAAACCGAATACAACATAACAAATCAGAAAACACAACGACATGTACAGAAACCAAATACCAAATGAAAAAAACACAACAATTCACTCAAACTGGAAAGGGTAGGTATAGTTCGCAAATTAAATTCTTATTGCTGATTGGATGAGAAATCGGTCACTCAAGACAATCATTTTTAAAGCACATTTAACACAACTTAGTTGACAAACGTGCTGTATAATACTGAAATGAATCCTTAAATGAAAATACATCTAATGGCGCTTTTCCACTGCATAGTACGACACGACACGGTTCAGTTCTACTCACTTTTGGGGGGTTTCCCACTGGGAACAGTACCTGGTACCTGGTCCTTTTTTTAGTACCACCTCAGCTGAGGTTCCAAGCGCGCCGAACCGTTACCAAAACGTGACGTGTAAACTCTGCTGGTCACTGATTAGCCGGAGAAAATAGTCATTACTGCGACACCGAACTTGCGACACGAGACACAACAGAACCGATATATTTAGAAACAGCCAGAGAAGGATCGCACGCACCTTTTTGTATTAACCGTCGGCCTCTTTTGAAACAAACTCCTTCGTCTCGCTGTTAAAAACATCCACATGCCGAGAATGAAGAACACTATGCCGTCGATATGCTCCATTGTTGTGTGTTTGTTTGTGGCGCGTTCACGATGACGTCACGGCAGTAGCGGCGCCGCGCGCGTGAGTAATCCCGCCCACGCTAAAGTGTTACTACACTGCAGTGGAAGCGCAAACCGAGCCAAACTGCGCCGAACCGAAGTGAGTTGAACTGAACCGTGTCGTGCCGTTCTATGCAGTGGAAAAGAGGCATAAATGTCCATGTGGCTGCAGTACTTCCTGTATATTTTGAGTGAGAGATGTCTTGTCCAATCAGCGGTAAGAAACAACAAGCCAAAAAAGGTAGGTGTGGTTTGCGAATGGCATCCTTACCGCTGATTGGACGAGACGTCTGCCACTGAAGATCAGCAATAAGAATTTAATTCGCAAACCACACATAGGCATGATGACTCTTACCGCTGATTGGACAATTGATTGACAGATGTCTCATCCAATCAGCGATAAGAATTTCATTCGCAAACTATACCTACGACTCAAGACGCATCTGTTTCTCCAGTACTTGGACCAACCCAACCCCAGTGTATTCGTATCTGTGTTTGTACCTGTCTCCTCTCTCTTCGTGACAGAATGTGTCCGTTCAACACTCTCCACAGCATGCGTCCGGTGATGGCCGTGTCCATCCACAGAAGTCGGAACCCGTGGTAATAATGCTTCACCTCATCGATCACACGTTGCCCTAGCGTTCGACGCACTGGCTCCGCGTCTACGGCAGGACTGTAAATGGGTCCTCCCTCCTCTAGCTTTTTATTTCGGTCTTTTAACGAACGCAGCGAGCGTTCCACTTTGGACTCGTCATGAAGACAGCTTGAAGTGTGAACCCACCGTACTGGAGTGGTCCACTGGGCAACTGTCCAATCAGAGACAGCGTGGGTGTGGCATAGCGGAGCAGGCTTGGGGATCAGGACGGCACAGCAAAGACGAGATGAACCGGTCAATGAGCTCTGACGCATGTAAGAACGCTCAGGATACAACACACGAGTGAACGTCTGAGCTGCCAAACTGCCTCGGAGAATCTCAGGACTACTAGAGAGAGAGAGAGAGAGAGACACACACACAAACTCACCACAAATATCATTGAATCTTTTTCAGAAAGAATTGAGCTCATTTTTTTAACTTCTTAAAAGCTTCTTAATGAACATGAAGGATTCACACACACGAATGTCCATTTATTTAATTCTTTTTTAACCGGGAACTCAAATGAGCATAAAGCTAGTTAATAAAAGTAGTAACAAAAAAGGCAAATAATTAAATGTAAACTGTGTATTCCTCTGTGCCGTGAGCTCTGCATACCTATTTCCAGACAAACGGAGTGCAGTACAACTGAAGCAGGCTACGTCTTTCAGCTTTCCTAAGAGGGGAAAAAAACAAGTACTTTACATAAACTTTATAAAGACCTCTCATCTCACAGTGAAGAATTTAGTTACTAAACAGTCTTCATAATGATTAACTAACAGATTCTTTATAAAATGGCTTTTTTACATAAAGTTGCAGGCATAGAAGTGACTCTGTGTCTAATTTATGGAACTGTAGAAACACTGTACCTTCAACATGGAAAACATCCTAATGTAGGTAGATGTTGCAACAGTGGATCGATAAAAAAAGCAATGCATTCAGGAGATTACAGTTATCCAAGTTCTGAGAAAAATACTGTATTACAGTGAGTCAGAGATGCTTGTGTGAGTCTTTCTAAACAAATACATACATTGTTATCCTGGTTTTCTCAAATAAAGGAAAACCTGCGTAAGAAATAAAAGAAGTCAAATCTCTAGTGTAGGTTAGACGTTTAAACTAAAAGACGAGTAATAGAAAACAGATGACAATACCTGTGATAAAACAATGTCATTATGTTCCGACATGAGAAAAATCCTATTTTTGACAGGTTAAATGATTGTGAACATCTGGTAGTGTTCTGGTATGAATTCATATATATACCAAATCTACACCATCGCCAGGTGTAGATTTGGTATATATATGGTATATATATATTAATTACATAAAATTAACACCATCGCCAGGTGAATTGACTGACTTACATCATCGATTATATACCAGTAAACTGGTGACAGGATTGTGGGCCTACGGAGATCAAAGGCTAGCAAAGAAAGACTGATGCAGAGATGGGGTAAACAATCGATTCCGTTATGTTTCACGATTTTATGTGGCAATTCAATTATGAACACACTGACCCCCAATTATTATTTTTTTTTTTTTTGTTGCCTTTTTGCATTCAAGGTGGTAAAATATTGCCATTTCTCTACAATCCTCTCTAAATTATTCACACATTGACAGGCAGCTGTGTGGCAGGAGCAAATGGTTTTCTAAGTTTGTTTAGAATTGTAACAAAGCCGGATAAAGATTAATATTGAACTGGAATATTAATAAAATCATGATGCTTACGGAATCGGCACCTTTGCATCATGATATCATCTCAGGAGGTCCCTGGTGATTTCCATTCCTAACTAATTAAATCACAGTTTGCCGTGTGGTGCCCCGTAGTGATGGGTCGTTCGTGAGCGATTCATTCTTTTTGAACGAGTCTTTAACGTGACTCAGAAGAACGAGTAGTCACGGAGAGTGATTTGTTAATTTTCTACTGGGCACGCATGCACAAAGAATCGTAAAACCTCCACAGGTTATGTACAGGAAACAACAAGTAGTTTGTCCCGTGACTTCAATAGACGCTATGCAGTGCAATAAATTCAAAATAATGAACCACTCAGACTAGAAAATATGAGAGGTGAGCTGCTCATTCTGTTTATTATAATATCTCCTTAGCTGCATTGTAATATTTTCATTAATGGAACTAAAGGCAAAATTTGTGTATGTATGTAACATTTTATTTTATTTCTGATCAAAAGAACAAAATGAACTAAATGACTCAAAAAAAAGCTTAGAGATTCAAAGAACCGAGTCACTAAAATGATTCAAACTTCCCATCGCTAGTGCCCGGCAGGCAAAAAGTTCAAGGTTCATGGGACAAATGCTGGACATAAAGTTTGATCCATGGAGGCATGATCTTGCAACTTACAGCGCATAAAGGATCTGCTGTTAACAACATCCTGGTGGCAGATACCACAGCATACCCACAGAGCCATGCCCTGAGGGGCCAGAGCTGTTTTGGTGGGACAAGGGGAACCTACACTATAGTGGGCATAATATATTAATAATATTCAATTCAATTCAGTTTTATTTGTATAGCGCTTTTAACAATTGACATTGTCTCAAAACAGCTTTACACAATCAAAAGAATTATTTACGTTTGTATGGAATGTGAATATGTATGAATCAAAATGTTCAGATATTCCCTGGCGAGCAAGCCCGAGGGCGACAGTGGCAAGGAAAAACTCCCTGAGTTTATATGTATAATAATATGTATGTTAATAAATAAGATTCAAGTTTAGCAGGTAGAGTAGACAGTCCTACATTACAATAAAACCTAACACTGCCATGAGAATGTACAAAGACAATTAAAATATATAAAAGGGTTTGGCACTAGGAGAGATGTTTACAGAATCAGGGCAGGAACAACAATAAGGGTCAAGGAATTTCCTTTACCATTAAGATCACTGGAAATCTCCACCTGCTAAGTGTTTCCTGGAGATTGGTTAATGTCCTGGGCAAAGGTGAGACTTTGTTTGATTAAAGTAGAGTTGAAACTACTGTAGTCCTTTTCCCTGACTTTCAGTCGCCTAAAAAGTGCAAAAATGCCACCTACATTTAGACATACATAATGAAATGATTATTGTGGAAAAAATTTATATTTCTATCTTTGGAAATGTATTTTTTGTACAGTAAGCAGTGGACCTTTTGTTGCCTTTAAAACTATAAATTCTGCAGTTTTATAAGGGAATCAGCTGGGCGTTGTTCTCATCGTGTTCCATTCCATTCCATTAAATTTTATTTTATTTGTATAGCGCTTTTAACAATTGACATTGGTGCAAAGCAGCTTTACACAATCAAAAGAATTATTTAAGTTTGAATGAAATGTGAATGTGTATGAATTAAAATGATAAGACTGTTATGTTGGGGATCGTCTCACAATTCGTCTGTAGACTTTTGCCTTCTTCGGATTGGATTAGTTTAAAGGGTGGTACGATTCGGTATCATTCCAAAATATTAAATGGCAGTTTTGATATTGATGACTTAAACTGCTCTTTTTTTCAATATCAATTTTGTAACGTCGGTTTTAACATCTTGGCTCACAGAATATCAGCCAATAAATAAAAGACCAAGACTTTGTCGTTAACATGCAAGGTGGTGAAAGTAAGTGACACTCACTTTCACTTTCTTTTGCTGCTGACTGAACCCTTCATTTTAGCTTTAAATAAAAAATCAGCACATTCATGCAAAAACTATTACATTAATAAATGAAATGTATAAAGGTAATAATCGAATAGGAGCGAGCGAGTGTGTGTGTGTGTGTGTGTGTGTGTGTGTCAAATAGTATTTTTTAAATTTAATTTTTGTTTAATAATTTTTATTTTAAAAAAACAGGCAAGCCAAAGAGAGTATTTTTTTTAAAAAGATGCTCTTGTTTTAAGACACTATTGATGAGTGTTTGGTTACATGTAAATAAAAAGTAATGTTTGAAAGTAATTCATATTGTGTTGGCAGGTTTATAGTAACAGCAAACCAGAAATCAGAATATCTGCTGTGTTTTGAAGTCTAAATATTTGCAACTTCCTTAACATCTAGTTTCTTTTTAGCCTGAATTAGATTTCAGACGAATATCTATTACCTGTTTATTTTAGTATGATCATTACATATAAATAAATAATTAAAAAAATAGGCAATAATAATAAAAAAATGCATTTCTCTAGGGAAATGTTATATCGCAAGAAATATCATTATCACAATATTCAACAACAATATCGCATATTTTCCTAATATCGTGAAGCCCTAGTGTGTATAATATTTATTTAGTGTAAACATTTTTGTATTACATGACAATCCCCTGCAATGTGCCATAAAATAAACATTATATGAGAATTTGTATTAAGTGTCTTAATTTTCATGAATTAATTTGCCACATGCCTAGGGTTAATTATAATAGTAATAATATATTTGATAATAATAATTTGAATTTTTTATTGTGATGTCCTAATATATTTGATAGAGATTTTGTGGGGGGTGCAATTCATGACAGGGGGGCATTTTAGTGCATAACACCAACTTTACGGCGGTTCACCTCCATTGCTCAAACCCCCCCCACCTCTTGGTCGGCGACTGCGAGTGACGTCACTCCCCATACAATCCCGCCCCACAGTATAGACCCGCCCCTGACGCTGATTGACAGGTTTCTGTGTAACACGTTGGAAATGCAATTGCAAATGGATTAGCGATTGCGTTTGAATTTTGGCCGGCTTGACGCGCGACTCAGAGAAAGTGAAAAAGCAAACGTGGTAATTGATTTTGCTATTTAAATATGGCAGTAGGGTTGGGTACCGAAACCCGGTGCCAATACGGCACCGGTACCTATAGAACCGGTATGTACCGGACCGGAACAGAACGCGAATTTCGGTGCCTCATTTCGGTGCCACTTAAATGCCTGAACTGTCGATTGAAATATTTGTTCTCTAGATTCATATATTTTTGTAAATTAAAAGTTAATTAGATTAAATAAAAAAATTAAAAGCACAAATCATCCGGAAATGAGAGACCATCCGACATGCGCGTGAATGCAGAAACTAACGTTACACTCGCTCTGACGGCAGCAGCCGGTCTACCGATAGCTTAGCATGCTAAATTAAACAACTTTCCTTAAAATGCCTAAAACTAAACAGTCGAAAGTGTGGCTGTATTTCACAAGAAAGGATTCCGACACCGCGACGTGCAGCAAATGTTTCACAGCAGTTGCGTGTAAAGGCGGAAACACGTCAAATCTAATGAAACATTTGAGGGCAGACGGAATAAAGTTAAAAGCAGAATAAATACACGGAATAAAGTTAAAAGCAGAATAAATACACGGAATAAAGTTAAAAGCAGAATAAATACACGGAATAAAGTTAAAAGCAGACGGAGGCACCGTGTTTTCTTGCGGACAACAGCTGGCACTATCGGTGTGGACGACCCTCAGCCCCAGTCATACAAATCGTAGCAAAAAGGAGTCACCGATTATGATGACGACAGCAGCCTTTCCGCAGGTTAGTAGTAGGATAATGCAACGTTAATAGCAAAATGCAAATCTTGCATTCATGCTAACAAATAGTCAAACGATTTGTAAAAAACTAATGTAACATGGATTCTGTTTATAATTGTGGCTTTCCAGCCTGTACTAGTAGCACTACAACAGTGACCCCATTTACCATTGTAAAGAAGGCTATGCATGTCCTGTGCAGGGCAATAAGTCAGGAAAGGAGTCATATTTTGACAGAAAAGGCAAATATGGTGAAATTTCTGCAAAAGAAGTGCTAGAATTTGAAGCTTACATATTCATATATACTTTAAACTTTTAATATATTGTTCAATTTTAAGCATAAAATTTTTTTTTCAATAAAAATTCATTCTTGAGTCATCCACTATAATTTTTTGGCTTAAAAGTATCGGTTCAGGCAGCGTTTTGGCACCGGTACCGTTTTCAAAGTATCGATTTGGCACCGGTATCGAAAAAAACCCAAACGATACCCAACCCTATATGGCAGGTTCATGACGTGTAAGACACGGGAAATGCAAATGGACTTTTCTTTTTCATTTGAAATTTGGCAGTCAGTGTGCGCTCGCAAAGGCGAAACAGCAAACGATAATGCAAAGTTTGCAATTGCATTTGAATTATGGCACACTTTGTGAGAAACGCAATTGCAAATGCAATTTGCAACTGCATTTGAATATTGTCCGCGATATCGACTTAGACTTCTGTTATTACGCGTACAATCTTTCTCAAAGAAATAAATGAATGCACAACACTGCCATCACATTTCCCTTCATGATGAGTATATGTACATTTCTGACTGCAACTATACAGGACAAACCTCTTAAACAGCATTTTAAAATAATTAGTAGGACTTAGTGCCTTAGATGTTTTGCACAGTACAATACATTCATACACATGCTCTAGCATTACAGGGCTTAGCACTGACTTGCCTCAAGCAGAATGTCTGCTGAGGACTTTCTTCTTGTCAGATGTAATCTAATGAACTTTCGTCTATAGTTTTGAGCACAGGATAGAATAAGGTATGCGGTAATTCTGTTTGCACCAATAAATCCAGGTCATTTGTGGATGATTTGTGGACACAATATGTATGAATGTTTAGTTTATGTTATTGTGCCTCATAAAACACTTTGTCTTAGCAAAAAAGATCAGAAATATATCACCATTATATTTCTCACTTATTTTTTAACTAAACAAGTCTATTATCTCACTATTATCTCACTATTATTGTTGAATACTGCGATAACGATATTTCTTGCGATATAACATTTCCCTAGAGAAATGCATTTTTTATTATTATTATTGCCTATTTTTTGTATTATTTATATGTAATGATCATACTAAAATAATCAGGTAATAGATATTCGTCTGATAAAGAAACTATGTGTCAAGAAAGTTGCAAATATTTAGACTTCAAAACACTATGAATGACTTAAAACCCTCAGCAGATATTCTGACTTCTGGTTTGCTGTTACTATAAACCTGCCAACACAATATGAATTACTTTCAAACATTACTTTTTATTTACACTCATCAATAGTGTCTTAAAACAAGAGCATCTTTTAAACTAAATATTTCCTTTGGCTTGCCTGTTTTTTTTTAATAAAATAAATATTATTAAACAAAAATCTAATTAAAAAATGCTATTTGTCACACACACTCGCTCCACGACCGGCACTAGGACCCAGAAGTAGTACGGTCACAACACAGGAAGCATAAAAGGAAACAAGATGGCACATCACATCGCTCAGTCATTGAGTTCGCCCATGTCAGTATGCCATTTCGTGAGTACTCACTTTCTTGGGTTTACTTTCATATCGCATATTTTCCTAATATCGTGCAGCCCTAGTGGGGACCACAAGAGCATCAGTTAGATCAGGTGAGGAGGTCTGGAGCAAAGTCAAGTTTTTCGACTCCGACCTTGGCACATCATGTTTTCCAGGAGATTGCTTTGTACATAGGGGCATTTTCATGTTGAAACAAGTTTGGGCTCAATCCCATAATAATTCCAGGTAAAGGGGAATCTTAATGCTACTGCATGCAAAGACATCCTATACAGCTGGTTGTTTTCAATTTTACAGCAACGGTTTAGAGAAGAACTACATGTGAATATTCAAATATTAGTGTTTCCTCCATTGAGATACATTTTTAAGTGTCAGCTAAATAAGCAAGACAGTTCCACTTTCCCTCTGGAGAATTTTATTGCACTGTGGTTGAAGTCCTTGACCTAATACTGCAATCACAAATTGTGGTTAAAGCTGTAGTTTTAAACTTCTGAGTGAAAAAACATTCACATTAACCTTAAAGAGAGAATGAAATGTGCATCTCTGTCCATGATAGCTATACCTAAAGTGCTTAAATAAGAGGAGTGTAACCTGATGTGGTCTTCTGCTATTGTAGCACATCCACCTCAAGGTCTGATGTTTGTGTATTCTGAGATGCTTTTAAGTTCACCATAGTTGTAGTAGTTTTTATTCTTCCAGGTTCCTCGAACCAATCTGGACATTTTCCTCTGATCCTTCTGATGAACAAATTATCCTTGTTAGAGAGGACCTGATACTTTTAGGTGGTTAGCTAAAATATAGTATATAAGGCAAAGCTATACTTTGTCATTTATATATTTTTACCTGATCTGTTTATCATGTAGTTCACATACGGTAAATCTGACTAAATATACTGTATCATAAAGCATCTGTGTCACTTTCCAGAAAAACTCATTGATTTGACAGACTGTTGCATCCACATACAACCAATCAGAATAGTTTTCCACTGTGGGAGGCGTCAGGAAGGGCATCCAGCATAAAAAACCTGTGCCAAGTTGTGTGTGGATCGGATGGTCCGCTGTAACGACCCCTTGATGGGAGAAGCCAAAGGAAAGTAGAAGCAGTGTTGAAGACATCAACAGTCTACGCTGACGAATATTAACACATTTTCACTTTCGTGCATGTGTGGCAGGCATACAAACACTGCACATGACACACATTTGGTTCAACACTAACCTGCTCGCATATCATGCAAAATCTGCAGCTAAGTTTCTAAGGATGTTTTAAGCAATTTACCTCTTACTGCACTTATCCAAATCCGTGTGCAAAATCCAAGTTTCATGTTTGGACATTCACAAGCTAATCTTGTATGTGTGTACAGACAAAATATGGGGAAAAAAACATTCCCTCTTATTTTTATCTTTTTCTATTTCTTTCTCCATACATGTGATTGAACAGGTTCAAATTCACCACTTGGGATAACCTCATTGAAGGCAGTACTATTTAATAGCACAATCGAAAGTCCTGGTTTGAATGTATGCACCTTGCAAATGAACTGTATCATAGTATTTAGATTTGATTCACACCTGTCTCTAAAGCCACCTAATGTAAGAATTTAGCTAAACTAATATCATTGTTATTACTTATGAATAGGGGTGGGCGGTATACCGGTATAAACGGTTAACCGGTAGAAATTTGTCAACTGGTAGAGATTTTGGTCTATCGTCTTAATCGCGGTTGAGATCACATGACATTGCACGTTACGTAACCACGCAATACACATTCACTTCTATGGGAAGCCAAACATATCTAAAGTGGGACGAAACCGTGGCACCCGATTGAGCCGGCGTGGGCAGATCAAATATCCAGACCCGGGGGATCGCGCAGCGCGGACCAACTTGAGCAGCGCTCCTGGAATCACAAACCTGTGCGACGCTGATCGAAATAGACCGCGCCGACCATCAAAATACATTTTACCCCGCTGGGATGCGCATGTACAAACCAGGCATGGCAAGGCGGAAACAATATTAAACAGTCCTGACATTTTAAATAAATAGTTTTTAAATAAACAGTGAGTCGCGCAGGTTTGTGATTCGAGCCGCACTGCGCGATCCACCAGGCTGCGCAAATAAACCAGATCATCTCCGCGCTATCCAGATAGTCGCGCTGCGCTGACCACGCAGATATTTGGTTCAATCGGGTGTAAAAACAATAAAAACGAGAGCACACAAAAACCTTATCAACTGTTTACTCTCCTTTATTCACAAAAACAAATTGAAACTCCAACACACGCGACACTCTAGAGCAGGAAGTGCGCATGCACCTTTTGCCCTTCTACGGCAAGCCCCGAGGGGATGAAAACCTCACACACACATATGCACCTCACGAGGGCCTGTGCATCCAACATTAATATAACAAAATCAAATTAGGTTTGTTACACATCCAACTGAATATGGCCAAAGTAAAAAAATGCGGCAAACCTCAGCAATTCCCAGTTTAAATAAAATTACATTATGTAAAACAGTTTCTTTGTGTTTGAATTTTTATTTATGCACTTTCAGATACAAATTGCTATATTGTGATATATATCGTTATCGAGGTAGAAAATTGCTTCTACCGTGATAGAAGATTTTGGTTATATCGCCCACCCCTACTTATGCCACAGCAGCTGTATTTGTACTGACATTAGATTACACACAGGTGCACTCTATTTAGTCATTAGCACTCATCAGGCAATGTCTATGGGCAACTGACTGCACTCAGACCAAAGGGGGCTGAATAATTACGCTCACCCCACTTTTCAGTTATTTATTTGTAAAAAATGTTTGGAATCATGTATGATTTTCGTTCCACTTCTCACATGTACACCACTTTGTATTGGTCTTTCACGTGTAATTCCAATAAAATTGATTCATGTTTGTGGCTGTATTGTGACAAAATGTGGAAAAGTTCAAGGGGGCCGAATACTTTTGCAAGCCACTGTATATTGAAAAAAATTTTTGTGCAATATTGAATTATGTATTATGCATTTGTATTTACTGTCACATTACTCTTTTTTTGGTTCATTCATTTTATTTACTTAACATTCAGTATAACAGAAAAAGTGGTCATGTTGCTTAAAAGGCGATATTAAACATGTGCCACTATTTACCTTACAAATACCAGGAAATGTCAAATTTGTCAATAGTAACCTAGAATCCATTGTCTCCACAAAGTTACACCCATCTACACTGGCTTTCTGTAAAGGCTTCAAACCCTTCATTTTACCCGACCTTCGCTCACACTCACTCCATGTCCCACCCTAATCAGTTTGGTCATAAGTGAACAGCATTTATGGTGATTGGTGGTTTACACTGTAGTTATATCAGGCCCACAAAGCCATTTGACAGCCCATGGGCCTATGAAAATTTAGGCCATCTCTACCTGAAGAGGCAGCTGTACTTTAGTCCATTAGTCTATCCAGGTCTCCAACCTCACAATCTGTGTGTGTGTGTGTGTGTGTTTGTGTGTATCTATGTGTTCCTGTAGGCTACCAGAGGTTGGGTTCTTTCGCAGCATAACTTCCCTGACAGCAATAACTGCTGGCATAAAGTAATATAGGTTTCGAAGCTCGCCTTGTGTCTGTGTGTATGAAGTTAGCATTTGTTTGAGTTTCCTCCGAGCACTCAGGTTTTCTCTCGAAGGTTCAAAGACATGCAGACTAAGTTAAATGGTGTTTCCAAATTGCCCCTAGTGTGTGTGGGTGTGCACTGTGATGGAAGGGGACCCTGTCCAGGTGCCTTTTGCCCAAAGTCTCCTGGGATAGTCTTCAGGTATGTCTTAAGATATGCGGTATGGAAGATGAATAAATGTTTGCATTGGAGTTGGTAATATATTGTAGCTCCTCTATACTCCTAGAGTGGTGCTCAAAACTGTTTACACATTGGCATGCAGCACACATGTGAAAGGAGAAAATTATTAGTGAATATTATTCAGAACAAAAATTTACAATTTAGTCGGGCTACAGCGGTAGCTTGGCACGGGGTCATTTTCGACTTAGGAACCTTTCGCAATAAATTTGCCTCGCCATATAAGTGACCAAGCTGGGTCACATGCAGAGGTGGAAAGTAACGAATTACATTTACTCGCGTTACTGTAATTGAGTAGCTTTTTTGTGTATTTCTACTTTTTAAAGTAGTTTTAAAAATCTGTAATTTTACTTTTACTTAAGTACGTTTTGTTTGAAGTATTGTAATTCGCTACATTTTAAATCATATTCGCTACTGAGTAAAAAATAAATGAATGAAAATGCTAAAATAATACAAATATCATGCTTTGTATAAATGCCCCGTAGCGCTCGCGTGTGTGTATCATGTCCTGGTCGCGCGCCGCTCCAGACTCCACTCCAGGTTTTCTGACATCGGCATCACCTGACCTTCCACACGGTCGCTTCCGCCTTGAGTGACGTCATCGACTACCGCGAACATATATTAACCAGAGAGAGACGCGGGAAAGATGAAAGAGGTTGTGATTTTGGCGTTTTGACATTTGGTTGTGTATTCTTTTTTGACTTTTTGCCTCCAATTGACTTTGATTATTGCTTTGTCTCTTTGGTTTGGTTGGTTTTTGTATATATTTGTAGATAATTTCACTGTTTTTGGTTTAGGGAGTCCGGGAAGGTACCTGTATTTTTGTTTGTGTTTTTTTTTTTTTAGCAGGTAATCTAGCTACTAAATATAAATACCATTTTGTTTAATATTTTGGCCTGGGTCCATCCTGAATCTGATCCTCCACCTGTTGTGTGTGTGTATGTGTGTGTATGTGTGTATACAAACCTCATTATTTCATCAGCTAATGATTGGATCTAGTTCTTTCTGCCATATGCCACCATTTCCATACAGTTATATATATTATAAATAGAACCCTGAGCCAGTCTTTTGCTGTATGGCCCTAGACTGGGACGTAACATCATATTTAAGTGACCACTTTGATTTTCAAGCACAAGAAAGACAACAGCTGTATTATGCAAAGGTGTTCCTTCAGTTAAAAACAACTAGTTTGAGATTTATATCTGCTCATCTTTTTTGAACTACGCTAGAATGCCTCATCCCACCCCCGCTGTTAAAAAAATAAATAAAGTAACTCGGTAACTTTTACTCTGAGTAAATTTTTTAATGAGCTACTTTTTACTTTTACTTGAGTAGATTTTTATAATTGTAACTTTACTTGTACTTAAGTAAAATTTCACTGAAGTAACAGTACTTGTACTTGAGTACAAAATTTTATTACTCTTTCCACCTCTGGTCACATGTAATTTCAGTTGTTTGTCAGATTTAGTACGGACCCTAAAACCAGTACACGGGCATATCGATGCCAGTCCCGGGCCTCAATAGCACACACTATTTAGTAAGGTGCATTAGCTAAGAGTATGCCTAGGATGATGAAAGTGGAACAAAAGGATCTAGTATAAGAGGTTAGAGATGAAGGTTATTACAGTGGGGTGGACTTTGTCCTTAAATAACCTGGAAGCAGCAGCTCAGGCATGGCGGCTCCCCTACAACTGATTAGCATGACTGAGAAAAGGTTCCCTTCATTCTCATCATTTACAGCCACTGACACTGTTCTCTACACAATGCCGTGTGTGTGTGTGTGTGTGTGTGACAGAAAGATGAGAGAGATCCAGAGGGCCACGGACTGCTCTGTAAATGTGTGGAAACGACACCACAAAGGGCGGCTCGGGAGCTCATTGTGTTTCAGCAACACTTCCTGGAAATGAGCTGTACAGCCTGAAGGGCTACAATACACGTGCCTACACCGGCACTGTCACCAAAACAAGCGGTTTATCAGCAGCTTCTTAACACATTCATTCACATACACACACACAAGGCTAGAATTTGTGTTTGAATTGACGTTAAACAGTATCTAGGTTAATGCTAAACAGCTAGCCTTTAGCTAAGTCCTCTGTTTTATGTGTATTATTAAACGCTCGTGACGTTAGCTACTTAGCTACGTTAGTAACATGATTATGTCGTTTTACACCAGACCTGGCGTGCTGTTAATGAACCTAAGAGGACATATATGTCAGAAATGATGACTGGCAACATAATATGGTTCATGCTAGTGAATAGCTAACTGTAAAATCCTTACTGGCGTGTTTTCTTTAACACACACACATATCAAATCCACGCCGACAGCCGAGCCGTCTCTTTACTCTGCCGAGCATTCAAGATGACAATGCTAGTTTGTCGGCTAAAGGGATTGTATAGACAGCTATTTATTTTATCCATATTATGTAACTTACCACCTATATACGTATAAAGCCACAGAAATCCGCATTATTACCTTTCCTGAACTCGTTCTTTAACGATCTGGATGATTTCATCAACGTAGTCCGAGATCTCGAAAACAAAATTAACGCCATCGTGATCCGAGTTGTTGGAAAGCTCTATGTTGTTGATCCGGTGCTGCCGTGAGGCTTTTCAGTGGTTTGCGAAATTTCTAACCCACTAAAGTCCCAGATTCTCGTCCCATGCCCTTGGTCTCTCTGTCAGCGGTTATTCAGGCGATGATCTTGCAAAACGCCGACTGAGTGGCCTTCATGTGCTCTCGGGTCTTCCTGTGACGGATCTTCGGATCGGCCGACAGGGGGCGTCGTTATGAGTCGCCCCGAATGAGGCCTTCTCAGTGGCAGAACGTGGTTTTCCTCATAACCCCGTTCCGTTGCTAATGAACAGATGATTTAAGTGGGTTCTCTGCTCTTAAACATAAGGAAAGTGTCAAAAACCCGTCTCCTTCAGACCTGTGTTTGCTGTTATGTCTTCTAATAGCTGGTAAATATACCCTGTACACTCCTAAGTTAAAAAAAACTTCCAGATTGTTGACAAATTTGTTGAGTTTCAGTTTGCAGCTTTTTTTAAATAGTTATTTAAAAATAACTGAATTTGTCAAGTGTCAAACTGCACTATTTGGACACGTGCACTACATATGCAGGACATGAATTTATCTTTACTTTAATACTGCATTAATACTGCAGTAGGACCACATACAATGCTACTTGAGTAATGCTACAATATGTCTACAGTAGTACATCAGTAATACTACAATACTTCTACAGTAATACTAATATTCTACTACAGTAATGCTACAATTTTACTGCAGCAATACTAGAATACCTCTGCAGTGATACTACAATGCTACCGGAGTAACGCTACAATACTCCTGCAGTGATGCTACAATACGACTGCGTCAATACTGCAGTCCTACTGCAATACTAATATTGCAATACAACTTGCTCAGAGAACTGTGGAAATACAGGCTTTCTTCATCCTATTTGAAAATCAGCTACTTCAACAAAGAATGTATGACTTTCAGCTTTCTTCAATAAGATATTTATTAATATATAACATAAGTAAATGAAAAACATTGTTTATTCTCTATTAGCTCTACTATGCAATACGTTCCCTTTAATAACTTGTGTATTTTTGAGAAAACTATTGTTAGGCAACTGAGAAACCTTGACATGAACTGTTCAATAACTACCAAGTTACAGAATCATATTTCAGTGCATCTGCATTCCATGCCACAAAATCTGCTGTATAACTGCAGTAGAGCTGTCATTATTTTTTAGTAAGAGAAATTTGATTACCTTTCCAAAAGTTAAAACAGATATGGTGTTGATATGGTGCTGATAAATGACAGGTTCTTTCTGCAAAATGCAAAACAGGTTTAACGTTCAAACGTTAATAAAGCTGCTTTATTTTAGTGAAGGCAGGTTTTAGTAAAAGGGAAGTATAAACAATGTTAACATACCACAAGGGTCACATACTTTGAATGGACACCACTGGCATTATCACCAATAAGAATTATTATTATAAAATAAAAGAGAAATAGAGATATGACATGTGATCTAAAAAAAATACTTAAAACCCATTCTCTGTTTTTTTTTATTGATAACAGTAATATATTTTAAAATACAGTTTGTCAGTTTGAGTGGTTACTAGTAATATTTTAGCAAAAACACTTTAATTACCCTGAACTTTTACAATATGTGAACACAGTCAATCCATAGACCAAAGGTGTCTTTTTCTAAGCCATACTTGCATGTATGCCTTTGTTCATAATCTAGCAATACACATACACCATCTGTGTACAATATGTCACTCTTTCCAAAGGGTCAAAATATTGGCCTGAATTAAGCAAAGTAAACAACTAAGCATATTCGAAGTGACTGGAATTGGGTTAAGTGGAACTGTCATGTAATCAGGCCATCATTAAGCCAAACAGAACAGATCTTTCAGAAATGTAGCAGAAACTTTGGGAGTGGTCAAAAGTTTGGTGCATTCTTACAAAGAAGGAATGCAATGGTAAGATCAGCAACACCAAAAGGCTTCAAAGGCCACAGAAAGCAACTAGAATGAATGTTTGAAACAAAATTGTTTTTTGGTGAACACAATAAATCCCATTCACTGGGAGGAGGTAGATATATTATTATCAAAGTTTATAATTAGAAGACAACTTCATAAATGTACATGATAATACACACTAAGAGAAAGATCAGATTAGTGTTTGGTATAAAAAAAAATCTGTACCAGAATGATGATAAATGGCCTCTGAGTGGCGCAGTGGTAAAGCGCTCGCCCTATCATCCGGAGATCGTTGGTTCGAATCTCGGGTGTGGCTGTTTTCCTCTCACAGCCGGAGGCATAGAGAGAGCTGATTGGCCGAGCTCTCTCAGGGGGGAGAGATGAGAGGTACTTGCGCTCCCACATTAATCACGGCTCTACTCCGAGTGTGTTAGTCCGCCTCTAGTGGTGCGTGAGCTAGCAGTTCGAAAAGATGCGGTCGGCTGACGTCACGCGGTTCGGAGGAAACATGTGATAGTCTTCGCCCTCCCGACTGAGTGGTAGTGGTAGCCTTAATGTGGGAGCCCCCTAGCGACGGGGAGGAATTGGCCATGACTAAATTGGGGAGAAAATTGGAAAAAAAATTTAAATAATAATTATTTAAAAAAAAAGAATGATGATAAACAGTGTGGGGAAGGAAATGGACATACCACATTATCTGTCAACCCAAACATGGTGGGTTATGGGTTATGGGATGGGGAGGTATGACTTACCAGTAGAACTGGCTCAATGTTTTATTTTTTAAATTACTGAGTTGCTTGCTTAGTTTGACTGACCTCTCTGGAATTTGGAGGCCAAGTCAGCAGTCTTGAACAGTTTGCCTACTAAGTCCCAGACATAGCAGGCCGTGGGTGTCCTGATACCGTTCTATCATAGCCAGCATTGGCTTTTTTATGGGATGATCTGACCAGACAGGCTAGCCTTTGCTCCCGTCTCACCATTATTACATAATATATAACTATATAATTATATATGACTAGGGAAGTTATTAGCCAATCTTACCATAAGTTAAAGGCTGTGCCACGGCTGAACTGTTTGGGTTATTAAAAATACATAATTTTGCATCCTCAGTGTCATGAGATCCCACTGGCCTGGTTGGACTGGTGGAGATTGTATAAATCCCCTAGGAGGAGTATATTAAATTTCATTGGATGCGTTTTGCAAACAACCTAAAATAACTGACTTCCTATTGAGTAGAGCCCATGACATGCATAGTGACAGTTGTTCAGCTCAATGAGCTATAAATGTGTAGGAGGTTTCACATGTATATGTGCAAGTGTGTATCAAGCGATGCAGCAGATTCCAACCTGTGGGCAGTTTTTAATGGATTTTGAGCATGTTAAGACCTCAAAAAAGCCCTGGATGCAGAAAGAAAAAACCTTAGAATAACAAAAAGACCTTTCGCACACAATGATGTCACGATGCTTGGGGCCCTAAAATAAGCAGAAAACATTATTAATCAGCATTTCAGCTTTGTGGCAGCTGGTGTGAGTCTAGGTAGGCTGTTACACACACAAAACAGTGTGACTATCAGACGTTGTGAAATGTAACGTTAGCCTACAGTACACACACTCCTCGCCCTGTTTTATATCTGTGTGTGTTTACGGGGTAAATGTAAATCAAATCGTCCCAGTCTGCTTTCGCAGTGTTTCTAACTCTCTCATGGTAGCACTCCTTCATGCGCATGCGCACTATTTTGCACGGCGACTCCGAGGCTGCTGCAGCTCGATATTAACCGCCTGTGTCTGTTAACAGGCGTGGAATTTAATCGGATTGAACCCCCCTCGTTCTCGTTGTTTTATCTGGACTGTTTCACATAATGCACATTAACAAAGGATGTTCAGGGTTCTCCCTCGCTGTTGTTCTGTAAAACACGCGCTACACAACACTTCATAAAGTCAACAGTGACCGTGAGGGAGAGTTTACAAGAAACTGTACAACACACACACACGGAGCACGTGCCTCTGGCAAATATTAAAAGCAAACCCTTTTAACTTTTCAAGTCTGAATCCCCCAAAACAAACCAGAGAATTTATTTAACATTCACCTAGACTGGTATATACAGAGCAGGCCAAAAAACAAAAATAATAAAAACACATACTCATAATTCTACTACCGTTCGAGGGCGTTGCTCATTAATACAGGTACATTGTCATTATTTAGGAAATGCTTAAAAAAACAAGCAATGAAAGCATGTTACTCGCTTTCATATACACGGCTTTATTTTTTAAATGGCGGAAATGGGCTTCCATAGAAACGGTCTCCTGGAGGAATGCCATTGGAGAGATTTTCTGGCGCGCTTATTTTTTGGTTGCCAGACATGTTTTTTTCCATGGTTTCATTTTTTAATCAAATCAACCCACCATAACGGTTTAAAATCCTTCTTTAGTTAAAAACTTACAGTAAATGGGATGCATAATTAATACTAATGAAGATTTTTCTGTTATTCCGAAGTTTATTCGCTGTGTGCACTGCTCTTTCAGATGTACAGCACATGTTCCTGAGTGTTTGGTAGATAGGCGAGTTGTGTTGCAGTCTGCTTATACTTTATTATTTTCATAACATCGCGTCAAAAATGAAAAAAAAAAAAAAAAAACGTCATGGTATTTCTTCGGAACAATATAATACGCTGTAATCAACATGTGTGCACTTTTGCGGGTACCCGTAACTCTGGCAACCAGGTCGCGCGTCCCGCCTTCTATCCTTTGACGTCACTCGGTGAGGATGCCCTCTAGTTTGCTCACTTCAGTTGGCGGCCTGTTTTGCTTATCGAGCTAGTTTTTCCCCCCGAATAAACATAAACAAGTAACCTCGGAAGGTGGTTCATTTCGCTTGCGCTATGAACTCGTTAATGTTACGCGGATATTTTCGCCTCGCTTTCTGAAGATGCTCTATTGCGAGGGAGAGCGGAACACATTTGAAAAGGCCGGGTGAACGGAGCAGCAGCCGCCAGCCAATCGGAAGTGAGTATTTTTCGCGCTGATTGGGGCGAGTTTCCCCGCAAAGCTTCAACTCGAATGAATAGAAGGTCGGAGTAACGCGATGCTTCAAACCGCGTATTTAAGCTGAAAATACATGGTAATGTCGTTTGGGCTGTTTCACGTTGCTGGAGCGTTTAAGCAGTGTGTTTGTGCAGAATGTAGCCCGTCTGCTGGCGTGTCAATGAGCAGCTGGAGTGTGTAAAAGCTAGGAAGCTAACTAGCATCCAAACCTGGTTTGTCAGTCATGTTAGCATTAGCTGCCTCGATGTATGAGTCAGATTTGACATTCACACCGCATCTCAGTACTCGCGGTTTTTGCTATTCTTTCTGAAATTGCACGTTTTCCCTGCCGTGTCGATAATATGTCATGTTGTTTTTTTGTTGTAACTAGTTGGCTAGCCCCCTCCCGAGTTGTTAGCTATTTTAAATCATTTTTAGCCGCACGGCTAACGTGTTTTCTGTGTTATTGTTTGTCAGCATTACCGCGTTAACGCTTAGCCAGGCAGCTCGGTAATGTGTAAATGAAAACACCAGGCAGGGTTTAATCCCGCTGAGTGAGTGTGTGTGAGGACTGCAGAGCTTTCTGAGGCGTGTATTTGCATTAAACTGGTCTTTTATGGACAGTGCATTCGTTTTTGTCCCTGAAGGCTATTAATATCAATAGGTCTCTCTCTCTCTCTCTCTCTCTCTCTCCATGAAGCGGAGATCTGGGACGCGGATCACAACAATCACTGTAGTTTTAATCCCAAGCTGTCGTACATAAAAGTTTATTTATTGTAACGGGTTTTTTTTTTAACTCAAATTGTAAGACCAAGTTAAGGTCTAAGTTACACAAGCAGCTGTTGGGAGAAATCTGATCCGACGGTGAAAGTCGCATCGCGTCTCTTCTGTGTTAAATAAGGTTTAATATTACATCTTACAGCCTGTTTGGTTCGCTCTTTATGTCCTCATGATCCAACACGCACATGTCCGATTACTTCTCGGTAAACTGGCTCACACTTGGTCAGGACCAAACCAGCCGTGTCCTGACTCCCTGAAGAGGCAGGGAGGCCATCTTTACCCACCAGATCCCCTTTTCATTGAACATGGACACTCATGGAGACCGTGTTCTGCTCACAGTGTTGTCTGCACGCGCTAGGAAGTACAACCCCCAATCTAATCGTGTCTCGGTTTAATGCAGGTTTTTTTTTTCTTCTTCTTCTGCTCAGGCAGTTTGATCTCTCGTGCTGCAGGTGCAGCTGTGAGGAGCTTTTCTCCTCCTCTCCTCTGTATGCAGCAGCAGCAGCTCTCAGCGTTTCATCATCAGCTGTTGGGTAACACAGAGATTTACACTCGAGTTCTGTGAGCCATCACAGTGACTTTGCTTGTGGTGTATTTTTTTTATTTATTCTTTTATCTTCTTCTTAATATAAACTGATATGACGTGTTACAGGTGTTAAGTTAACAGGCAATTTTCAGTAAAAGCTTCTAAATCTGACTTTTCATCATTTACTGCTCAAGATGGAAGAGCTGATTTTTAAAGGAACTGAGTCTAGTTGAAATTATTGTTGGTGGCTCAAATGGCTGCTGTTTGAACGGTCGTGGGGGTTCAAATCTTAGCACCACCACTGTTGAGTCCATAACTATCTGCTCCAGGGTTGCTGTATCCTTACTGGCCCTGCACTTTGACCCCAGCTTCCTAACTGGGATCAAACTTTTTTTTTTTTTTTGGCTGCTCCCGTCAAGGTGTCGCCACAGTGGACCATCCGATCCGCACACAACCTGGCACAGGTTTTTAAGCAGGATGCCTTTCTGATGCAGCTCTCCCATTTTTCTAACTGGGCTTGGGACAGGCACTTCATGAAATGACTGATAGTATAAGGTGTGGCAACCCATGAACGGCAGGGCTTGAACTCAGATCCTCAAATCCTGGTTCAGCCGTAGCCACCTGAACCACCACTCTCGCAGCTTTCTTTTTTTCTTTTTTATAAATTTAGTCCTGTCCAATTCTTTTTCCCGGATTTTCTCCCTAATTTAGTTGTCCAATTTCTCCCCGTCACTAGGGGGCTCTCACATTAAGGCTACTACTACCACTCAGCCGGGAGGGCCGAAGACTATCACGCGTTTCCTCCGAACCACGTGACGGCAGCCGACCGCATCTTTTCGAACTGCTCGCTCACGCACCGTTGGGGGCGTCGTAACACACTCGAGGCCAGCGCTATCTGCTCCCTCCGCGTGCGCGAGCTCGCAGACGCCCCGAATGGCGTAGAGCCGTGCAATTAATGTGGGAGCACTAATACCGCTCATCCCTCCCCGCTGAGAGAGCTCGGCCAATTTAGCTCTCTCTCGAGGCCTCCGGCTGAGAGAGGAAAACAGCATCACCTGGGGTTCGAACCAACGATCTCCGGGTGATAGGGCGAGCGCTTTTACCTACTGCGCCACTCGGAAGCCCACTCTTGCAGCTTTCTAACTGGGATAGGCAAAAAAAAAAAAACTCTAATTGAATCTTAATATATCTTTTACAACAGATCCCCGAGTGGCATCAATGGACGGTAAGGGAGGATCTCTACCTGCAATGCCTGAGCCAAAGACTCCGACCAGTATGAAACAGTTATCTGATTCACCATGTGGATGTAAAGGACGGGGGGATGGAAGCACAGATCCTGCTCTTCTGATGGATAAGGCTGCTACGCAGCTAGCAGCCACACCCCATGATGGTGTTTTGCAGAAGATTGGTAACCATAACCACACTCACGAACATCTGAAGGATTTGACGTCTCGATTGTTTAACGGTGATCAGGAGACACTGTCAAAGTTCTGCCCGTCCCCACCTGGTTCGCCCCTTCTTAAAACGGTAGAGTCTGCATCTCCGAATGGTAGCCCGCAAAGGAAGCCTGACTCCTCCCCTGAGCTCACACTCAAAATAACCAAACATTTGCCCAATGGAAAATCCCCACCATCAAGCAGGTATGAAGCTAGCTATGGAGAAGATGGCACAGAAGAAGCAAATGCAGCTTTAGCTTTATCGGAAGGCATCTCGGCGAATGCTGCAAACGAAGGAGGGAAGTTGAGGGGAGCGGTGAAAAAAGTGCCACCAAGCAGACGGTACCCCATCGACCCTGTTGTTAATGGCTCTGAGAGATCACCTTTCACTCACATCATCATAGAACCCTGTGACGAGCCCAGTGAGTCATATGACCTTGCCCCTGACTCTGATGTCCTGACCTCGGAACCTAGTGATGACACGGTCATTGAGGCACCTACCTGTGTAACGTCAAATGGCATGGTATGGCTTTAATTCAAGTGTACACCCTTCCTTTATTGTTTCCTGTCTTTGTTTTATTTGTAGAGTTGAAGGAAGAAAATTTTTTGTCTTTTTTAAAATATTACAATTTAATTGCAAAATTCAAACTACAAACAACCAAGGAAATTGTTGCAACAATTCAAGAGCAGCTAATTAGGAAAATTACATGTCAAGAATCATACGTTATTGGCCCACTACCTATAACAGTTTCTGTCCAACCAATATACAATATAGATGTGAATACAAGTACTGAATGCTTATTTTTCATAGCCTATGTCACCTGCTGAGGAGGAAACTGGTCTTCAGAACAAGGGTGATGTTGAGACATCGCTACCAGAGGAGCAACCGCATGTGCAGTTTTCTGCAGGAGATATTGTCTGGGCTAAAGTGTATGGATATCCATGGTGGCCATGCATGATCACTACAGACCCAGAGTTTAACCTTCACTTCAGGCAGAAGGGTAAGGTCAAGAGACAGAGTGCTCATGTAAGTTTAATTATAGCAGTATTGGGATTTTCATTTAATGCTGTTAACATGTTTCTCTTCAATATCAGACAATTGCAGAGGATTGTTGTACCATATACAGTATTTTAGCGACACACCAGAGAGAGGATATGTTGCTGGGAAGAACTTGGTCATATTCTCTGAGAAAGAGCAGTATGACACATTGTGCCATGGAAAAAAAAAGTCCTCTGTTCACTCTGGTGGCAAGAAGGTACTGATACTGTTGACTCACAACCTTCTAACTAAACATTACTTATTTAATGTGTGAAATGCATTAACACGGCGTGTTGTATTTTCTATAGCTGTCAATTCCACGTAAGGTGCGGATACCATGGGATACAGGCATCTCTCAGGCAACAGAAGCAGTAGCTTTAACAGTAGAGGAGCGCCTGGCCAAGTTCAGCTTCACATATGAGGGCAACCAGCCGCATTTCAACTCTCAAATGCTACAAGAACTTCAGTGCAAACAGAAACAACAGCAGCAGAGTCAAAAAGAACTTCCAGATACAGCGAGCCTCACTCCTCCAGACTCCACTCAGTCCAGCCCCATCACCGTACAGACACTGAGCAACCCTTTCCAGCCTACTCTCCCCCTTTCCAACAACAGCAGCACTTCAGCAAGGAAAATGCCCCTTGCTACTAATGCACCTAAAGCCCCAGCCAGTAGGGGGCAATGGAGCCTCAAGGAGCAGACTGCTCTTTTCAAAAAGAGAAAGAAAGTTATTCCTGTTGTAGTTCTTCCTCATATTGACTCTGTTGTCCAGGTGAGTAAAGTTAGGAATCTGGTCCTAGTCCTGATTTGCTCATTTCAAATTTCCTGCTGCAAATTCTACTTTTGTTTTAGGATACGTCCATTGCTGCGGATAAACTAGAGACTAATAGGATGAAAACGAATAAATCTGAAGTATTCAGAAAAGAGTCATCACTGAAACAGGTTTTGCATTCCTCTTTCTCATATTTCAGTTATTACCAGTGTTATCCTCTGTGTTCATACAAAGTTCATATGAATATGTTTGTGTAGGATGTCCTGTTTGCTGAAATTGACCCTCAGCTGAAAGCATCCCAGAAGAAACAGGGAAAACTTAAACAGAAGTTTCCAGCTGCTCCAAACTCCCTGAAAAGGAAGAAAATTAAGGCATCAGCTTTTATTGCTGAAAGTCTAAACACAGAATTACTAAAGCCAGTGGTTTTGGGTAAGAGTGTGAGATCTGCCATATCTTCTCTACATGGTTTGCATGTTTGCGCAGGTTTAATTAGTGATGCTCCGATTGATCGGCCGATATTGGCTAAAAATAGTTTGATTGACGAACCCCAAAAGTGCCGATCACGTGACGGAAATTACTCGCGCGACTTTTTCACACGTGCATGCACGGCGCACTGGTAAACAACAGCAGAGGTAACTATCTGCTTGGCCTCCTTGTTTCTCCCTGTTTCTCTTCCAAGTTATTTTAGAAGGATGGCATTGGCTTTCAGTAGCTTGCATTATTTTATTTTTTGGATCTGATGTAGTTGGTTCCTCAACTACATCATACGTTCATAATAATAACAGAAAAATAACACTTGCCATAGTTTTGTCCTTTGTGGCAGTAGCCAGTTTTGGTGTAACAAGTTTTACATTTTGCTGCCAATTATAAAATGTAATCAGTGTATTAAGAGGCTACATCCTGATCTGATGTGTGTTGGTCTGCCTGACCCCTTTTTGTTTGGAATAATTTTAATAATAATTTTTAATTGTTTCGAAAAACACTTGGTGGTTCTTCAAGATCTTGACTGTAGCCTATTCCTGCAGTTTTTCTTTCTCAATATAGTTAATTTAGAGTTAGTTTCATTTCTACAAATGGTGCAAACTCTGCTAGATTAAAGATAAAAGATTCCCATTCTGTGATCGGCAATCGGCAGATCATGATCTTGGTGATCGGCCCCAAAAATGCTGATCGGAGCATCTCTAGGTTTAATGTTCAATTAATGATGTATATTCTCTGTTATAAGATGCTGAAGTCAGCAAGATGAAGAAAAAACTAAAAACGGAAAAGGCAGATGCTGCCTTTAAAGGTACCCTTTTATGTTTTTAAGTATTTAAAAAAAATACTTTTGAAGTGATATTTTTAGGACAGACTTCCAAAATTTGATGAAGTGGTTTGTCCCATTATTTGCTCTTATCTCTGATCAATCCATTTAAATACAACGGTTACAATTAATAGTTTAAGCGCAAAATGTGTTAAAATAATCACTATGTGATTGTGCAGCCCTTATTGAAACAACACTTTTATGTCATTCTGTACATTATTGGGCATGCTGAGGTATCAGGAAAATAAATCTGTAATAAATAAATCCTGTGCTCAGTTATGAAGAAGGCCTCAAAGCGTGCACTTGAAGAGCCCAATGCGGAGGAGGACTCTCAACCCAGGAAAAAGGCCAAGCTTGCAGATGGTGCAAAATGGCGTAAAACGCTAAAGGTTTGATTTATTTAAGATACTCTCTAAATTGGCAGCACATTGTGGTGAGGGAATGTTGATGTACCCGTCTTAATAAATTAGTTAATAAACCGTATTAGAAGGGAGTTATAGAAAAAGTTCGAGTCGGTTATGAATCACGGTTTTATGTGCCTTTAAAAAAAATAAAATAAAAAAACCACACGTTTATAATACAGATGCAGCAGTCGATCAGCCAGTCACCAGAATTGATTGGTTTTCAGTTTGGTCAGTTATGCTTGATCAACCTTGGTCATAACCAATACTGTGCAAAGTGTGCAAGCTTCTGATGAGCGGAAATGCATTTTTATGGCATTACGTTGTTATTGTTGCCATTAAAAGCTTCCAATCTGTCAACTCTAATTAACTCGTACATTTTGAAGACAAATACACTCATTACACACTCTTGCATCAGTCTCAACACACTGAGTGATCTTTTGTCTTGAAATACACTTCGGAAGCTGCATGTACCCGTGTTAGAAGCTGTCTGCACCCACCCACATGCTCACAACTGCTCAACACGTGCTCAATGCTTTGGGGCCATTTGAGTCAGCAAAATGTCACTGTTTCTTTATAACTCTACAGGTGGTACACTCAAAACTACTCACACACAGGCATCCCATGTGGTTAGAGTAAATTTTTTGCTAAGTTTAGAAATAATAATGGCTTATGATGAGCTGCTCAGTAAAAAAAAAAAAGAAGAGGTTTTTGTTTAGTTTAATTTTAGGTTAAATGTTAAACTCTTGCATTTGATGAAGTAATTTGTATTGTTTAAAGGCTGCTCTTGGTTTTAGGTGAGAAAGATAATATAATGAATGGGCAACCTATAATTACTCATGTTTCAGTTGTCAGTTACTCGTGTATGTTCCACATTTCAGTTGTGAGGCTAGTGAATAAAGCTAAGGTTTGTGTTATGACATGTTTATTATCTTTTTGTAACCAAATTGTACCAAAATTGGAAAAACATTGAATGGGGATATTTATATAAATTTGATACTGAAAGAATTGCAATATTAATCTTTAGTGGTCACTGATGATTTCTATCCCTATTAGAAGAATTGTTTGACTGGCAGTAAAAATACTTTTCTGTAACCCAAGTAAATCAATATAGAAATGGGTGCTGTGGACAATATGACACGGGTTTTAGATTGTACTCTCTGGGCCAACATACTTAAGGTCATGGTGCATGTTCTCTCAGATAGACATGGTTATGTTTTATTGCGTATTTTGATATCCTGTTTTTTTTTTTTTTTTTTTTTTTTTTTGTTCCCTCCCCCAATTCTTTTAAAAGGCAAAGACACCTGAGCCATGCATCACCATACAAGGGAAAAAGAGACAAAAATCTGCAGTCACTGAGAAAAGAAAGAAGCTCAAGGCACCAGTCTCGGGTAATTGGGAGAAATAGCTACTTGTCTTTTTGATCTTTTAATCATTGAGTCGTGTGTATTATGTTTCTTAAGTAAAGTTGCTGTTTTACTATTTTTGTGTCAGTGAGGACTAAATTCAAGGGCAGATGGGTTAGGAAGACTGAGCCTAGCGACCAGCCGCTATCAGTTTCATCCAAGAAGCATGACCCATCAACCCAGGTATCGTTTGACAGATGTTCCTTTTCTCTGTAAAACCAGATTTTTGCTTATATCGCACTCGGGCAACCAAAAAGGTATTATAGCAAAAAATTTTAACAAATCCCAATAATTTAAATACATACAGCAGAATTTTTTAAGACGTGCACTCTTTTTAGAGCAGTTTAACCAAACATCATATCCAATGTGATGCAGACTTCGTACCAGGAGAGACCGGATTCTCCTACTGATGACACTCATGCTACAAGGAAGGCAGAGCGTACAGTCAATAATAAAAAAGAGAGTGTGTGTCAGGTTAGTGTACATGTGTTGGTGCCTAGTGGCTATATTGCAGTTTTCTGTGTTGGAATGTTTTTGATAAGTGTTGTGTGTTCAGATTTGTGAAAAGACAAGTGAGGACCTGGTGACATGTGAAGGACAATGTTATGGTTCGTACCACCTGCAGTGTATAGGTCTGGATCAACCATCAGAAAAGGTGCTTTGTACTGCCTGCCGCACAGGTAAAAAAAAAAGAGACTTTTCTATGTTCCTAACAGTCACAAAGGTGCTCTCAAAAATGTTTTCATTAATGAGTAGGTGTAAAATGGCATTGTGCTTAAACATGGAACTGAATAGTTAAAACAGACAAACCACATTGTGGTAAAGGCCTTTGTATTTTTATTATTTGTTTTATGAAATGAGTCTGTTAACATGTTAGAGGTCAGGGCTTTTTGGGGTACAGGGGAAACCTACACAATACAAGGTTTTAATTTGGCTGTTAATATACAGTACCGGTCAAAAGTTTGGACACACCTTCTTATTCAATGATTTTTAAAATGTATTTTTAATGTTTCCAACATTTTAAATTAATACTGCAGTCATTGAATTTGACAGAATAAATATGGAATTTTGTAGTCAATAAAAACCTTAAATAACCCATAATGTTTTATATTTTGGATTTTTCAAAATAGACATATTCTGCTTTGATGACGGCTTTGCACACTTTTGGCGTTCTCTTAGTCAGCCTCATGAGGTAGTCACATCTAATGGTTTTCCAACCATCTTGAAGGAGTACTTGACTTCTTTTTGTTCACTCTCCCAAACCATCTGAACTTGTCCCAAACCAGCTGAATTGCATTTATATCGGGTGATCATGGAGGCCAGGTCATCTGTTGGAGCATTTCATCATTCTCTTTCTTGGACAAATAGCTCTTACATAACCTAGAGTTGTGTTTGGGTCATTTTCCTGTTGGAAAACAAATTATGGTCCCACTAATGCAAACAAGATGGAATGGGATGTGCCCTGCAATCACCAACAGTGTCACCAGCAAAGCGCCCCACATCACACCTCCTGTTTCATGCCTCACAGTGGGAACCACACATTCAGGAAATGTCTACCTACATCTAAGAAAGACAAAACGGCTAGAATCAAACATCTCAAATTTGTACCAAAGGACAATGTTCAACTGATCTAATATCCATTCCTTTCTCTGCTCAAATGGTTTCTTGTCTCAGGTCGACCATGAAGGCCTGACTCATACAGTCTCCTCTGAACAGTGGATGTTGCAATATGTTTGCCGCTTGAACTTGTACATCGGCAGTTTCTGAGACTGATCATTCTAATAAACCTATTCTCTGCAGCAGAGGTAGCTCCGGCTCTTTGCTTTTTTGGAAAGGTCCTCATGAGCGCCAGTTTTATCGTAGCATTTGATGGTTTTGGCGACCATGGCAATCCATGTTTTTTTTTTTGGATTGACTGACCTTGAAAGCAGCATATTAAGAAGCCAATAAATGTAACAAATTAACTAATTTCAGGTGACTGCTGTGAGTGTGCCAAACTGCGGTCAATGCTAAATGTAGCTACTTTGGACAATCTAAAATATAAAACATATTCTGTGTTGTTTACCGCTTATTTTTGTCTACTACAATTCCATGCATGTTCTTTCATAGTTGTTTTAGGATGTCTTCAGTATTAATGTACAATGTCGATAATGAAAATAAGGGGAAAAAAACAGACAGGGAAATAAGGAAAGAGAAGGTTTATCCAAACTTTTGACTGGTACAGAAGCTGGGATGTGTGACGCCACTTGTGCTTAATTGTTATAATCCTATATTGAAATATCTTAAATGGTCAGTGAGAAACAGTTGGATGAAAAACAGGAAACATTTGGTATCTTTAGTCAATTATTGATTAAAAATTTTACCCACATTAAGGCTACCACTCAGTCGGGAGGGCGAAGACTATCATGTGTTTCCTCTGAAGCACGTGACGTCAGCCGACCGCATCTTTTCGAACTGCTTGCTCACGCAACATTAGGGGCGGAGTAACACACGGAGGAAAGCGCTAGCCGCTCCTTCCGCGTGCCCGGACGCCCCTGATTGGCTGTAGAGCCGTGATTAATGTGGGAACGCAAGTACCTCTCATCCCTCCCCCTGGAGAGAGCTCGGCTAATCAGCCCTCTCTATGCCTCCAGCTGTGAGAGGAAAACAGCGTCACCCGGGTTTCGAACCAGCGATCTCCGGATGATAGGGCGAGCGCTTTACCACTGCGCCACTTGGAGGCCCTAAATAGAATTGTTTAAAAGAATCAGATTGTTTAAAAGAATCAGATTCTTTAAAAGAATCAGATTCTTTAAAAGAATCTTGTAGAGTAGCCGGAGACAAGTGCAGCTGTTTGGTTTGCCACTATCTGAAGAGTGCCCCACCCTGTTCCTCTGCCAAAAACCCATTTTTCTTCTTTTACATTTTGGTCTCAGGAGTCCATGCATGTTTTACTTGTAAGAAGTCTGAAGGGGAGGTGAAACGTTGCAGTGTGCTGCACTGTGGTCGATTCTACCATGAGGCATGCCTGCGGTTAAATGCTTTGACTGTATTCGATAACCGAGGATTCCGCTGCCCGCTCCACGTTTGCCTCAGCTGTCACTGCAGTGGCCGTGGCACAGCAAAAGCCACCAAAGGTATGCTCATGTTATTCAGGCATTTGACTGCTACAGAGTATTTTTATTTTGAGACGGAATAAAAATTTTCTATGTACGTTTTAGGGAAAATGATTCGCTGCCTGCGCTGCACAGTGGCGTACCACACTGGAGACCTGTGCATAGCAGCTGGAAGTGAGATGCTGAATCCTACTACTATGTTATGTACAAACCACTTCAACCCTAAGAAGGGATATAGACATCATACACATGTCAATGTCAGCTGGTGTTTCATTTGCTCCAATGGTGAGATACTTATCAATCATGCTTATATATGCATGTGTGAGAATATGCATTCTCTCTCTCTCTCTCTCTCTCTCTCTCTCTCTCTCTCTCTCTCTCTCTCTCTCTGACTCTCACTCACCCACTCACATTGGAAATAATGTAAATGTAGATAATCTGTTCTAGCTGCCCAAAAGGATTACCAGTATTACCAATTTTCAACACTATAACCAAAACAATTGAAAATAAAAATAAATTAAACCTTACTGCTTCATTAAAATGCGAAATAGAAAGTGGTTCCCTTTTCTTCTTGCTACCGTTCTGGGTAACATTCTTTGGGCCCATGGTGCTACATCTTCACTAAATCTTGCTCAAATGCAAAAAAACTCCTCCAGAAAAATAAATGTAAACTCACGTCACTTGGCTTTCCACTGACTCGCACGTTTTGGACGCACCCAGACTTATCCGTAACATAGCTGCCGTTTGGTTCGGGTTGCTCGTATGCTGAAAATGCTGGTAACTCTAAATGAACTTCTCCTTTACAGTAGAAGTAAGTTTAAGTCTTGCTTTCCTGGGAAGGTCTTTTATAAAGTTTCATTATGGTGCTTGATTGGTTTTGCAAATGCACTCGACAATTCTTGCAAGAAGTATTCCAGAACAGCTGACATACGTGTCATAAAATAACAACTGACCGTAAGGTGAAGGTAGAGGTGGCAAAGGCCAAACAAAGAGCATATGAGGACTTGTATGCTAGGCTGGACAGTAAGGAGGGAGAGGTGGATCTGTACAGGTTGGCGAGGCAAAGAGATAGAGATGGGAAGGATGTGCAGAAGGTTAGAGTGATTAAAGATAGAGATGGAAATGTACTGACAGATGCCAGGAGGGTGATGGGAAGATGGAAGGAGTACTTTGAGGAGTTGATGAATGAGAAAAATGAAAGAGAACAAAGAGTAGAAGAGGTGACTGGTGTGGAGCAGGAAGTAGCAAATATTAGTAAAAGTGAGGTGAGAAGGGTGTTGAAGAGGATGAAGAGTGGAAAGGCTGCTGGTCCCGATGACATACCTGTGGAGGTATGGAAGTGCTTAGAAGAGGTTTGTTTAACAAGATCTTGGAGAGAGAGGATTTCAGAGGAATGGAGGAGAAGTGTATTGGTGCCGATTTTTAAGAACAAGGTAGATGTGCAAAGCTGTGGCAATTACAGAGGTATAAAGCTAATGAGCCATACAATGAAGCTGTGGGAAAGAGTAGTGGAAGCTAGGTTAAGGGCAGAGGTGAGAATTTGTGAGCAGCAATATGGTTTTATGCCTAGAAAGAGTACATCAGATGCAGTATTTAGTTTGAGGAAGCTGCTGGAGAAGTACAGAGAAGGTAATAGAGTTGGATTGTGTCTTTGTAGATTTAGAGAAGGTGTACGACAGGGTGCCGAGAGAGGAGCTGTGGTGTTGTATGAGGAAGTCTGGAGTGGCAGAGAAGTATGTTAGAGAGGTGCAGGACATGTATGAGAGCGCTAAGACAGTGGTGAGATGTGCTGTAGGTGTGACAGAAGAGTTCAAGGTGGATGTGGGTCTGCATCAAGGATCGGCTCTAAGCCCCTTTTTGTTTGCTCTAGTGATGGACAGGATGACAGATGAAGTAAGACAGGAGACTCCATGGACTATGATGTTTGCAGATGACATTGTGCTTTGTAGTGAGAGCAGGGAACAGGTGGAGGAAAATTTGGAGAGGTGGAGGTACGCTCTGGAAAGCAGAGCAATGAAGGTTAGTCGCAGCAAGACGGAATACATGTGTGTGAATGAGAGGGACCCAAGAGGAACGGTGAGGTAAAGAAGGTGCAGTTACTTGGGGTCAGTGGTCCAGAGCAACGGAGAGTGTTCAAAGAAGGTGAAGAGGCGGGTACAGGCAGGTTGGAATGGGTGGAGAAAAGTGTCAGGTGTGATGAAAGAGTATCAGCGAGAATGAAAGGAAAGGTGTACAGGACAGTGGTGAGACCAGCAATGCTCTACGGCTTAGAGACAGTGGCACTGATGAAAAGACAGGAGACAGAGCTAGAGGTAGCAGAGCTGAAGATGTTGAGGTTCTCTTTGGGAGTGACAAGGATGGATAGTATCAAGAATGAGTTCATCAAATGGACAACTCATGTTCGATGTTTTGGAGATAAAGTCAGAGAGGCCAGATTGAGGTGGTTTGGACATGTTCAGAGAAGAGATTGTGAATATATCGGTAGAAGGATGCAGAGGTTGAAACTGCCAGGCAGGAGGTCTAGAGGAAGACCAAAGAGGAGATTTATGGGTGCAGTGAGAGAGGACATGAAGTTAGTTGGTGTGAGAGAAGAGGATGCAGAGGATAGGGTTAGATGGAGGCAGATGATTCGCTGTGGCGACCCCTGATAGGGAACAACCGAAAGACAAAGCAGAAGAAAGAAGGTGTAAAAAAAAAAAAAAAAAAAAGACTGAGGGGTGTGCAAATATGCATTATTAAAGACACTATATAACACATATACCTAATTCCATATGTGCTATTTCATAGTTTTGAAAAAAAAAATCCATGATTGTTTTAGAATGTGTAAAATAACTCCAAACTTGTGTCCATAGTTTGACTGGTACTATATGTATACACACGCGCTCTTCCATAAAAGGACAAATAAATAGCTTTCGATCGAGATACTGGGCCACACTGTATATTTGCATTAACATTTTATAAAAAATGTAAGCTAACTGTGATAATTGAACAACTATGCTTTTAAGCAATGATGTATATTCATGTTGTTAAATGTTGTGCCTGAAGGTGGCAGACTCCTGTGCTGTGAATCGTGTCCAGCTGCCTTTCACCCTGACTGTTTAAATATCACCATGCCTGATGGCAGCTGGTTCTGTTATGACTGCCGCTCAGGCAAGAAGCCAAAGTACAGAGATATTATCTGGGTCAAACTGGGCAATTACAGGTAAGCGCTAGTCAGCAAGGGGTTACTCCGCAGCCCATAGCAGAAATGTATATATTTTTTTATATAAATAAAAATGTATAAATTTCTTGGACATACTGTACATCATTCTGATACTACGACCCATGTCTTTGACCCACTCTAAAACCCAGATGGTGGCCAGCAGAAATCCGTCACCCCAGGAACATCCCTACAAATATCCAGCATCTACGTCATGAGATTGGAGAATTCCCTGTTTACTTTTTTGGATCAAAAGATTACTACTGGACCCACCAGGGCCGGGTGTTCCCATATATGGAGGGAGACAGAGCGAGCAGACACCAGAAGACTGGCATTGGGAAAGTCTTTAAGAATGGTAAAACTGTTTCTTGCTTTTTCCTCATTTAACATTAGGCTCTCTCATTTATATCAATGTGTCTTCACCTGTTTACTACCTGCTCATGTCTTTAGCGGTGGTTGAAGCTGAGGCTCGGTTTAACCAGATTAAAATGGAAAGGGAAGCTAAAGAAGCTCAGGAGAAGAACAAGAAACCTCCTCCATACAAATATATTAAGGTACCAGCTTTCTAAGCAAGACACCATAAAGTTTGTGCTTCTTGATGAGCAGTGAGCGTTACTTTGATGTTACCCTACCGTTTGATGAATACTTTTTAAATGTTTAACATCTAAACATCTAATGCCTTTCATGTGTCCTGTCTTATTTGCCTATATAATTTATTATCATTAAAGTAATGCCAACTCGTTATCTGCAGGTCAACAAACCAGTTGGGCGTGTGCAGATTTACACAGCCGACATCTCGGAGATCCCCAAATGCAACTGTAAGCCAAGTGATGAGCGGCCATGCAGTTTTGAATCGGAGTGTCTGAATCGTATGCTATTGTACGAGTGTCACCCTCAGGTGTGTCCGGCTGCAGATCGCTGCATGAACCAAGATTTCACCAAGCGCCTCTATCCCGAGACCAAGATCATCCGCACAGCCGGGAAGGGCTGGGGTCTCATTTCTCTCCGAGACATCAAAAAGGTAAGAACTAACACTGTTGTGGAGTAATTATAAAAAATGTAGATTGTTTATGTAAGATCTGTTTGACTGTTGTGCATGTTTTAATATTGCTGCTTGTTGTGTGCGCACAAATTAGGGAGAGTTTGTCAATGAGTATGTGGGTGAGCTAATTGATGAGGAGGAGTGCAGAGCCAGGATCAAATATGCCCAGGAAAATGACATCACACATTTCTACATGCTCACCATTGACAAGGTAATGTAACACAAGGACCCATGTACATTTTATGACATAAAACAGAAAAAAGTATTTAAAAACCATGTAATATATTATCAAACAGCCTAAAGCCACAACTTTTATCTTATTAAAAAATGGACCCATTAGAGTCAAAATGAGTAGAGATGAAAGGAAGTTTGTTGTGATTAGGTTTAGCTGAAGATTCATCAACATAATTCCTTTTTTATTCAAAGTTTCTGCTCCTGCTGTACCCGTGCAGTCTGCCGTGGCTGGACAGCGTGCAGTGGAGCTACAGGAAGAGTGTTTAATTGGGAGTGTCACAGTTCAGTATGCTGTGGCCCTACAGTAATAAATACTACAGTGCAAAGTATTGAAATTATTAGTTTGAGGAATTTTTCAGAAATATTCTCAATTTATGAATGCAAATTAGGATGACCACATCCTATGACTCAGCAGTTTTACATTTTAAATAGTTTGTCTTAGTGTCTTTGTGTTATGACATGATGAGAATAATTAAATTAAATTTTATTTGTATAGCGCTTTTAACAATTGTCATTGTCGCAAAGCAGCTTTACACAATCGAAGGAATAATTAAAATTTGTAAGGAATGTGGATGTGTATGAATCAAAATGGTCAGATAGTCCCTGATTGCTTCAGCACTATCAAGTTTCTTTTGATAATGTGGGAGTTGTGGTGTATCTTGGGGCCTGTTGACTTATGGAAATTGGAAATTTAAGCACAAGATCAAAAGGCATAAGAAAGAATAAGAAATAATGCCTTATAAAAGGCATAAGAAATGTCCGCATAAAAAAATCTAATCATGCCTCGATTTATTTCATGGGTATTTTATGTCAAAGTAACGGCTTACACCAATGTTCTGTCATATAACCCAATGCCATTTGTTTATGTAGGACCGGATCATTGATGCAGGCCCTAAAGGAAATTATTCCCGGTTCATGAACCATAGCTGCCAGCCCAACTGTGAGACTCAGAAGTGGACTGTGAATGGAGATACGCGTGTAGGCCTGTTCGCTGTGTGCGACATTCCAGCAGGTATGTTCAGAGAAGAGCACCAAGCACACCAGCCGTCGTTTATCACAGTAAATGCAATGTCGTCATGATGGCGCAGAAAATATACAGATGAGTTTACTAATTTCCATGAAATGCAAGTTGTCAAACTAAAAAAATTATATAAAAAGGATCATTGCAGTTTAGGGTGTCTTCACACTAGGCAGTCATGCACAGATCCAAGTCCACTTGACCCCAAAGTCCAGTACGTTTGCCGCAGTGTTAAACATTCCATATTGTGCCCCGGCATCAAATATAACAGCCAACTTTGGCTGAACACATAATGGACTGCTGTTTAGAGTGCTCCACCATCAGTGGCATCTTTCTCTCCTGATATGTCTGTGCTAAACAGTGATTTCAGACGAGGCAATATCACAAACATGTATGGATTTTCTTTTTCAATAAAATTAGAAGTGTTTTAAGTAGTTCAATTTACTCTACAGAACACTGGTTTCCTGATTGTCACAAATGTAACTATATTTGTTATCCCACCCTGAAGTGTTTATCATCCTTTTGCAATGTTTATCAAGAAGGTAGACACTCTAGAGAGATTGTAATTCTTCCTTTAAATGGTTTCAGATAGCTCATGTTATGAAAATTATGTTTAACGGTTCGTTTTAAAATGACAACCAAAGGAATTAACTAGCCTGGACATTTATCATTATTTCCTTCTTTTACCATCCTGTTCTGTGTCTGCTCACCTTAGGGAACTAATTCATGATTAATTTCTAACAGTGCCAGACATGTATAATGTCCTGCATTTAAAATGGGTCTTTCTGAAAAGCAGTGATTTTTATGAAATTTTTTTGTAGGGTTTGCTTGAAGTCATCTAGTTTGTTGTTTGATATGTTTAAATTTCTAGGCACAGAGTTGACTTTTAATTACAATCTGGATTGTCTCGGAAATGAGAAGACTGTTTGTCGTTGTGGTGCACCCAACTGCAGTGGCTTCCTAGGAGATCGCCCCAAGGTGAGTCACTCACTGCTATAAGCACCCAATCATTCATGATGTATAACACATACAGGATTGTGCAAAAAGCACCTCTAATTTCTTCATATTCTGCTTCCGAAGAGCCAGACTTGCTACTATTTTAATGTAGTTTTGAGGAATAGGTTATCCTGGCTTCCTGGAGGAATATAATTATTATAATTTTTATATTATATATAATGTTTGAAAGTAATTAATATTGTGTTGGCAGGTTTATAGTAACAGCAAACCAGAAGTCAGAATATCTGCTGAGGGGTTTAAGTCATTCATAGTGTTTTGAAGTCTAAATATTTGCAACTTCCTTGACATGTAGTTTCTTTTTAGCCTGAATTAGATTTAATTAGACGAATCAGACGAATATCTATTACCTGTTATATTACATATAAATAAATAATTAAAAAAATAGGCAATAAAAAAATGCATTTCTCTAGGGAAATGTTATATCGCAAGAAATATCGTTATCGCAATATTGAACAATATCGCATATTTTCCTAATATCGTGCAGCCCTAATGTGTGTGTATGTATGTATATGTGTGTATGTGTGTGTGTGTGTGTATATATATACACACACACACACACACACACACACACACGTTTTTATATATATATAAACTAGACGTTGTCTAGTTTTAAAAACAACACATCTTCCAGCCAGCCTGTTGTTGACGGAGGGGTAGATGATTTCCATCTCAACATAGACAAATTTTTTGGCTCTTGTTTTTGCCTAATTTTTCTGCACTTGATTTTTATTTTTTAAGTCACACAGTGACCTATGAATCATTCAAGAGTGGGGAAAAAAACATGTAACTTAAGACAGGAACCAGTGAGAAGCAGGTGCAGAAGATCACGTCATTGATTTGTGTACTGGTGATGCTGAATGTTTGGAATGGACAAGAGGGGAAGAGGTTGCTGCTGAGGCTGTTACAGAAACAACAAATTGTTAAATTAAATATCTAAAGATACTTTTCTGCCTATTACAATAAAATGTTTGTTCCAGTTTATTTATTTAATCTTCTTTAGTATAATATAAAGGAACGTAGGTTCTGAGGACCTTTAGGTATTTAAATGGTTAACCAGCTCATTTGAAGGTTACTTTGTTCAGGTTCTTATGGCTCCTGCAAAAGCGAGACTTCAGTTTTTCTGTCATGTAAAAAAAATGTATAAAAGTAAAGAAAAGAGCATTAGTGTTATATTATTGTAAACCACGAGGCTACTAGTAATTAGAAACACTTTGGTAATAAATAATGTAAATCAACTATATTATAGTAGTGTGAAGTTGATTTGATGCTTTCTTTTCCCCTTGAGTGATACTAAATTCTATTAGCCGCCATAATCACTAGATTTGTGTGAGAGATGTGTGAGGGTAATTGGTTGAGGTGATACAGCCGCTAAAAGTGCTGCATCTGTGAATTCAACCAGTCATGGATCAAAAATATTCAGCAAAAAGCTCTGAACGCAAAACCCGAATTTTCTCCAGACTGAGTGCTTTGCTAATCCACACAAATGAAGTCTTGAGCATCCACAGATTTGGTATGTGCTGGGAGTCCTAGAACCAATCGCCTACGGGTACAGAGGGATGACTGTACTAATACTGGATAAGGCCTTCCTTTGCATCTAAAACAGCCTTGATTCTTCGTGACATGGATTCCCACTATATGTTGGAAACTGTCCTTTGAGATTCTGGTCCTTAGTTGACATGTTTATATAAAATCAAAAACGTTCCTGGAGATATATATATATATATTTATTTATTTATTTATTTATTAGTATTTTTTCCTTCTTGAAATTTGTAAATACATTTTGTGAATCTTCCATTCTTCCACAACCCAAAGGCGTTCTACTTGATTCAGATATAATGAATGGGAAAGCCACTAAATAGCATTGATGACACAAGGCAACTTGGCTCCATGGAGTCATGCTGATGACACCAAAGATCTGTGTGTCATAGGAGAATGCAAGATTCCTTTAAATCGGGCTGTTTTTTTTTCCCTGCCCTTGGTGTGATAATGACTTGCTTTTTATGCTCTTCACAAGTATACAGGATGGTTATCTGAGTTACTGTTTCCCTTCTGTCAGCTCAAACCAGTCTGGCCATTTACAGTTCTCTCTTATTATCACGGCAAAATAAACATCAAAGGCCTGTAGTGAACAGATATCTGTAACTGCTTTATAAAACCAACTACATTTCAAATTAACTATCAATTATATGCCACTAAATTAGTAATGGGATCTTGGGATTAGTAATGGGATTCTGAGAGGTTATTGTAATATTGCTGCTAAAACTGTAGGATGAGATCCCAACCGACTGACTTAGTATTTCATGCAAGACATTAATTGAGACTCTAAGAAGAGCTGTTTAAGTACCTGATAGAAATCAGACTGTCCACAACTTGTATTACGATCATTGAGAACACCCATAAGTTGTTTAGCAACCAATTTTCCCATGTGCATTGCACCGCTGCTGCATGATTGGCTGGTTAGACAACTGCGTCAATGAGTAGATATACAGGTGTTCCTAAGGCCTTGTTCACACGGGCGTAAAATTTTTGGATAAACGAACGAGCTCTGAACGTCCTATACGTTTATGTTGCGTTTTGTAGTGCCGCTCGATTGACTTCTACACTGGCGTTCGTTTGTCTCGGTCTAACGACAGCCTGCAGCCCAAATTGTAGTTTGTGTGTTTAACCTGTGGGGGCAGTGTGTCGGGAACTGGATATGAAAGCCCTTGTCATTTTATTTGAGGTGCCTCCTTTTAATATGGACCATTTTGCAATATTAGACATTAATCTTGTTGTTTTAAATTTTTTTTATTAAATTATTATATTTAAATAATATATAAAAATATTTTTAAAAATAATACGGCGACGTAGGGAGAGAAAAAAAAACGCTGCCACTACTGGGTTCACCCTCCGACTGCACAACGTCGGATTAAAAGAAGTTTTTTGTGGTTTATGAAGAAATGCGAACATTTCCGCGCAAGTTTTATTTTTTAAGCATTTTATTTTTGCCTTTTTCCGCATTTCCCTATGTATAGCATGTAGGATCATGGGATATATCTGGTCCTCCGAAGCGTAAAATGGACGCGGAGAAAACGAACTAGACACGGTTTCCTTGCATTCGTTGGGATTTGAACGCCAAGAAAAAGCTGCATGCAACGTTTTTTTAACACCGTATAAACGCGCAGCCAGACAAACGCACGTCGTCACCAAAGCCCGTGTGAACACCGTCATTGACTCCGTGTAGAAAACCCTCTGCGCTTCATCCGCGATCACCGGACGCTACGAACGGCAGAAAAACGGTCGATTTTAACGCCCGTGTGAACAAGGCCTAATAAAGTGCTCAGTGGATACATGTTTAAATTGTTATGCACATTTACATTTAGAAATGTAAAAAACATTTTAATATTATCAGAACTGATGTTAAGTGCAGAACTGTTTTACTCTTTGAGCGCAAAGATTGGTTTGGATTGATTTTGGTAGACTACTGACTTCTTCAGGTTACCTTAAGGAAAAAAGCTGAGTGATGTTGGATCTTTTTTTTTTTTTTTTTTTTTTCTTTCTTTTTAAATTACAATGTGTGTATACATTTATATACAATATACATATGAATTGATGTACATTTTAGATAGATTTTAAAATGTATAGTTAAAGATCCTGGGAAAGGATTTTCTGAAAAGAGAATGAACTGTGCTGTTTCTCACAGATCACACCCACTTCCGAGCCAAAAGCCAAGCTCCAGAAGAAGAAGCCCAAGCGTCGGCGCGCTCGAAGTGAAGGAAAAAAGCAGTCTGAGGATGAGTGTTTCCGTTGTGGTGATGGAGGAAAGTTGGTATTGTGTGACCGCAAGGGCTGCACTAAAGCTTACCACTTATTTTGCCTGGATCGAACTAAGAGACCGTTCGGTAAGCTTCATATCCATATTGTAACTGATCAGTATTTTGTAAGTCGCTCTGGATAAGAGCGTCTGCCAAATGCCTAAATGTAAATATTTGCAACTTCCTTGACATATAGTTTCTTTTTAGCCTGAATTAGATTTAATTACATCAGACGAATATATATTACCTGTTTATTTTCATATGATCTTTACATATAAATAAATAATAAAAAAAAATAGGCAATAATAATAATTTAAAATGCATTTCTCTAGGGAAATGTTATATCGCAAGAAATATCGTTATCGCAGTATTCAACAATATCGCATATTTTTCTAATATCACGCAGCCCTAATTTAATTATATTTATAAGACCATTTGTTCTATCCCTCGATCTTTGAGAGGAGTTATTTGTGGGAATGGGGCAAAATCTGAATAGCCTGTTCATTGTTTGTGTTGTTGTGATGAGCAGGTCGTTGGGACTGCCCCTGGCACCACTGTGACGTGTGTGGCAAACCATCCGATGCTTTCTGTCAACTGTGCCCTAACTCCTTCTGTAAGACCCATAAGGAGGGCACACTGAGACCTCATCCCATAAGCAGCCAGCTGTGCTGCCAAGAGCATGATGACGCAGATGTACAGTCCACCATGGCGGTCACCCTGAAGTCCGATTTCACCACTAAACCCAGCAAACGCGGCCGCAGACCCGGAGCCCAGGGCAGCGCCGATGCTGCAGCCAAGAAGCGCTCCAGGAAACCGTGCAACAAGCAGCAGAAGGGTCGGGCCTGTGAAAGCGTTCCTCCTCTTTCGTCCCTCACCCATGATTCAGTGGCATTGATATGAACGTGACTAATTTCCCAAACTGAAAGCACTGTGTCTGATCAGGGAAGTATCTGAACACTGTAGAGCTCAGTGAAGCTGCCACATCAGGTTCCACCACATCAGGTTCCATCCCCACACTCGGAACCGAGTGCGGGAGCCGCCACACCAAACCGCCTCATTACTACACAGCATTATGGAGGCCAGACTTGAATTTTTTTTTTTTTTTTACACCTGTTTTAATCTTTAAGATAGATTATTTTTGTTTTATTGTTAACAGTAGATATGTATATGGAAATGTATATGACAGACCAAAATTATAATAATACTGGAATTACTGATAGTAAGAATGTGTAGGCTTTTTTTTTTCTTTTTGTTTTACACAACAGCCTGTTGTACCGTTAAATGTAAGACACTATGGATAGCCCTTGAATTGTTTTTATAGTTAATATAGAGTGCATTTAACTATAGAGCAGGACATTTTTAGCACCTTTGTAGCTCATTTTTTTGAGTTTATGTAACATGCTAGAATGTTAAGAGTCTCTGTAAAGTCTACCTATTCAGAGTTTAAAAAAGGCACAGTAAATTGAGTCAGGGCGCTTTTTGTGAGGTTTGGGTGAAATAAAGCTTTTAAAAATATCTGTGTATGTAAATTTTCATTTTTAATCTACTTTTGTTTATCGCAGGAGTGAGTTGGTTAAAAAGGTCCTGAATATGGATGTTTTCCATCCCTGCCTCCTGAAGGGTTGGGGTTAATGTGCTTCCTGAAAGGAGCATTTAAAACTACATACACTGAAATAGCACATGTAGAAAAGCAGTGAAAGAAAATAAATCAGCCTAAACCTGTAATCCAAGTTGTATTTCTGATGGAAATTTTAATTTGGAGACCTCTAATGTAGTTTCCTTTAAAAAGGGAGTAAAATGTGTGACCCCTTATTTCTCACAAACATTAATGCTCAGTGGAATTCATTCTTCGCATGTCCCAGTCATTCTTTAATAAGGAACAATATGCACTGGATGTTTTTTGTACAGTTCACCATTCTGTTGAAGTTATAGAAACTGTTGTGCTTGATCCCAGATCTGTAGTTTCTGTAATAAGTACTGGTTCATGGGCAGTGTCTTCATAAAAGAAAAAAAGAAATTTCACTGTTCATGTGTGATTTATATGCATTATCCTGCTGCCACATGATTAGCTAATTAAATTAATTAGATGCATGAGTCAGTGTTCTAACGAACTTGAACTGTACCCTGATGTTTAGAAAGCTGAAATTATTTGACGTTGTAAATAGGAATTGACCTGAAATTCGTCCATTTAGTGATCCAGTACATATAGGACAGGAAACCAAGTTCAAACACAGGTGTGATGTTTTGAGACAGATGTGCAATCATTTTTATTCAGTTAAAGTACACTGAATATAGTCACTTCTGTGTATATACAGTAGTCTATTGCACATTTCTATACATTAAAAATTCACACCCCTAACACGAGTCATGAGTTGCACAATAAAGATATTAAAATATTCAGGTGTGTGTCAATACAAACCATATATATATATATATAGTATAAGAAAGATTCACATTTTGAAATACAACTCAGGCTTGATCTGTTGCAATACATTGAAGCCCAATGTAACTCAGGCATTGGAAATTTTGGTCACTTTTACATGAATCGATGTGCTTAAGGACACATGCTAGCTCTTGGCTCTCAAACGATGTGACAGGCTGTAAAAATTATGCAAACAAACAATTAGCACAGTCCTCTGACTTAAACTTATATATTAATATAAAAATCATTTTTTTAAAAATCAAGTGGAATTTAAAACAAGCTTGAGAGAGAGACACCAATTTTTTTACATTTATACTGTACAGCTACAGATCAGACACTTGTTTCTCACCATGTTAGCGGTGTGTTAATGAAACCTAAAATTTACTCTTACTGGCCACCTTATTAGGTATACCTTTCTAGTACTTGGTTGGACCCCATTTTCCCTTCAGAACAGCCTTAATGCTTCATGGCATTGATTCAACAAGGTACTGGAAATATTCCTTACTGATTTTGGTCCATATTCAAATCACGCATTACCCAGTTTCTGCAGATTTGTCGCCTGGACATCCGTGATGGGAATCAATACTCAGGTAGGCTGTGGCATGTAAACCATGCTCAATCGGTAGTAGTTTGCAAAAGAAAATAAAAAATACCCGCACCATTACATCACCACCCCACCAGCCTGTGTGGTTGATACAAGGTAGGATGGATCCATGGTTTAATGATGGGTATGCCAAAATCTGACTCTAGCACCCAAATATCACAGCAGAAATTGAGACATGATCCCTTTCTATCAGCTCAAACCAGTCTAACTTTCTCTTTTGATCTCTGGCATCAACAAGAAATTTTTGCCCAGAGAACTGCCACTCACTGGATATTTGTTTTGAAAACCCAGAGATGGAAGTGTGTAAAAAATACTCAGACCTGGCACCAGCACACATGATCTTTCTTCCGCATTCTGATGCTCGGTTTGAATTTAAGATTCACGTTAACGAGCAGTAGAATGGGTGTACCTAATGAAGTGGCAGCTGAGTGTATAAGTGCACATGATCCATAAAACAAAGCCACCTGGCTTTGAGCAGCAAGTTACAGTTAATTAGAAATATACAGAATATACAGAACAGCTTGCAACTTAAGCCCGCACTCACGTGACAGCTAAGTACGGTGAGTGTGTATGCAAACGAGAGCGCGCTGTACAGTAGTGTTAACAAATCCAGTGTTTCAGATAAGCTTATAACGTGTAATGAGCTAATTTCACATTTAGATGTGTGCATGTAAGAGTGAGAGAGAAAGGAGGGGGAATGAAACAGTCTGAGAAAGTTCATTAATGCTCCTCTTTGTCTCTTCCTCCTTTCTTCTCTTTCTCGTCCTGCAGTGCATTTCCCAGCTTCTTAATGAGAACTGACAGAACTTTATCCAAGGGATCCATCACTCCTCTCTGGAGCCACTTAGGAATTGTAGTTCTTGCGTGATGGAAGCCGAGCTTTTGCAGGATGTAGTCGACTCCCACTGGATCGATTTTCCGGCCAGTCCACGAAATCAACCTTAAAATGTTCATACACAGTGTTATTCAGTGTCCTGATGGAAATTCAGCAAGAATGGAAACATTGCTGATTAATTTGTTTATGTTATATATAGTTTTTTTATATAAAAAATCTAAAATGATCAGACTGTCCCGGATAAGGTTTTTCAAAGAAGTACATGATTTTTATGTCTCAACCTACAACCAGCCACACATTCAGACTTGTTCCAGAATACATAAATAAACCTGCAGGTCACCATAGGCATGTGAACATGAAAGAAAACAGCATTTCCCAACTTCGTAAACCTCCCAGAAATCTAGTTTGGTTTGGCATACACAAATATCTACACACATCTTTACAAAAAGACTGAGAGATAATGCAAACCACTACAATATACCCTTTATGAAACAGTTTTCTATGATGCTTTTAATCCACAAAATCATGCTGCCAGAGGATGTCTGTAGTCACATAAGCAGAATGTCTATAATCTACAACTAAGTGTCACTCACCGACAAATAGGTAAAAATTTTACCTCCTTTTTTTTTCCCCAGGAGATGATAGAAATGACAGAGCAATACAGTTTAATACAGTCATTTCCATAAATATTTGGACATAAAACAACGTTTTTGTAGCTGTTAATGACTATACAATGGAGTTTAACAGTGTAGGATTCCAGCACTTTTATGTGATCATTTTAAAAACAGGAATTTAATTTGGCCAAATACATTAAATCAGCCTGTAAAGTCCTGGAGCAACATGTGATGGAGAGATGAGACAAGCAATTTTTACTACAAATGATGGGAACAGTTTGAGATAATGGTAATATAGAGAAGAGAAAGACCTGCTCATGGTCCAAAGCAGACCACCTCATCTTGTGAAATGCGACAGTCATGGCTGCCACAAGACTGTTTCTCTTAGATTTATTGGCAATTTGACTGGCGACAAAAGCAGCAGTCTGGATCCCGGAGTCATACAGCTATAGTATCTGCTCCGATTTAAACAATTTCTTCTACATTCGGTGAACGATGCTTAACACTGCTGACCCGACCTGTAACGCCAGAGATCTTTATTTAAAACAAGGAAGTGGAATGTTCTGCACAGGCCAGGTCAGTCACCTGATCTAAATGAGCAGACATTTCTTGTGCTGAAGCCCAAATGCCTGTGGAACCCAGATTTCATACATTTCAGTTACATGTTATTTTAGTATGTTCTGTCCTTTACTTATGGTCCCTCAAATAGGAGCACTGCGATTTCTACACTGTTTACCTGATGTGGACAACAGACCAGTGTGACTCCAGTGGCAGCTAAAATAATTAGATCATAAATATCCAAATGTTTATGGACCTGACTGTTTACTTAAATACCCTATCTGCAGATTGTTCTTCCCTAGTTTTAGGTGAAGACAGAACTAGTGAGAGTGAGCAGTGTTTAGTTACCTCAGTGTGGGCTCCAGGTGCCAGGTATTACACAGAAACTCTCTCCAGTCCACAGTCGTGTAGTTCACTCCGTCTTCTTTAGTCTTCTCCTTGTCATCTGAGCCGTTCTCCTGTTGCGCTGTGGGGCTCTTCTGACCCGGCCGTGACGCTGAAATACGTGGAGCAAACAGTGCTGCCACACACACACACACATCGATTCAGTCACATACTCCGTATGCACCTTCATTTGTAGTATGCTGCTATTCATTATAGCTGAATGAGTCAAAATAACACAGTAAAAGCTATAGAATCTATTCTTAACATCTGAGAGATTTGATGTGACTGCTAATAAGAAATCCATCACCTTTTTCTTTCTCTTTTAAGTATGCAGAAACCAGATCATGCAGGAACATGATGAGCTCGGCGTCCATGGTAACACAGATGTGATCGGTGAACTCCGTCACCACGCTGCACTCCACTTTGGGTTTGCTGTTAGGATCTACACACAAACATACACACAGAGGTTTAGATATAATCTCTTAAGCACAACAACAGGAGCTTGTCTCCTAAATCATGACATATAGAGAGTGAGTTTTTAGTAAGCTATGAGCTGTGGCTATACCGCTGAGCGAAGGCTCCTCTGGGTCTTGAACATGGATAGATTTGAATTCAAGCTGCATCCTCGGCAGCGCAAATATGGTCTCAGTCTCATGGTTGTAGCTGGATGAACCACGAAAACCACTCAGAAGACTTGAGCTTTTAGCAGCAGCTCCACTGTCTGAGTTATTAGCGTCCACATTACGCAACAGATTCAGCTCTGTGTGAGAGAGAGAGAGAGAGAGAGAGAGAGAGAGTCTCAGGCTTTTGAGAAAGCACGTACAGTTTACATCATGTAAAATTATAATGCCCCAGGGGGAAAAAAAGTAAAAAAAAATTTTCAACATACATCTTTAATAATAAAAAAAAGCCTTCAAAAAGTTTCACTTTCAGCAGATGCTTTTTCTATAGTGTTGCAAATCCAGCATTTAATGTTGGGCTGCTTAAAGCAATCCACAACCAGCTTTGATGCGTGTTTAAAAGCACTATCAAGCTTCAAACCATCTATGGTATGCTGAAGACCTTTACTTCATTAGTCCACTCCATTTACTTTGTTAAAATGAAAATAGCCCCAAGGCATGACGCTACACCACCATACAAATGTGGCAACACCACCTAATAATTTGTACTCGTATACAATTGTTTGCCCTGATCTTTGAGAATCTATAGATTTTGAGCAGGTGTTCCTATTAAAGTGGATGGTAAAGTGATTAGAGGAGATTCAGATTAGCTTAGACTTGCCAACATCCATAAGATGCAAGTCAACCATATACAGTAGCTTCCAACAACCACTTACTGGCTTGCAGACACACACTTTCACAATTAATCCTTTAACAATGTACACAGGCTTGTCTACTGTTGAAACAGTTGTTGATAAAGTTCAGAATTCAAATGTCAAAACATGTCTAAAAATCATATAATAAATCTGAAGCAACCATATAATAAAATACCCTAACCGGTTTAGATTTCCAATTACAATACCAGTTGGCTCAGGCTACTTTTCCCCTAAAGAAACAAATAATTAACTAGTCTAAGCATATAATCGTATAGAAGATGGATGAATGAATGAACATATAATCTAGGTGAGGTTTTCTACCTTCGTGCCTCATGGCTGTGACATAGTTGAACCATTCCTTGACTGTGGCCACTCCGTGAGGTGGGTTCTCGTGGCGACGACGGGTTACCTTAGTGATGGTTGCCATGGGACTCTCTAGTGCACCACATGGCTTGGTCACCATTGTGTTGTGTCCAAGGTGAAAGTCTAGAGTCTGCACAATATAGGTGGAGTCATCACTGGAACCTGTGTTTGAGAGAGAGAGAGAGAGAGAATAAGCATGTGTTGTGATTGTATTAAGTTTATTTAGCATAGTGCTACCAATGGACTTTACACTACCATCCTCCCAGATCTTCTGAGCTTCAGTCCAGAAGGCGATGTTGGGCTCCTCAAGGTGGAACAGAACCCACGATTTGGAGCGGAAATTGGGTCCGTGGAAACACGCCAAGGTCATGTGGTTTCCATGGAGACTCATCGAGCCCCCGAGCTGCACGGCATCCTCGGGAAGAGGCATCTGGAACAGCGAGATGTGACAGCCGGCCACCATTTTCAGCACAGCAGGCCAGTGCCGATGATGCGCCGCATCCATATCTAGGAACGGATTAAAGACAGAGATACTCACATAAACTCTGTAAACTATCTAAATCCGGCAGGGCGCTGCGGTGTCATGTGACAGGCTGAAGTCAGACTAAAGCCCTGCAGAGTGAAACTAAACCACGGACTGCAGGCAGTATAGATGATAGAAACCATATACTGCAGAATTAATGTGTTTTACACACAACACAGAAACTGCAAACACACACACCACTCCACCCAACAACCCCCCCCACACAATCAAATACGTTCTCATACCCACACATCCCACCAACAGTCTCACACACACACAAAACCCACCAACAGATTCACACACACCCCACCCCACCCATAAACACACAGCAAACGTACATTCACATACCCTCATCCACACATCCCACCAACATACTCGCGCGCACACACACAATCTTGCACAGACACAAACACACATACTCTCTCAGACACTTACAGAGGTCAGCTCCTCCTTTGTCCACATTAGGCACAGGTGTTTTGGGGGGCAGGTAGGGTCCTGGACCCCAGGTGGAAAGAGCGCGTTTGCTTGTGTCGAACTGCTGAGTGAAAAACTCCTGCAGCTTCATGCCGATCTTGATCAAATCAGGAGTGGTGGATCGAGAGATAATGACCTGGAAGATATCCCACTGCAGGTCTCCATGCACAAAGATCTCACTGCAGGTGACACGCACAAACGCACGCACACACACATACACACAAGAGGACAATGTATATAAAATTGTATGAGGGTCATATTTTATTTAAATATACAAACAATTAAAGGTCGGGCAGATCACAGTGTATGAGAAGCCTACCTTTTCTCTGATAGGCTGGCCTCGGTGCAAAGGTTGACCTTCCACTCATCCTGCAGCTGCAGATCGGCGTTACTGAAGACCCCCATCAGGATGCTGGATCCCATGTAGTCAAGCCGCGCCTCCGTCGAGCCCATGGTGATCTGAATCTTATGGCTTGGCTGTTGGTTGGGGTGTTCAGAAATATGTGCTGTAAACATTTAACAAACAAAGAAATGTTACCAGGTTTAGTATAGTATAAGGTTCAAATATTCAACACAGATTAAAGCTTTAATTATAAAAAAATAAATAAATAAATAAAAAAAAAAAAGCTTTGGTTGGTTCTGATAAATAAAAAAAAAAAATTACAAATCAAATGATTCAGAATAAATGACTGTGGGACACACTTAGCTCGTCAATTTCACAATTAAAATGCACAACCTTTTAAAAAACACTGATGTTCTTCTGAAATGCTTGAGGTTGGTACTTACAGACCATCTCGAGTGTGTTGACGTCTATGTTTCCTCCCACCACTCCTCCTTTAGAATCTAGTTTGGAGCGTCCTAGACCCACGGCCATGCTGATCTCCCGATCTCTGTTACTGCCCACTGACAGACGCCCCTGACTCTTCAAACCACTGGTTGTCCAACTACACACACACACACGCACAAACACAACTAAATTTAGCTGTACAAGTTTTGAGAATGACTCAAGTATACATTTTCACAAAGACTGCTGCTTCAGTGGTTTAAGATCTTTTTGTCAGATGTTACTATGGTATGCAGAAATATAATTACTTGCATTACATAAGCATCAAAGACTTTTATTGACAATTACATTACAAGTTTATGGAGAGAGTCAATATTTGCAGTGTTGACACTTCTGTTTGGCAACCAGGAAAAAAAAAAAAGTTTGTCGGAAGAAAAAATGAGGAGCGCTACAATCAGTCCTGCGTCATGCCAACAGTAAAGCATGTGTGGGGTTGCTTCTTAGCAAAGGGAGTGGACTCACTCACAATTTTGCCTAAGAACACAGCAATTAATAGAAAAAAAAGGTACAAAAACATCAGAGAGCAGCTTCTCCCAACCATCCAAGAACAGTTTGCCTGATGGAGCACCTTGCCATATTGCAAAAGTAGCTCAGGCAACAAACATCGAAATTATGGGTCCATGGATAGGAAACTCCTCAGACCTTAATCCCACTGAGAACTTGTGGTTAATCATCAAGATCTCAGTGGACAAAAAAAAAATTCTGACAAACCCCAAGCATTAATTATCCATGTTTTCGTCTCTTAACGTTAAAGAATAATTAATGAGACACGTGTTTATAAAGGTGATTAAAAATGTGTTAATCTTGGAACTAACTTACATCCTGAATATTCCACAACTACAAAGGGTTAAACTGTACAACATATGATTCTTTAATAAATAAATAAAAAAAATGCTGGCTGTGGAATAAAGGACGGAGACATGAAATCACATCAAATATTATGTTTCTCCTAGTGTTTTAATTATTTTGTATTATTCATATTTTATTATGTCGAAGACCATCAATTGAGTATTAATGTATAAATGCAGGAGTGTAGAGGGTGCTTTAAAGTCGGTCTCGTACGTGTTGTTGCCCATGACGTTGCTCATGTTCATCTGTACGATTAGCTGTTTGAGGTTGATGGCGAACACCACCAGTGTCTCCCATGGTGATCCCTGCTGGGCTGTTGCCTTGTTGTTACGGACAGAAGGAGTGGATGTCTTGGTTACAGAGTCTGCTGGGGAAAAAAACAAACAAACAACACTATTAAACTAATAACACCCATATGTTTCTTTCACTAAAGATAAACATGTGTTTTTCTGTACCTCTATGAGGTGCCGAGGAGTCAGACACACTGCGGGTGCGTCCTGTAGCAGGAGATTTGAGGTGTGTATGGCTGGGTGGGGTGGAATCATTAAATACACTGGAAGAGGTGTGTTGGGCTGACTGGCTGTCCCAAGTCCTCCAGTACGCCTTCCGGCTTGACTCGGGCGACAGGTGCTGAGCTACACTCTCTGCCGAGTCTGGGGTGGCTGGACCTGATGCTAAATGTTGGACAGGCATGTGTGTACAAAAAAAACCCCAAAGCGTTAGTGGCATTTCTATGGAAACAAAGATGAGAAGGACCCATGAAACCATGATCTGACCTGGTAGATTGATGGTCTGATCTCCTAGGAACAGTCGCCTAGCGATGCTGCGACGATACCAGGCTCTCGGGAAGGCCAAGATCTCACTAAGGCGTCTCATGTCATACTTAAAGGAGGCCGAGCCAATATCACATACAGCTAAATAACGACACACATCCCATTCCAGATCTCTTACATGGTTAATGAACATTACAATAAATTAATGGTAAAATACGATTCATCACATGAGTACAATGGAAGACTAGATGGTGTTAATGCACCTGAAATGTTAATGAGGGTGGTGTCCATCTTGCCCGCCTTGCTGGCACTGGACGTGTCGAAAAAGGCAGGATATCCTGTACGCCTCATCCTGGACAAACTGACTTTAACAAACTCCAGGTTAATTGAGAGAGAGTCCTTCCTGCCAGTCACAGATGTGCTTTCCTCTTCTACAGCTCCTAACACAAGAACATACAACAGCTATAACGCTGCTTATAAGGGCACAGTGACTCAACTGTAATGACTTCTGTATGGTATAAAATATACACTCATTATGCACTTTATTAGGAAGACCTGTACCGATCATATCTCGCTCACGCAGTTATGTCTATAACCGTTGATCTTTACAATAGTATCAAGAGTGTAAGAAGAACAGTGTGACAAAACAAAACCATCCAGTGACCTGCAGGTCTAAATGCGTTGAACGGCCAATTAACTAACCCAGTCACCGCATCAGAATTCTGTAGAAGAGGTCTGTGATGTGGTAAAATGGGTGATTTATAGCATTTAAGCACACCTGAAAAATCTCATGCAAATCATGTCAACCGGGACCAGAGTCTCAAACTTGTGGAACATATATATACCAAAGAATTAAGGCTATTTTCCTAGCACATTGAGGGCCAGTGTTCCTAATAAAGTGGTCCATGAGTGTATTCTATCACTTCGATATTTGTCACCTACCCAGTGGTCCTGGGCCAGGTGGCAGTCCAGTCACAGCAGACTTCTGTTTGCCAGCTCCGTACGGATGGAACACGTAGAGAGAAAAGTCTGACATGCACGCCGTAAAACTCAGCCCAGAGGAGTTAGTGGTCGGGCCTGACAAATCAGACTGGCTACTGCTATGTCGACTCCGCCCCAGAGGGCTACCCAAACCCAAGGATGGACCTGATAAAAGGAACCATTACATATGGTTAGAATTTATCATGGAAAAAGCTATGCATAATTACCTAACCCAGGGGTCGGCAACCCGCGGCTCTGGAGCCGCAAATGGCTCTTTCATCCTTGATGTGCTGCGCCTCCCTGTGGCTTTGGAAAATAAATGATGAGTATCTAATACATTTTTTTATTTTACTTCGTTATTAAAAAAAAAAAATTACTAAAAATTTGAACATTATGGTTATGTTGTAACATTAAGATGAAAACATGATGCTCAAAATATGCGTCACAACCGACACCCACCAGCGCGCGATGTATTGAGCTTTTTTTCATTAATGCAACACACTATAGATTTTTTTTTTATACATAGCATGAAGGTTAAAAAAAAAAAAAAAAAAAAAAAAAAACACCCCACAACAACTATATATGCAGTGTTGTCTTCATTTTATGTTTTGTGCCTCCTGGTGTTTTCTTTTCTGTGGGAAACGGGTCCAAATGGCTCTGTGTGTGTTTAAGGTTGCCGACCCCAGACCTACACCTTCACAAACCAGGTGGATACTCCTACCTTTGCTTCCAGGCACTCGGAGATTATTGTGGACAGAGGGAGGCGTGGAGGAGGGCGTGTGCTGAGTTTCAGTTGGGTGGGTAGAGCCGGGAAGTTCCAGCTCACCCCTATTGGAGGAGAAGACGAGGTCCAGAGAGGGCAGCTTCAGCATGCATTCCACTCGAGACATAGGCAGACAGCTGAACCGGATCTGAGATGGCTAAACAATAGGCAGATTTGATTAAAACACAAACTCACACAGGACTGCTAAAACACCTGTATATATAAAAAAATAAATAAATAAAAAAAGCACTAAGCATTTTAGTAAGCAGTCCAAATACACACACAGGCGTATATCAATCAGTATAATATAAAAATGTGTTTATATGGTAGCTGCTTGCTTGTATTTACCTGCACTCTAACATAGACAACCACATCCACGGGAAATGAAGAGTATGGAGAGGTAGAGGATGATACCAGAGAGACCTGAGACTCCTCCAGCGGATCCACAGAGTCAAAGTGGCCGACATCCTCCTCTGGTGCAGTCATTGCTACCAACATGAAATTTCTAATAAATATAACCTTTACATGAACTAGAGTACACAATGTTTTTCTTATAATGTTGTATAGGTACATACCTGTATAGTTCCTGTCCACGGGGGTAATTGGTATGGTTTCCAATGCTTTTTCAAGGAAGTCCAACAGGCAAGGGCTAATAACCATTTCCTCTGGAAGAGTCTGCAGGGCCACCCATGCATACAACTTGGCAGTCTTCGTACCACCACTTGCCTTGCCTTTAGCTACACACAAATACCCACAGTAATTTATAATAAGAGCTGTACTGAACAACACACACACACATATACATACACACACACACAATTTGTGCAGGTCCAGTTATTAAGAAAGCAGGGACCAAGGGTTTCAAAGCATACATGCACTCTGATCAAGCACAGCATGAAACTACATGAAAAACCTTAAAACACTAAGAGAAAAGAGAAAGCCGCAAAGTGTCAGATGGTTCCTCCTTTATTAGCGTCTGTTAATTGGCAAACCCAGGATTTATTGGGGAAATATGATTCCAGTTATCAATGAAACAGCTTGTGAGAGTGCATTCAAAATCAGTCAATGCCATACTGTGCCACTCACACACCAACAGCGCACACCAACACACATACTGGTCAAAGACAAGACATGACCCGAACACATGTATATAAAGAAATAAAAAGAAGCTGGTAAAGAAGAGCCACATATGGATAAGCAGTGAACTTATTCAGGTATGAAGCCAAGCTCTACACTGTGTGTCATGCTCCAGGCAAACCAGAGGGAACATGCACATGGACCGCCTGGTGCACACACAGACAGAAATGAAACAGAAAATGTGTGTACCTGAGGGAAGAGGAGGGGGAGGAGGGAGTGGAGGGGACAGGAGTGTGTTAGTCTTGCCAGGGGCCATGGCCGCAGGGCCAGGCAGGTCTCTCATACCATACAGCTTGGACTCTTTAGAGAGGGTTCGGGGTAAAGATGTGCCTCGTGAGGTGTTGGGTGAGTCACTCCTCAGGGTCTTAGAGTTGTAATGAAGCTGCAAAGACATGGTTAACACCTAATGAGCTATGAAGTCCCAACTAAATACAGGCACAGTGTGTAAACAGAAACATAACCCTAATTATTGGATAAAAGAAGTGTTTGACGTTTAAGTAAATTGTATTTATGCATTGTGCATGCACGATTTAACATTAATTCATATGCGCGTTTGGTAGTTTGTGGCTGCTGACCTTGACGTCAACTCCAGGAATGTAGAAGATGGTGGTCTCAATGTCACTGCTCTTGCCCTGGAGAGAGGAAGGCACTCTTTTAGCACTTAGCATGCTGGAGCTGGAGGTGAAGCTGGGCTGCAATTTCCGCCTCTTCGGAGGAGATTCCTGATCCAAACTACGTGAGCTTCGATCACAACCTCTACAGGGAGAAAAGAAGAATGCTTTAGAAACTGCCAACGCTTCAAATTTACCTTCTGCATTGCCTGAATTATACTTACCTGCGCATTGCCCCCTCCTCATGTTCAAGCAGCTGAGCACTGGGGTGTAACACACACTTGCCACTATCAATCTCCACGCGTATGTCAAGCTCAAAGTCAATGTTTCTCTCAGTGGGTGGAGTCACAGCTCCACGTTGAGGAGGCGTGGCCGGCCACCGCTCGCTAAACAGCGCTGCTAACGCTGATGACTTCTTCTGGGAGGTTCTGAGCAACACAGATGCATGCAATACTGAGGTAGAGAAAATAGTTTCTACACCCAACCATATTTTAAACAAACTTAAAAAAAAAAAAAAAAAATAGTTTTTCAACAAGTTTTTCAAAACCATGCAGTGTGTTTTGGTAGATTCTTTATTTCAGAAGCCTGCTCCTTCTGGACTGCAGATTAATTAATTAAGATTGTTAGACTGTGTGTAAAACAGAAATCAACAAATCCCTCAAGAACAATGGGCAAATATCCAACTAGAATTTTGCCAGAAGCTTGTTGATGGCTATATTAGATGTGCCGTATGTATAATTCTGACCCTGGGTTGATAGAAAAAAAAAGGATTGTTTTCTATTTTCATTTTAATGAAAAAAAAAAAAAAAGTTTAAAGAAATTACTTCGAGACCAATACTATCACATTCATGAAGAGCCTACTGTATGTTGCAGTTAAACATCTAACTGCAACAGTGTTTTGAATGCGGAGCTCACCCTGCCCGGCGAGGGTAGGTGTGTGGTCTCTCACGATCAAACTCATCATCTTTGTCAGAGTCTTCAGAAGAAGAGGTGGACAAGTCGTCGCGGCGACTGTCATCAGGCTGGAAGGGAATGCTGGGTGAGAAGACTTCGGGTGTGTTGGGCGTACTGAACACTGAGCATGATGGATAATGGCGAGCAGGATCATCAGTGGTGACAGACAACAAGTCCATCTCTGTCTCCTCCGGGAACTTTAACAACCATTGAGAGTCAACAGTCAGAGAATCTACTCATCCAATCATCTACAAATCTCTCCAGACTTATGCACTAAACCTGTCCTGAAAGGGGATACAGGGGTGCATCTACAGTCTGTATACAAACACTGCCTTAGATTTTAAACCTAAACGTTACTCATTCACGAGTATTAATCGTGTCTAATAGAGGATCTCAACTGCATTAAAAATAAAAGTAATATAATTTAACTTTTATGATTAAATTTTATGAAATATATACAAGTCTACAGCTCCAAATAAGCGCTAATGGTAACTGAGTCTGTTGAGCTCTTACAACCAGGTTAGTATCATCAACCATTTTGTTCCCCAAATTCATGCACTTTTTGCAACCCAACGGAGGAGAGAGGGATGAAGCAATGAAAAGACAGATAAATGAAAAGACAGAAATGGTAAGATGCAACAGCGCAGCAATACAAGTCGCGTTCAAGAGACATAGAATACACAATAATCAACCAGAAAGACTAAACAGGGTGACACCAACACCAGTTTGTTTGTCTGTGTGCGTTTGTGTGCTTGAAAGAGTAAGAAAAAGTAACATTTCATCTTTGTGCTGCTGTAGACAGGCAGAAGTAAACCAGAGGCCAGATCAGACATGCGGCAGCTCCATTTTTACTCTACAGAGATCTTTGATTGGGTTTCAGCAGATTTCAACAACAACAACTTGTACCTTAAAGACAGAGTCGACTGGACTCTGGGGGGGCAGAAGTAGAGTTTGACGAGTGTCCAAGGCCACATTATTCATCTTAAACATAAATAAATGCATAAAGAACCCATACAAAAATGAAAGACCCGGTTTGTGGGCATGTGCAGTAAAGGTTCGGACAACAAAAGTAAAAAAATTAAGAACCTCTCTGAACATGACATACACACTGGGCGCATGTAGAAATTAAATAATAGTTAAACAAAGAACCACTGGAGTTAGAAACATGTGCATATGAATTGTGATCGTGTGAGTGTTTGTGTGTGTCACACAAGTTAATTTCTACATATTTGCAAACTATATGTAGTATGAAGAAGAAAAAATAAATAAATTACACAGGGCATTACATGCTAACGATCACAAAAAGAAAAAATGAAGATGAACAATTATCACATAAAACAAACAGACATTTTATATCACAGACTGGTTAACAATATAGACACACTTGCAAGCTTACAAACACAAAGACATACTACCGTGTCGATATTAAAAGTAACCCTTGGCCCTGGAGATGCTGCTTCCACTTTAATGTCTGGCAGATCCTCCACATCTCCCAGTCTGGAACTAACATAGGACAGATAAGCAAAATCACAATTCACAAAACAAATTGAATATATTAGCTTGACCTGGCGAAAACAACATGACTATGTCCACATTAAGTTAACCAGGTCAAGCTAATATTACAGTAAATGAGGTTAAGTGTGCGTACCTCTGCCTCTCTATCCTCTTCATGGCTGGTCTCCCGGCAGCTGAGATGCTCTTTGACCGGTTATAACTCGGCTTGTATCCCAAACCCCATTTATCCTTCAGAGACGCAGCCTGAAACAGTGATTGAAGTGGTTTGTTTATTGAGAATGCAGACATAGCGATAATAGCAAGCTGTAATAATAATGACTAAAAATGGAGGGTTTCTCACCCTCATGCTCGATCGGCGGAGTTTCTTGCGCACATCGCGTCGGATATCATTTACCGCAACAGATTCCAACTGCTGGTAGCGCTGGATTTCCTGATTTATTGTACCCTCACTTGCTCCCAGTTTCCTTAGAAAGAAAGAAAAAAAACAGTGTGCTCTTTGATACATCAAGCTCACTGATGGGTTTAATTTATTGATTCTGTAAGAGTCTTACTTAAGGTCGTCAATGACTCTGGCTTGCTCATTAAGTTCTCTAATGTCCACCAGGCGCTTAGTGAATTTGCGTCCTCGGGCATCAATGATCTGATTACCCGTTACAGCCTGTCTGCGTGGGTCAATGGCCTCCTGGACAAAGACAACGATGATCAATATTAAGTCAGTATCAAAAACGAATGCATTGGCTTTTTTTGGCACATGCATGCATAAAGAAAGCAAACCCCAAAATCACAACCCCAGATCAAAACACAATGCTCCTAAGTAAAGTGCATGCTAAAGCTTTTGTCAAGCACTCATCATACTAAAACACTATAATCAAAGCACCAGAACACTCTACACACGCTTATTACTGAAAAATATTCCATTCACATACAATCACACCGAAGCATACCCCTTTGACCCTCTAGGACTGGTGGGAATGGTGTACCAAAACGAGATTGGTCACCGATTTGTCAGAATAAGAAGGGTCAGATGTCAGACAAGAGTAAGAAGGTCCCGAAAAAAAGTCAAACCTGCCCCTACAGCTCCACTGTCTGGACACCTGCAATAATGCCCATTCAATTTCACTAGAGAAATAATTGAGCTCAAAGTGATTCAATATAAGAAAAACATGTCCAAAATGGAGTTTGTATAAAGCATTTATCCATAATGATCATTCACCATATTTTTGATTATGTTGTTTAGTTTTCAAACAATCTTCCACCCGAGAGCAACGCAGATGCAGGGGATAAAGATGCAGAGTGAGACAGGTCAAAAGAGAGAGGAAGCCAGCCAGCTGAGAACTCTATTGTACATACACAGCCCCATGATAGGGGTCTAGGGTGTCTAGATCTTTGTGCACTGGCAGAAGGAGGTAGTCGAACACTCCTCGACTTGGCACGAGAGATTGAGCTTGCAGTGGAAACATCCCGATACTCAGAAGACGATGAAGGTGAGTGAGGCATAGGGTTAAGACCAAGAATGCTGTTCACCAGTCGCTTCCTGAATGAGAGTCTGGGGCTGGCATCCCCATCCACACACTGTAAACAATGGCCACACACATACACACAGCTAAACCAAACACACTTCTCACAAATATAAATGCATTCAAACACTTTTTGAAAAGTGTGCTGACAGAGATTCCCATATCACTATAAACAGAGGGATAAGAGCACAAAAAAAAAAACTGGCATCAAAGCATCAAATATACAAAATACAACAGTGACATCCACCAGACAGAACCAGCTCTGTTCCTGAAGACTGAATGCACTGACCATGTGGACAGTGGGGGACATGTCATCACTCTCGTCCTCGTCTGACAGGTCAGCCATGTTCTCCGAGTTCAGATCTGCGATGTCATCTGCGTCCTCTTCGCCAGTCAGTGAAGTGAGGGTGATCCCCAAGGCGTTGAGGCGCTTGCCGATATTGGGGTCCATGTGCACATCTATCCCACACATCTTCCACAAAACATTTAAGGTCCAAGTTCCTGCACTGTTGCTCTCTGCATAGTGAATAGGTTGCCATCAGATAAGATTATATGTACACACGGTCAACAACACACACAGACACACGTATACTGTATGCCAACCTGCAGAGGCTTGGCCTGTAGTTCGTGAGCAGACTTCATATGTTCCGTCAGGAACAACACCTAAAAACACAAAGCTTGCTCACACTCTGGCTATTCCACTCGCATAGTTTCCGTTTTGTATTCACAATATAAAACATTACTAGATTGCTACTCACAGGCATTCATGACCATATCTCCTCTGATTTCAGGCTTCCAGTCATCCCATGATGTCTCAAAACCCTCAGCAAAACGGATACAGAAGTTCTTGAAGTGTCCTTTACTGACCAAAGAGTCAGACGAGCAGGCCGTGATCAGAGTGCTTTCTATGGTCAGTACCAAGGCTGAGCCAGTGTCAAAATCCAAACTGTGATTTGTCTAGATGTGAGCAGGATAAAAAAAATAAATAAATAATAAATAAAAAAAAGCACAGTATGATCAATAATCACTTTCATTCTGGGAACAATTCCTTCAAGGAAAAACTGTGTCTTTTACCTGCGAGCTGCTGGTGATGGGCAGGCAGATGCCCAAGTCATTAACGGTCAGCTGCAGGAAGAGAGTACTGAAGGCCTGGACGCTGGTCTGCTGAATTGCTGGTAGTTTGTCTACCACCTCTTTAGTGGCCATGTGGATATCGGAGTTTAATGCCAGCCGCTGCTCTTTCCAGTTATCATATGCTGCCTTATAGTTTAACCAGAACAGCACAGCTGAAACAAACAAGAATTAAATGTCATTCCTGTCAGACAGGAAAGGGTCATCACGTGACAAAAAAAAAATTGTAGAAAAATATTCTATTTCCGATGCTCAATTCAATCGCGATAACATTTAATGTAAAAGCATCTGATAGAACTGATAGATCACGCCCAACTTTTCACCTTTTATTGAATGGCAAGCAACAAACACTAAATATCCATCATCCTATGATATGTTCCTGGTAAGCGGTTGAGGCTTTAAAAACTGCACAAGACTGCATCGGCTGTTCTGTGTAACTCATTTCTTTACAGATAAACACATTCAACAAACATCTGACATGTACAAGCACTGAACAAATAATAGTGAACCCACTGAGTAAAACAATAAATTACAGGCCATGATGACCCACTGACTTTTAAACACAGTAGTAATTTTACACCAGAAGTGGTAATAAAAATGTAATAAAATAAAATAAAAATCCCCATGCTCATGATGGAATAAATAAATGGTAGTAAAGAATTTTTAGTTGTGTGCAAATATATGAAATAATATATCAATTATCATTTTATAGATAAAATTAGGCTTGCCTCTGTCAAATGCCACTGGTTGGGCAAATACTATTGGCCGGTTGAGTGTGATAAGCACAGCCTCTTTGTCAGAGCATCCACTGATCTCCTCCTGCAGAGCATTACGCAAGCCTATCCGAGTCCGGAAATACGCCACCTGGAGAAAATCAGACCCTGCCTCCTCATAAACCTAAGACAAAGGGCAAGTAAGAGGGTGCAATTAATGACAAAATTATTAAATTAAGTTAATCTATTTAAATATACACATCTGGAGTAGTGCGAGTTAAACAGAAAACCTGGTGTTTAACAATTTGTCCAAGCGCAAGATTCAAATCCACTTGACATTTCCCAAACAGCTTTAGGTAGCTGCTTCCTGTGGGTGTGGACTTGCACTGAATACGATTGGACAGTTCCAGCTCAATTAATCCGGTTTCAAAGCGCACAGCTCTCATGGAGGGAGTGGTGGCGGTCATCTGGATTCCCTAAAATTAGTCAAATATTACCCGTGTTAAGTGGTAATTCCATCCCATGGTTTTCTGCTAATTTGCGCTAATTATGTTATTTTAATTTAACAAGCTTTATGATGGATTGAAAAGGGAATACCAAATTCAACCCCCAACACAAAAGGATCTTCAGAGAACATTAAATGTAAGGTACCTTAAACATTAAGTTAAGGGAATAGAGCAGGATCTTAGGTTTGTCTCCATCAGTGTACAAATCATGTTCATTCCACAAAGGAATGGGCTGTTCAACACCTGCACACACACACACACAACTTTAATTCAACAGTCAGTTAATCATTATGGTTTTTGATTATATTTGACAATAACATCAGGGTACCTGAGACTTTCTGGATGACCTCATTAACTTCCTTCATGAAGACCTTTTGAAGGAACACCAAGTGATTTAGCAGGTCTGTGGTTAGGCTATGTTCAAATGAGCCAATCTGTCAGATAAAAAAATAAAATATATATTTATTAACAGTTCACTGACTGGCCTTACATCTCTATATGACTAATCAAATCATATACGATTAACATACTATATACCTGCAATATATTTAACTTCTAGGTATGTAAAAATAAGCTTGATAAATACAGTCAAGCCTTGGATTGTGAGCCTAATCTGATCTGGAAGCAAGTTTGTATATCAAAGCGAATTTCCCCCTTAAGAAATAATGGAACCTCTCCGATGATTCATTCCACAACCCAGAAAAAAAATCCTATAAAAACAATGAATACAAAATATACAGTAAAAATAAAACAAATTAACCTGCACTTTATCTTTGAAAAGAATCCCGAAAGAGCAGTGTTTCCGTTAGTGTGTGTGTGTGAAGACGAGAGGAAAGGAGGAGAGGGGGCTACCGTGTAAGACAACTTTAAATCATTCGCTTAGTTGTGATCATGTGATGCTCAACAGACAAAGCACATGCGTACTACTCGTATATCAAGCCCTCGTCGTTCATTAAAATTTATTTTAAAAATCTGCTCATGTTGCGGAACTTCTGCAGACCAAGTTACTGGTGATCCAAGGTTCCACTGTAATTCTTTTGATAAATATACTACATGCACAGTTATTTTCAGAGTGAAATTGCTCACCTCAGCCACACAACGCAGGTAGTTGCCCTGCAGATAATTGCCATGTTTGATGGGCATGTCATCGGGGGCCCAGGCCGTGTCACTGTGTCCCTCATGTTCTTGTATAATGTACTCTCCCGACATGGTGACCTGTGGCAGTGTAAGACTGGCTGATGGAGGGACAGAAGACACATCCACTGAAGACACTTTGGACTGGAAACACAGTTTATGGCTGGGAAGCTCAAAGGTGAACCTTGTCTGGGCACCTGCAAACCAAAGCCGACATATTGCTGAGTGAATTAACTTTCAACCCGTAACCAACCTGATATGTATAAAAGAAAAGGTAAAAAAAATAAAATAATAAATAATAATACATCTACACTGAGCTGCAACATGCGTTTGCTCATACCAGTCATCCCATGACTCTTCATTCTGCCCATCTTGTACTCGGCCTTGAGAGAGGGCAGCAGGGCGGCACCAATAGTAATCCCATCCAGCATGGCGCTGAACTTCAAGACAATTGGTTTTTTCTCCAGTCCTTCAGGCAGCTGTGGATACTCATTTGCCTCCACTGGGGTTTGATTAATGCTTGAGGCTTTATCAGATGGCTGTGGTGTGGGTGTGTCTTCCCGATTTGGGGGTGGACTGTAATAAATTAATCCAAGTTACTAACAGCAGCAGCATTAAAAATAGCATTAAGTAAAGAAGCCTTAATATTAAAACACCGTCTTAAAACAGACAAATTAGACTAGAGAGTCCAGGGTGATGCAGAAATGCTTCCGTGCTGTTCTCAACTCACGGGTTAGAAGGCTGGCGGATAAGGTCCGAGATCTGTTTGGAGAGCTGGTGAGAGCTGCGCACCATCATACTATGTAGCGTTGCAGGGTGTTGTGGGATATTGATCATGATGGCGCCCACTTTAAACACAGCAGCATTATTGGTTTTCAGCCCACGCTGAGCACTGTAGAGAGCCTGAGATTTAGCAATGTTGCACTTCACCACAGTCCTAAAATACAACAAACACATCAATAATTAGTGATGTAAAATTATATACATGTTCAGCCGGTGCTTGTATTACTTTTAGATAGATGGATGAATTCTTTAAAAAAAAAAAAAAAAGTTATTATTCATTCGTCAGCAGGGAAACAACCATGACGAAGGAAATGAGAAAGGATAAGGGTGAGAACACGGGTATTTTACAGTCTCAGATGTGGGATGGAAAATAGTCAGTTAGTGATGAAAATGTAAAGGTTACACCATTCCATGCCCTCTTCATTATACTCTTTTAGTATATTATGGGTGAGCTCTGTAATAGTTTAAGAAATCAGGGGGTGGGGGGGGATTTTACATTGTATATACGACCGCCCATAATATGAAAGATTATTAATAGGAAATAAATATGAATAAAAAAGAATTACAATAGAAATTTTTTTTTTTAGCTGTGGTTAGAAATACAATAGAAAAGCAAAAATAAATTTAGCTAGGATACAACCACAGATGAACATCATGTAACTGTTTCACACTACAATTATTTATTTAACAAAAATGAAGCCATAAGGAACTGGGCAGTGATCAAAGTTGATCATGATGTTCTTTGTATACTAGAATATCCCTAAAAGCAATGTGAGGCCATCTGTCCAACAGCTAAAGCTGGGTCGAAACTGGATCATGCAAAAGAATATTGATCTGAAGCACACCAATAAATCTACATCAAACTGTCTGATGTGAGAGCACTAAGCCATTTCAAACCTTTGAGGCTTTTATTTTTCAAGCGCCTGTGCAAGCAGAAGGAGCTGATAGCGCTGTCTTCCGAGTGTGTTACGCCACCCCCAACAGTGCATGAGCAAACGATTCGAAAAGTTGCGGTTAGCTGGCGTCTTTGGCACTCCCTGACTAGTGGTAGTAGCCTTAATGTGGGAGTTGCCTATTGATGAGTGGGAATTGGATAGAACTAAATTAAGGAGAAAATCTAAGGGGAAAAAAAAACTCTAGAACTATTCGACACCATTGTTATAGAAGACTATACAAAATAATTAGCACAGGTTTTTTATTTGACACACAAGAATTAATAAATGTGTAAAGAAAGTAAAAGATGCCATGTATGTTTGTACTGTATGAACAGTCATGGGATGAACAGGAAAGAGACAGAGAGAAACAGAGGAAACCTACAGAAACTCTTGCTTGGCTGTGCTGGTAGGGGAGGTTGGGAAATCCTCCAGTCTGCCAGTGAGAGAGGCAGAAAAACAGGACAAAAAGAACAACAGAACAGGAAAAAGAAAAAGAAATTATAAAAAGAAAAAGAGTGAGTTTCCTCACAGGTAATGTAAGAATAACCAAGATTTTCCCAAGATAAGCAAATCTGAAACATAAATAATAGAAACTGACCTGGTAAAAATAACTAAAAAGAAAGGCCAGCAAACCATACAAAGGGAAACTACTGCATATATTAAAATCATTGATTAACATAATAGTAAATGTGATTAATTAAAAATATATATTTTTAAATAACTTCACAACAGAAGAGGCAGAAAAGTGAGGTGTAACATGTACGCGTGTTGTTGAAGATCAGTAGAAAAGAACAGAATTAGAGGAGTTTTAAAGGTTCGGAAGTAAGTGTCAGTTATATCAAATGTTAGCAGGTTGGCTGACTTTTCAAAATTCACAGATTAAACCATAGATTAAAAATTGATACTGACTGGATGTCTGGTGTAATTCCTTCCAAAAGCACAATGTTCACACCACCGATATGGGCTGATGCACAGGTTTCTGTCATTTTCTGATGAAGAATATCTAGAGAGAGGATAAGATGATTTCAAGTGTGTGTGGAGACACGGTCACTAATTTAATAGTTCAGATGTGTATTTGTGGTCATTACCCTTCATTTTCTCCTTCAGTGTAAAGCTGCCATGTATTTTCTTTAGCTCCGCCTCCATGGTCAATCCTCCGATATCTGCCTCCAGGTGTGTACGATTCACCATGCCCACGCCGAACACGATGAGCGTAACATGCTGAGGCTCGGAGCTCACCAAGCTCCGCCTACGGCATGTCCTGTTTGGCGGAGACTCTGTCTCTGACTCAAACTGCAACCGACATGAAGGCTCTGCTGGGCTCCTCCCACCGTCTGATAGAACAACAACAACAACAACAAAAAAGTTTAAAGTGCTTTCAGGTGCTTTTTTGCACTACTTAAAATGGATGTTCAATAGAGCGAGGTCTTTAATTTTTCAGCAGTACAACTTTGTTTCTTTTTGATATAGTCAACAATCTTAAAAATAGTAATTAAAAGCAATTACTGGGGGTTCTTATAATGAGTAATACATGCTCAATTAAGAGTATGTGGCAAGGAATCCACACGATTCACTAAAGGCAGGCACATGTCCCTTTATGTGGATTGTTAAACTATTGTTCTAGTTTAAATATTTGAAAGGATTTCAAAGGTCACCTGAACCCAGACGTAACAGTGGTTTGCATTACCTGAGAGTGCATTGTCCTGGCTCTTCTCCAGGATTCCTGTTGGGTCGGAGATGAGCGAGTAGAAGTTGAGCAGTTTGTACATGTTCTGCCAGCACTCAGCCGACGGTTCACTTTGTTCCGACACTGTAATGGAATCGGAGTCGTCCATCTGAATGGTCATGTGATCGGCGGCATCACGTGACCCCTTGCGTGAGACTCGGGACGTGCGTCTTTCAGACCTGGCCAGAGAGCTCCTCCCACGAGGTTCTCGGTTTCGGGTCAATGTGTCCGTGGCCGACCCTGAGACGGTCCTTTTGCTCTTTTGTGTAGCAATACGCGCCCCATTCAGACTGCCCCGTGAGCTGCGGCTGAAGTCGGAGGAGCGAAAGTGCCCGTGTGGGCGTGTCTTAAAGGCAGGCGTGGGTGAGGCTGAGCCGGCTGTGTAGCGGCTCAGCTTGATGTCTGTCTGTGTGGCTTTGATATTGTTAATCATGGTGCTGAACTGGTGGATGAGGCGCACCAGGGCCATGTCAACGTGCTGCCGGATGGCCTGACATGCCACTGTAAAGTGACAGTGGACGCTGGCCTGTGGTCGTCGGCTCAGCTCATGAAAGGAAAGTGCACTGGCTGATGAGGTCCATGTCGAAGACATGCATTTCTCCAGCACCACTGCATTCAGGCTGAAAGTCTCAATCATCAGGGCTGGTTTGAACTCCAGGGGAGGCAGGTTCACAGTGCCCTGTCTGCGACATCATTAAAAATAAATAAATAAATTAAAAAAATAAAAAAATACTTTTTTAAAAAAAAAGTTTACTCATTTCTTTTTTAGCCAAATTTGTTGCCATGCTATTTTCTAAATGTTATGGGGTAGTAGAATACATCTGAGGGATCACATAACTATTTTACTATTACAATTATTGAACACAGTTGTGCTTTGATTTCGCTCACTTTGATTTCAAATTATGATCCATTTATATAATTTATGATATGCAATGAAAAACAACAATAAAATGAATTAACAAATCAAGCAGACTTGTGGTATCCAGCAATCCAGTATGGCAACAGAGGAAAAACCACCTGCAAAATAGTTTTCATTCTGTACCTACTCATCATTTTGCTTAACAAATCAGAAATAAATATAAAAATGTCACAACCATTAACTATATTTCAAATCTGCACCCATAAAAAAAATCCTGACTAAAACATGGGTTAAATGTGAGCAAAATGTTCTCTCTCTTTGCAACACATCTGAATGTGCAGCTTCGATATCAAACTATACCATTTACCACAATCCTCAACCACTGTTGTCCTACAGTAATACCAGTAGTTGTACCTCATCCACATACCTGCGAGCTCGTTTGTTTTTCCTGAATTTGCTGGTGTCCGAGTCCACGATGTCTGCCCTCAAGCACTCCAGAGTACTGCTAAAGGACAGGTGCTCCCCGAAATACATCTTGTAGCTGAATGGAGGAGCATCCTGCGATTGAATCCCAGTATGGCTGAGGAGAGGTTTAAACACCACCTACAACACACACATACAACTTTATTTTCTCAATCCAGCACATAGTGTAAGTAAAAAGATGAAAAAAATAGTGATTAAAAGAGATGAGCACATAAACAGTACCTGTGCATCGGCCAGCTGCACAGCCGCAGGACAGAGGGTGGTCTCGTCTTGCTCAAGCAGGTCATCTTGACTGGTGCTGTGCTGAGAGTGTGTATGCTGGGAGTGTGTGTCCATCGTGTTCTGATCACTTGACAGAACTGTGTTAAAGTCTGATGCTGAAGGAATAGTTGGCAGCACACCTAGAGGGGAAGAATATATGATTAATCTGTGTTTGCATATAAACACAGATACACACATTGAGCTGTCACAACAAACAATTCTCTCACACACATATGGATACACACCCCCAGTCTGGAGGCTGTTGTGCTGTGATCGGTTTAACGGAGACTCCTGGACGTTGCCTCCCGAGCGATTGCCTACAGCATTAGACATCCAGTTGTAGAAGCTGACAGAGGATGGCTCGGAAAGGAGAGGATGCTCGGTCAGCATTTCTGTGCCAAGACTATTTCCTAAGCAACACACACAGTAAATAATATATTATTTTATAAAATATTGTTAAAGGACAGGGCGTTGGTGCAGTTGCTAGGTATTGTTGTCTAACAGTTCTGGATCGCTGAGCTAGCGTGCTAGCAGGTGGATTGTGTGTGGGTGTGTGACAGACAGATCTCCTATCCTGATCCTCTGGCGAGGAGGTTACTAAAAACACATTACAACATACAATTTATTTGGCATGTTACGGAGAGATATTAAGCTGGTCATACAGTTAGACAATAGTTTTTTTACAGCTAAGGAAAAACTAAATTTGTCCCAAGACAAAAAAAGGTTACATGGAAAGGGAGGGGCATATGGAAAATCAAATCTAAAGTTGGTGTCCGTGTGAGACAGTGAATAGGTTCAGGTAATCCCAGAACGTTCTTAAGTCCGATTTGTTCTTAAGTCCGACATATACGCCTGTGACACAAATCTGCTGGAATAAATCTGTCCTCTTTCCCTACGCCGCCATCATGTGGCCAAAAACCACATAGCTGTGCCTAAGGACATGAATCCCTGATGTCATTTTATCCGAGAGCTGTTTTCCACTGTAGTGGACTGTGAACTACTAACTTCTAATTATTTTAGAAAAGAAATTAGGATTATTTTACATCAGGACAGCTTTATATGACATTTTCTATCATTGTGTATCATCAATTGCAGCACAAGTCTTCATTTCTGTACCACAAAAACAACATGCACTCCAGTTTAATCATTGGTACTATTTTGATAAACATATTCAAAGAAGAAGTACCTGTGCGTGTCAAAGAGCAGCTCTTAGCTGCCGCTTGCTCACTGTTGCGAGAAGGCGTGGCTTCCAGCAGGTTATGCAAACTAGGGAAGCTTCCTGTCAGGTAGCTTAGTAATGACTCCTTCCGTGGGCTGTGATTGGACTGCAACCCTGTTCGACTCACGTGAGCCGGCGAATCAGCTGCTGTGTCACCACTTGTGTAGCTCAGAGACTGGTAAGGATGAGAACCCTGAAACCAACAGCAGATACGTTCATTAGACGTCACATTAACAATGTGTGCATATCTAATTAAGAAAACTGGACCGCACATGAGCACATACCTTGATCTTAAGAGCGGACTCACTGTGCGTGTGAGATTTAGACAGCTTTCTCATGATCTCGACACCACTCACAGGAGCAGAGTTACCAGTGGGAGCGGGTCGACTACACACATTCTCCAAAAGCATTGTATGCTCACTAACCGTACCTGAAAAATGTAATAGTCAATGAATACACACATCAAATACTACTTACACAAGTAGTTCCAGTCAACACTTGTCCTGTACTTTTTAGTGGTTTCTTGCCCCTCAAAACACCTGACTTTATGCACCAGTTAATTAAAAATGTGTGTTAGTGTGGGGAAATGCAAAAACATGCAGGACATGGGACACTCCAGAGTCAGGGTTGGAAACCTCTGAGCCAACAAACTGAACACAGTGGATTTGAGTGTGACTGGCGGCAGGTGTGTTACCTGCGTCAAACTCAAACTCCACACCATCAGCACTGGTGTCGCTTTGAAGGGCTGCTCCATTGTCCACACCCTGACCGAGCTCAGGATCAACAGATGCAGGTTCTTTGGGTTTGGGTAGCTGATTGGGTCGTAGTAGGCCTACTGCCTTAAATGCCTGGGTTACAACAATAAACTTCATCCACTGACGAGCAAGTGCAACCAAACCTTTTTTCAGTGTGACCAGGGCAGGCAGGCCATCGTTCTAACAAAGAAAGGAAAAGTTTAAATTTACAAGCACACACGAGCATGCGCACACGCACCCACACACACTACAGATAATGTCTTACCATAGTGGCCTCCTCTATAACACTGTAGTTGGCTTGCTGAAGGTAACGGTGTAAAATATTACAAAGTAAACATGATGGATTCTCGTGAAGGTAGCGTGCTCTCTTCGTCACGCGATTATACTTGCTCCGGAATGGGATGTGAATGCTCTTTTTCTGTTATAATAAACCACAAATAAAGAGTTAAATCGGTGATACAACTCTCATGTCATATCAAAAGAGCTGAAAATGAGAGTTTTTATTAATTCAAGATTGTCTTTTTAACCTCCAGGGCTTCAGTCATAATGCAGCCCATAACAGCGCAAACACGCAACGTAGCCTCCATGTCCAGCTTCTGCAGCGTGGATTTCAGCTGGTCGATAGGCACCAGCCAGGCACCAATGGCAGGGGTTGCTGTGCTTAACAAATTCAGCTGCCTACAACAACAACAAAAAAAAAAATTTTTTTTTTTTTAATAAGTTTCAAGTGAACTTGTCCAGCGAATTTCGTTCAACTGCGTCAGTGATGAGAGCTTTTATTTTATACATTCGTTTTTGTATTACCTTAATTTTTAAGTCTGTTATTTAGTTGTGTGTTAATGGCAGTTTTATAATTTAGGTTAATTTTATATATAAATATACCTGGACATGACATTTGGCATCTGAGAACGGATATTAGTTGGAGCCGCAAAACTGAACCAAATTTCCTTTATAGTCAGCTTCATACTGCTTGAGTCGGGAGGAGGTGGCAGTAACGGAAGATCCTTCTTCAGGTCATCGGATTCCACCCCTTCATCCTGCACAGGTTAACAAGTCAAGTTAACAATCATTTTTACAAAACAATTATACAAAAACAATAAAATTGACGTACCTGCTCGTCAGAGTCAGAGTTATTGTTTGGCTCAGAGGCAGGACTGTGAGTATCATTTGGCAGGTTATCATCAGACACATCAGTGCTGTATCCACTTCCTGTCTGAGAGCCACTAGAGCCATTAGATTTATTAACGCCCCCCTTAACACCTGTTTCGGCTCCACCCATCACGCCGAATGCACTGTAGAGAACTGCCCCTGACTGGCGGCCCCCTGAAGAGAAGGGGGGGGGGGGGGAATTCAACTAAACATTAACATCTTAACTTTAATTATTATGAAATACAATTAAAAAAACTAAAATATACAGTACCTTTTACAGTAAGGTTCTCAATCCCGCACTCAAACATAATCCAACCCCATTTTTCAGGACTTGTCCCAGAGCGAGTGGGGTCAGAAGTATGATCTTGGGAATGATCAGTGCTGATTGATGGTTCAGTCTCATCCACTAAAGCAAAGTCGTCTGTCTCCTCTAAGCTGAAGAGCACCTTGGACTTCTCAAAGGGAATGGCAGTTATAGCACAGGAACCCAGATCTGCAACGAGCCCAACAACAAATACACAAAATCTGTTTATTCATTTTTTTAAAAGACTTATCAAAAGATGAAATGCAAATAAGAAAGAAGAATGGTAAGAAGAATGATATAGAAGAATGGTATCTATACCTAATGAGTCAAGGCCACGCAGTTGGCTGTGTATTCGGTGAATGTTAAGTCTGGTTGCTATCTCTTTGCCTTTCTCCACCCCTGCATTCGAGCGTAGAGAGCCACTGGATTGGGGCGCCATCTTAGAGGCTGATGAGAACTTCTCCATCATTGCAGATGATTTCTCAGCGTCTTCCACTATTCCCCTTTATGTCACAATCATTAAACACACATTTATATCTACACAAGACCTTAACTACTTTACTTTTAAAAAAATTACAATAATTTACAATTATCATAATAATCATAAAAAATCAGTAAAAGAAGGACGTCATGTTTTTAAGGTTACCGATTCATTCGAAGCTGGGTAGCAATTCTGTCAAAGCAGAGAGCCACGAGAGAGACATGTGTCATGCTCTTATTATCACGCTCTTCTACCGATGCCTGTAGCACGCACAGATTCACCTGGAAATACACAAACACGCATTCAATAAAGTCAAAGTCAGTACACAGTGGGAAAAATAATGATTTGATACCTCCAACTCCACTTACAAAGTGGACTTTATTTTTTATTTATAGATTTACTGTATCGAATAGAGACAGAATAACCTAAAATCCAGAAAAAGCACATGATACAAGGGTTATAAATTGATCTGCGTTTCCAATGAGTAAAATAAGTACTTGATCCCCAAGCAAAACATGACTTAATACTTAGTGGAGAAACCCTTGTTGGTAAGCACAGAGGTACAGTAAGACGTTTCAACTCGTTGGGAACTCGAAGTTTCAGCTCCCTCCATCAATTTTCTATAGGATTATGGTCTGGAGACTGGCTAGGCCACTCCATGACCTTAATGTGCTTGTTCTTGAGCCACTCCTTTATTGCCTTGGTGGTATTTTTGGTTATTGACACGCTGGAAGACCCATCCACGACCCATCTTCAGGAGGTTCACACCCAAAATTTTACAATACATGGCTCCATCCATTGGCTTCGAAATGCGGCAAAATCGGCCTGTACTTTTACCAGAGAAACATCACCAAGTCATGGTGTTTCCACCTACGTGCTTGACTGTAGTATAGGTGTTCTTAGCATCATAGTCAGCTTCTTGCTTCCTGCAAACACGGCAAGTGGAGTTGATGGCAAATAGCTCAAGTTTGGTTTCATTTGACCATAGCAATCTCTCACAATCTTTCTCTGTTCATTGGCGAACTTTAGACAGGCCTGTACATGTGTCTTACTGAGGAGGGAGACCTTGCGGGCGCTGAAGGATTTCAATCCATTGTGGCGTACTTGTTGCAACTGCCTTGAGATCATTCACATGCTCCTCCAGTTCTGGCCCGATCCCTCACTTTTCTCATGAACACCTCAACACCATGAGGTGAAATCTTACATGGAGCTCCAGACCAAAGGGTGATTGAAATGGAAGAAATACAAAATAACCATCAAAGTCAAAAGTCTAAATAACCATCTTCTCACAAGGTTTCTTGCTGATGTCCCATTCCAGCGTTGTGCAGATCTACAATCTTGTCCCAGACATCCTTTGACAGCTCTGAGGTTTGAATAGAAGAGGTGCTGTAGACAGATGTCTTTTATACACATAGCAAATTGTTGTTGGGAGCACCATCTTAAATTAATCTATGAGCACAGTCTTATTGTTGGGTGGTAGGGGATTAAATACTTATTTTACAGCAAATAAATTTATATATAGATGTGTTTTTTTTCCTGATGTTTGTTCCATCTCTATCCTTAAAAAAAAAACCTATGATAAAAATGATAGACCCTTTAGTGGTCAAACTTACAAAATCTACAGGGGATTAAATAATTATTTCCCCAACTGTATCTCTTCCACACATTCATACCTTTGGAATAGTAACATTGGCTTGCAGACCCTTTATTTTGACATTGTCAGGTTTGACTGTTAAGTCAGTCTGTCCATGGGGTGTGTTCAAAGATCCATCAGCTTTAGAGATTTTATGCTCTGGCTTTCCAGTGCTCTGTAAAACACAGTTGCTTACATGAAAAAGAACTAACAACCCCATTTGTCTTTGGCACAAAAGTTTTATTTACACAATTGTGAAAGTGTCGATGTGTATCTACGTTTACTCACAGACTCTTGCACGGTGGATTTGCTGATCTGATAAGCTTCGTTCAGCACTTTGCTATGAAGGTCATCTAGGATGGATGCTGGATGGCGGATATTTGCAAAATGCACCATGGACTCAATGTATCTACAGTAAAGTGGTACATTTTGTTTACATTAAAACTCTTAAGTAGGGAATAAAATATAATCGGGAATGCTGATATTCAATGACCTAAAGTCGTATAAGCACAGCAATTTGTCAACACCAAGAATTCAAAAACCTTTCCTGTACCTTAAAATGTAACGGAACATGATTTACCTTCTGACAAGACGGGTTTGAGAATTTAACTGGGCAAAGATAGAAAACTAATTAAAATATTTATAGGTTGCTAATGAAATACTGACCGGTCTAAAGCTTCAGCCACTAAAGGAGTCAGCACCACATTGACTGCTCCTTTAACTTCTACAATAGCAGTGGTCTTGGTCTGGGCGAGGGGTTGATCCATTGTCCAGTCTTCTGTATTTGTGTCCTCATCTGTGTTTTCCATAGCCCGCTTGTCAAGGGGAGTGTAAGGAGTGCTACACACAAACACACATGATGGAATATGGGCTACAAAGGGAGCATTTAATGCAAGCATCAGTAAACTGTAGCACCTGGTTCATATTACCTGTTTAAATCTCCCATGAGCTGAACACCTCTGTCTAACAGAGAGTTAGCAGACAGACCAGCTTTCACCATCTGTAGGAGAAAAATACAAAAAGCACCATTAGCTATTCATATGTGAGATATTACATTTAACACAAAGGCTAGCAAACGTACAGTCACCAACCTTAAAGGATGGAATAGACAACTGATCAAAGGATGCAGAACTTTCTTCACTAGTGGGTGTGTCCAGATCAAGAGGGCGATGGAGGGATGACTTTGATGTTCTCTTATTGGTTGGTTGTTTTACAGACCAGTTTGAAACATGATAATGAGCCAGATAATTATAATAGCATGCCATTAGATGGGGCTGTGTTGTTAAGAGGCCCGACTCCGGTCTCTCCGTTTCCATGGAACCCTCTTCCTCCAACCCAAGTGCAGAGACAAAAGATGCCTGAGAGGTGTGGCTAGGCAAGAGAGGGGGGCGGGGTTCTGTCACTGACAGGGATCCTTCTACACTGTGATATATTGAGGTACGGCTGTGTTCGATATGGAGCTGCCCTTGCTGTCTCCGTCTTCGTTTCCTTCCTGGGTACGTGCCTGGTCCCTCATCACTACTGATTGGTTCGAAGTCTTCATTTGCACTGAAGTAAGCCTCGCTATCTGCCACAGACATGGAAGAGTCTACCGAACGGTACTGATGGAATGTGCTGGAATCTGCTGAAGGCGTAAAAGGGAAAGAGCCGTAGCTACGCCGCTGCCGTGGTGAGTCCAAAACATTCTCATCACTCCGGGAGACCTCGCTGCTAAACTGTACTCCCACAGGCGGAGGAGGCTTCTCTGTAAAGACAGCAGCAGATAGACTCTTGGTGCTGCCGAGGCGAGCTGACTGAACTGACGACTGCCGCTTGAGCGGTGACCGGAGAGGCGATCGCAGTGGTGGGACTTCAGACACAGGTCCATCAGTCATCACAGTCCTTAATCTACATGTGCACAGAGGTACAGTTCAAAATACACAAGAATGGGCCATTTAAAACCTTTAAAAACTTTTAGCGGTCAACCGTAAATAAAATAATAGTGTAGGGTCTCTCTTTACATGTAGAAGCTGCTGGTATTCAACTATCTTTTTTAATTTGCTCCATGTGTATGTGTGTGTCAGACTCACTCTGCACAGGGAGAAGGGCTTTCTCGTTCACCTGCCAATAGTGGCAGGGCAGCACTTGAAGAGGAATTTTCTTCTGAGGAAGAGGCAGAGCTATGAGAACGTTGAGGCACTTGTAGACTTAACTGCTGGCTACGTCTCTCCAACTCAGTCAGTGGAGCGGGAGAGCACACATCCCTTCGCACGCTGACAGCTTTAGCTGAAACCATACCACACAATCACCGTTCATGTCAAGACATCACAAACTCGTTGCGATCCAAAAGTAAAAAAAAAAAATAATAATAAAAAAACTGTAAAAACATAAGGCAGGTGTGTGTAAGAAAATCCATCTTAAAAAAGCTAACATACTATCTGGAAGTTTAGGTGTCTCCTTTGTGATTATCCACTCCCCAGGCTGTAACAGTGATTGACCATAGCTCATATCAGTCTCAGAACTGCAATTTGAAAAAGCAGAGCTTGACGAGGGGGTGATTTCTTCCAATCGGAAAAAGTCCAGATTACGACTTGATCCGCCAAAGAAACGGCAACCACCCAAACAGCCACATCTGTTCCTGCTTCGCTTATATTTCTCCTCCGGCCACAAGAACCACAGCCTGAATCGCAAACATGTATCCATATTTAATGCAAACATTAACATTACACTCAGCACTCATGCAACATATCTACTGAATAATTGATAAAGCACCTCTTAGTTTGCATGTCATGGCGCTCCAGGAAGTGTCTCTGCACCTCATATTTGATGGGATGGTCAGCAGCCAAGGCCACATCAGCAGTGATGAGGTTAAAAGTCACAGAACCAGCCTCAAGCCAACTGGATCGTCGCAGAAGGGGCGGAGGAAGGCCTAACCTCCCAGCTTCCTGCTGCTCAATGAACTGAGTGATAACAACATCCTGAAGAACAGCGCTGATGCCCTCGCCTACCGCAGATGTGTGTAGGTTACAGTTCGCCAACCTCAGTGCACCCAACTGGAAAAAAACACAGATACATTAATATTTACCTCAACAGTCAGTAATATGGGTCCTGCCTTAAACAGTTTTGGTTTTAGACTAAAGTGTTCATTCAGAAATACGGGTGTGAACTGCATTTACGTGCAATATGAACAACGCGATATAAATCTAGAGTATTATTATGATGGTCAGTGGATTAACCTTGATATTAGCTGCACAGCCATGTTCGACAATAAAAACCTGGGCTCCATCCACTGACAGCCGAGTCATGGTATACTTCAAATCTTCAGATGTTCGGCAAGGGCCAGGCAAGGCTGCATACTACACAAAAACAATGCAAATACTTACTGTAAGTGGTTTATACATCAACACACGGAACACTCTGCATGGTCCATCCAATTATATCAGCTATGGGAGATTTAATGGACTCTGATGTTCTACCTTAGCATCACAGGTTCTCTGGTCCACTCCGTGCTGACAGGTGACAGAGGGTTTAGGCTGCTCCAGCTGGAACTCACGGGACACCACATGAAAGACAAACGTCTCCCCCCATTCCAGCAGGGTGGCACACTGAAATTTGGAGTATGTAAAAAAATAAATAAATAAATAAAAAAAGTGTACACATTAATTCATTCTATTTCATACATATTCATTCTGGCTGAACATATTTACCAATTTCTTTTTAAAACACTACGCACCTGAGGCACAGTGACTTTGCCTGTAAGAGCCCCGGCTTGTACGTCAATGAGCCAGGCATACTCAAGTGTGTCACTGCCTGCTGGTAACCCTTCAGCTGAAAACATTGCATGGGCTCTCATCTGCAGACCCGAGAGACTCAGATGCCCATCACACAACACTCCATCGACAGCAGGACGCTACAAAATTGAAAAGAGCCAAAGTGCCGGGAATTATTATTAAAAAAAAATAAATTAATGAACAGTAAATAAAGGCATGTCTACTTCACCAAGGTGACATCCATCTAACCTGGTAGCTGTCGCTGATAAACACATGAAGCGGAGAAAGTATGAGCTGCAACAGGGTTTCCTTGTAGCCCTTCTTCATCTCAAAACACAGACGCTCCAGATACCCGGTTGGACCGTCCAGACTGTCACTGTTGCAATGCTGTCATGCAAAAGACAAATATTCATTACTACACAAAGACAGTAATCATAAGGGAATAATCACGACACAATCTCTGATACACGTAATTCAGTTTCGTAGTAGCGTGCAGGTCTTTCACTGACCATAGGCAACCTCCCATGGATCTTGTGGAGGTTAATGAGCACAGTAATGTCCCAGGGACGTTGCGAGAGAGGATTGGGTGCATCTTTGTGGCAGCTCTCCACCAGACCCACTCCAGTCCAGCCAGAAGAGGAGGAGCAAGAGCTTAGTACAGGGCTGGTCAGAGACTCCTCAAAGTCTGTGTACATGTCATCTTCACCAAAATAATTCTCCTACAGTGTTAAAGAGAGCATTTCAGATCGCACACAAAAGTCATTCAATACAACCGGTTTCGTTACAGCATTATATTATAGGAAATGTCAGTATTCACGTAGGACTAGTGGGTGTTCTGGTAAGAAAAAAATTGCACCTTGATGGACAGCAGCGCTCTGAGCAGAGGTCCATACAGGATGATGTGGGAGTCAGGGCTGAGTTCCATCTCCACATGCAGCCGGTCTGGTGGTAGCAGGCTGGGGTCAGGTGGGACACGAGGGGGAGGAACACATGGGGAATGCTGTGGAGGGCGCAAGGCCGACAGTATCGACTCCTCCATCTCTGAAACTGTATGCAAAAATAATTATAATAATGATAGAATAACTTATATTGTAAAACAATGACTTATCAACCTTTGATAAGACATCAAATTATATGAAATATTTGCAGAGGATTAAAACTTTAAAAAGTAAACTAAAAGGCTGAAAAAAAATCGGAAAAATGCAACTCAGCACCTGCAAGCATTCCGTGTGCAAGTGATTTACTATCTTGAAATATAAATCAACTTACAGGACCGCATGAGTTGCTCATCAGACCTCTGTGGGTAGATGGGATGCCAGGTGTAGTCTATAACGAGCAAGAAATTTGGCACACTCCAGCAGTCCACCCATCCAGCCCTAAGCGGAAACAAAATTTAGAAACTCACTAATGAAACAATGAGTGTAAAAGAAGAAGGAAAAAAAAAGGAGAGAGTTTTTTCATACTTGGTTTGGGTCATGTTTCTCCAGCGAGCTTTGTTATTTTTAGGAGCCCACTGTGCCTCAATTGGCTGGCCATTGTCTGGCGATGCCTTGGTCTGTTGATAGTCTTTCGCTAGAGTGAGTAAAGGATATCGACTGGGGTGGCAGTCAGGCAAACAAAGCCGCATATCCGTGTCTTCTGCCTGAGGGAACAAAATTAAGGCCGATTGGCATTTTTGGAGTGTTCTTTGTGATCAACAAAAACCTTCATAAGCAATAGTGGGCTTATGAACACATGCCTATACTCACTCGCAAACAGAAACGTGTGTTACAGGTGGCAGGAACAAACTCGTGAAAAGGTAAAGTGAAGTCAATGTTCAGCGTTTCTCCACAGGCAGCGAGATACACTGGAGACATTAAGGAAGAAAGGACCTCAAAAGGTGAGCAAGGGAATTAGAGCTTCATCTGACATGTTGGTTAATCCATAATAAATCATTAAGTCCTAATCCTGAAACACTGCTGCTCATTACCAGGTGAAGGATAATTGAGTGTGTTAGAAACTTCCATAAATGAAAGGGAACTTTATTCATTCAGCTTAAGCCTTTTCACACTTCAACATGTCAGAGCTCCTAAACCACTACCATAACAGGTCTCCCTCACCATTCTCCTGCTGTTTGGTAGAACAGTCAATCCAGTTGTGCTGATTAGCAGCCCAGATCATCTCAAACTGGTGAAAAAGCATTTTGAACTTCCAGGAATAAGGAACAAATGAGTAGATATCTGGCTCACTATCACTGGCCCAATCTTGGATCAGATCTGTACACAACAACAAAGATTTATAAACAAGCTGCAGTTGAACGTACTAAAAAATTTAAATGAGAATGAGTTAGCATGTGTTTGCTAGCTGGTAGAAGGTAGATAATAAAATATGTTTACCAGAAAAGAAGTTCTTCTGAGCATAGATGAAATGATAAGTGGCTTTGTACACCTCTATCTCACACTGCCATGACTGGGGCATATTCCACACACGTGGGTAACCGGCAATCACATGGAACTGAACAGGTGGGAAAATAAAATGAATATACTTTTTTTTCTTTCTCTCTCTCTCTCCCTTACACACGCACGCAAGCAAGCACAATCCTACTGCAAACTCACAGCAAGCATCTCAGCTTCCAGCAGTGTCCTGTACTGCATGCTGCTAGTGGTGTCCACATGCAGTAACTGACCTTTAACTGTGGGAGAATAACCTGAGAGAAAGAAAGGAGAAGAATTGATTAAAATTATAAATACAATACAGTCTGGATCTATTTAATCAAAATAATTGCAGGGGATAACTGGCTAGACATACAGCTATAAATAAGACAGATTTACCATTTTCGCCTACAGTCATAGGAATGTTAACCTCCAAATATGAACCTGCACCGACGTTCACATGAATGGCATTTGTCTCCTGCAAAAACAAACAAGATTAATAAACAGAATGTGATCTTCATTGACGCCCAGGGGAAAAAAAACAGCAGAGAAGGAGAAATCGTACTCTGTTCTTGGTGAACAGTAGGTCGATGGTTGCGTCTGCTATGATGTTCATGCGGAGTTCAAAGGCCAGGATTTGTCTGGGTTTCCCCGGTGTGGGAACATCACTCACTTTCATTGGCTGATAGTCTGCTGGCAGGAAGAACTTCCAAAGGCTATCCCTGTGGAGAAAGAACCAAAGAGAATATTCATGAAATACAACGCGAACACAAGAATTTACTTGTGCAAATGCACATATAAATGTAAATTCATATAAATTACAAACCGTTGTCTGTCAGCCCATGGTCCGTAGTTAAAGTCTGTTCCTTTTCCACACACTATATCTAAGCCCCAGCAAGGAGGAAGATCCTGCAGCTTAGTGCCCTCGGAGGAGACATCTGCATCCCCATTCTCCAGATCTTCAGGGACTAGACCTACTCACAAGAAGCAGATTTAAATTACGCCCAGGAAAAATTTGCATCTACATATTATCTAATTAATCTGTAAAGTTGGGAAGCTAAAAGCAGTCAGTGAGCGTAGCTTGTTAAACACTGGGCAAAAACATCTGAATAAAACACGATAAAATATTTTATTTAAACAAGACACAAACCTGGTTGATCCTGGTAGTAGTAAATGTCCACATCATTTGACTGCATTACTACAAATCCTTCTCCCATGAGTCTTGGGGGCCTGGAAAAAACAAAATAATGGACTAATGAGCATTAAACTATCATGATGTTGGATTTCAGGACATTGAAACACATGATTAACTCTGTGTTAAATCTAATAGTTTTAAGTAACAACTTTAACCAAAGGCAATTTAAAATTGGGTGTAAAGAACGAAAAAACGAAAAAAAAAAGCTAAATATTTCCTTCTTACCTGATGACAAATTTAAACACAGCGTACTTTACAAATATATATGATAACACCAAACTAGTATTATCGCTCATATTTACCACAGGAGATGAATAGCATTACTGGAGAACATCATCTGTGCACTACAAGTTCAGGATTTTTATGAACCTCCTAAAAGAAGAACTTACTCGTCATTCTGTCGGCCAAGATATCGTGGGTTAGGCACCAGCATCACACGCACGTTTTCCAGAGAACCCTTTACTATGTGCATGAACTGATCCAGATGACTGCTGGGAGGTTTGGTGGTATACGTCAGGAAGGCATCGTCAAAGCTCATACACAGGGTCTGAGGAAGGTGGAGATTTCCAAATGCCACCCGACCCTGACAGAGTAAAGAAAAGTGAGTGTTGATTATAAAATACTGGGTTAGGCGCGCCCAAAATATTGGCTTTGCTTTGTAGATGATTATTTTTACTTTTTCTGATAGCAAATTAACTATATGAATGGCTACACAAATGCCTTTGGTCTTTAAACTGAGTGTTTTTTTTTCTTAAGGCATAAAACAAAGCAATTATGTCTAGTCAATTGATTTTTTTTTTTTTTATTGCTTAGTGTTTTATTCTGTACATTTTCAGAATACAAAATTGGTAGTGCTGTTGTATTTTGATCCACACCACTATTCCTTAAAACACCAAGAACGGCAAAAATTAAACCCTGTGTAGATGAACCGGGACTGCAGCGATGCAAACTCATTTATACCAGCTCCCCCTGGATGCATGAATATTTTCAATAATGCATAACCAGTAACATGAGAGGCATTTTTAAACCTGGCCTATTTACAGACAATTAAAACAATACTCGTCGTGTATGAACGGGCTTAAATAACGCATGTGTTTACTAGCAGGGCATTTAAATTAAATCAGCTGCAGTATGTAATTTGACCATGCTGTGTCCTAAATGTATATTAATAACAAAGAAATGTGTTGTAAAATAGTTGTACTCACTGTACTGATGTTGACTTTTATGACCGGTATGAGGGACCTCCATGATGAAGATGGGTCTTGAGATTCTGCTTTAATGTTAACACTAAAAAAAAAAAAAAAGTACATGATATAAGGTGCGAGTCCGATTAAAATTAGGTTTCGGCACCAAATCTGATGTAATCATACGACAAGTTCGGTTGCATCTTTGAGCATGTCCATTTTATTTGATTTAATTACGGTTTGTCACAAGTAAGCCTGCGTTTTGGCCCAGATGCCATAATGGGCAGCAGTTGCAGTTGGACAGGTTGTTTGCTCCTGATGTCATTGTAGAAAAATTTATTATATTACACTCAAGCCAGGAATCTCCTCAGACAGCCGGTAGCTACTACTATCTCAATGTGTGTCTATCCAGTTATGTCTCCTACACTGGTGGAGTAAGAGAGGATCTAGGAGACTGTATGTCTGATGCAACCTGCTGTAGGACCGGCCGGCCCACAGTGTATCTGTTAGGCTGTATCTGCAACTCTATAACTCATGAACATTCGCTCCTGTGTATATGAAACGCTGACTACATCGCTTGCTGAAATGTTTACCTCACTATACTTTACATTAGGGGTGTGCTTTGGCACTTCCCTCACGATTTGATTCGATTATGATTCACCAGGTAACGATTCGATTCAATTCGATTCTATGATGCACTGCGATCCATCAAAATTCTACTGCACACAAGGCAAATTTTTTATCAGTCATGAGCAGAGGTGTCAAGTAACAAAGTACAAATACTTCGTTACCTTACTTAAGTAGACATTTTGGGTATCTATACTTTACTGGAGTAATTATTTTTCAGCCGACTTTTTATTCTACTCCTTACATTTTTAAGCAATTATCTGTACTTTCTACTCCTTACATTTTAAAAATAGGCTCGTTACTCTATTTTTATGATCAGAACGCGCAACCACCCCGGTCGCATGATAAGAATGCGCACAACGCCCTACTTTATATTGTAAGCAAAAAAAAAGCAACACACATTTAATGGCCAAAACTGTTTTTTTTGGTTATGGTTGATCTCTAGATGAGAGTTATAGGCCTTCATAAAGATGCTTAAATCTTTTTTTTTTTTTTTTTTAAGTAATGCATGTTAAAAAGTTTAAGTCAACTATTGTATGATGGGGAAAAGAATGGCAATCAGATCACCATGTAAATCAAGCGAATATATCTGCAACCATTTATTACTTCAGCTGGAAGTTGAGAGAATGGGAGAGATGTAACATTACCTGTCAAGCGTTTTATTTCTCTCCTCTCTGTCTTTCTCCCCATCTCGCCGAGGTGGAATGAGAGTGGGCTCCAAGCCAAATATATCCTGCAGCCTTGCGTACACATCTGTGCGGTTATACTGGTGAAACTCAAAGCCATTAACAGTCACGTACAGCCGTGTCTCAGCCTTCGGGTCTTCAGGAAAGGAAAAGAAAAAAAAAGAGCAAAACCACTTATCACTCCACATCATCTTAACCAACATGACTATCTGTGGACACAACCATTTTTCAGCCTTCAATCCTCTGCAGTGTTGTGCATTGTTGAGGGAAAAAAAGGGAAGAAAAAAAAAACCTCACAAAATCTATCCAATAAAATAATACACAACATTGTTGAAGCACTACAAAAAAAAATGTGTCATGCTGATTCTTGTCTTACCATGCTGTTTCTGTTTGGGGTTATACATCTTCCACCAACGGAATATAAGGAAGCCATCTTGAATTCTGGAGAAAAAAAATATATATAATAATAATAAATTATATATATTTCTAATAATTAGACAGTTTTAAAAAATTCAATATAATATAAACATCTTAAATAATAAAAGTTGAATGACCTCCCAAGAGAGAACAAATGGTTAAAAAAAGTAATAAAAAAGAAAAATGTAACCTCATGTACAAACATATAAGCTATAATCATTGTGAGAATTACCTAATTGACAAGTCTTTATTGATGAAGTACACGTCCCGGAACATGACCTTCCCGGAGAGGACCGAAAACGAGAACGAACCTGCAAATACAAATTATACTTCATCAAATACATAAAAAAATATCTTGTCTTTAGCTATTCACAGACAAATCCAATAACTGACCAATGTGTATATATCCATTTTTGTGGAATCGATTGATGATAAGCGTGAGAATGAGTCCGATGTTACGGGAGTTGTAGTATGTCAAATATATAATCCATCCACAGGACAGAATTGTGGCTGCGAAAACAAAACAGAAGCATGGTTATAATATTCGGGTATTTTATGAGGTGTTTTGCATGGGCAGAGAATATAGAGGAACTTTATTTTTAGTATCAAACTCACCCACAAGAAGCCACACTAGGGTGGAATTGCGTTGTGTGAGGTAATCATCCAATTCATTCAGACTCGGAACCAGACTGCCGTTTTGCTTGCCATCCATGGTTAGAGGATGCTGCAGATGAAACCATTACCATTAATCATCATCATCATCAGTCTGTGTTTCACATGGTCTTCCCATGTTTGTGCGAATCTCTGGTTTCCTTAAATCACCCAAAAATGTGCAAGATTAAATAAGAATATTAAACACCCAGAGGTGAGAATGAGCGTGTGAGGGTGTGTGTCATTCCTAACTCACACCCTGAAATGGATTTTAGATTCACTGGGGCCTGCAAATAACTCAAACTGCTGTACCATGCTATACAAGTTATATACTCTGTGATTTAGTGAGTGTTAATCTCTGGTGTTTTTATGAGCTAGTTCATAGTTTTCTCAAATTACCCAACTCTACCATATATAACAGCTGAAAACCTCTATACAGGATATAAATGCACCAATACATACACTAGGTTTTGGCAACTTTTAAACAATACCTACAAACTTTCTTTTTTTTTCCCCAAATAAGAGTTTGCATTTGAGATAAAGAGCATATTTTTAAAAAAATAATACATTTACCTAACATATATGATCAATCACAATATCTACCACATCACTAAGGGCCAATTTGTTGATGCCATGTAACAGTGCTGTAAATGGCAGAGGCCTGCATCTCTGCAAATCTATTGAGACATTTTGAGGACAATGTGCAGCTGCTCGTTCACCAAGGCATGATTTTCGGGTTGACTCGCCCTAATTACACAGTTTGTTTTTCCTTCTATGTGACAACAAACAACCATGGTGTTGGGTAAAAGATGAGGAAGCAAATGCAAGAAAGTGTTGCAAGTCCTCAGACGTGTGATTTCTAAGAGATCGATTGTGTTAAGATGTCAGCATTGTCAAATCAAGGTTGGCCTACGTATATGTCCCAAACACCCTAATCCAAATAAGGTATTTACATAGACGTGTAATATGGACATGTAAACAAATTACTTTGACGTCTAAGACGCTCTAGCACTTTCTAATCTATGTCTTTGTTTTGTCAATTCTGCCTTTTGGCAATCCAAACTCTGACAGCTTTAAGAGGCGCACTTCTTTTATATTAAAAAATAATTACAGAATCCACAAAAATCATACCATGAATGGTGTAAATGCAATTTATATATTTTTTTTTATTGTAGTCCCTTATTTTATTTTTGACACTTTTTGCAGGTAAGCTAACCTAAGTCAAATTTGACGAGTCCCTGCATCCTAATGTTACTGTGATTACCAGATTTTAACTAACAAATGTTTAAAGTATTGTTTTCCAAGTGTTGTTAACATTTGAAACAGTGACAAATGTTGGTGTTCATGCTTCACTCTTTCGCACCTGCATGTATGCGTCTGGGGGATACACGTAGACACATGTCTTGAGATATTAAAAAAAAGACAGTCTGCATTCCAGACACGTTTAGCTGCACTAAAAAAAAAGGTTCTGTTTTAATAGACAAAAGATACTTTGTAACATGTACTTCATGAAGCTAGATTTTAAATTAATCAAATGAATAACCACAAGATAAAGTTTTAATGAAAGAGCATATTTCCATAAGTGTCATCGATTTATCTACAGAGCTCCCCATTTTTAGTGCACAAAAAAAAAGCTGTGCGTCTGTGCAACATTAGTTCATGCATGAGAGAGCAATCTTACATCAATTTGCATCTGGGATCGGTTAAAGACGTCACACTCCGACGCCATGATCGAGTTCTGGCTTTGCAATCACAAACTAATAAGGATTTATTATATAAACACAATATAAAGCTTGTTCCTGTTGAATGTGCATGAGAGAGCATCATGACTGACACAAAGGAAGAAAGGTTTAACTATGAGGTACGGCATTCAGCACTGTTCATCAAACAACAAAATAAAAGTTTTGGACAGGTGTAGCTCAGTGGTTAAGGCATTGGACTACGGTTCGGAAGATCCCAGGTTCAAACCCCACAACCACCAAGTTGCCACTGTTGGGCCCTTGAGCAAGGCCCTTAACCCTCAAGTGCTCAGTTGTGTAATGAGGAAAAAAAAAAAGTAAGTCGCTCTGGATAAGAGCATCTGCCAAATGCCTAAATGTAAATGTAAAAGTGTTGAAAGACACATGATTTAGGGACAAAATTACACATACGCAGCTGACTAAACCACGCCTTCAAACTAACAGCAAGACTGAAACAAATGTTTGTAAATGTACTGAGGAATAACACTGTTTTTCAACAAACAACTGCGCTGTTATGAAAGGAATGATGAAGCCTACTCTGAAAATGAAAGCTGGGCATGTTCCAGCAGATATAATAGGTGTTGCGTGTGCAAACGTTACATCATGACGCTCATCAGGCCATGAACACTCAGCTGAAAAAAAAAAAAAAAAAGACTGAAAAATGTTAAATGTTAATATGGAATGTTTCAGTTAAGGTTATTACTGTCACTAGGTTCTTAAGCAGACTGAACAGGAAAACGACTTTTGCACGCTTGCGTGTGGAACGGATTAAAGTCAGTACAAGACAAACAAGACAAAGTCCTAGACAAAGTCTGACCTAACTGTCACAGATCTGGACAAAGACTGATTACGAATCTGGGGTTTAGGTATTGATGATCTCTTTAGCAGGTGGCAGATGGGTGTTGTACTGCATCACTGACAGACTTTGTGTGTGAGTGAAGAATGCTTTGCCTACTTTGTCAGTAAGCTTGTCAACAACTTTAATATTTCACACAAATAACTTAAAAATCCTGAACTTGGGCGTTGGACACTAAGCTAGAGCTTATGTATTGCCTCATAGTTAAATCAACCTTCGGCCTGAAACACAGGATTAATCCGATTAAACGATAAACTCACTCAAAATGATCCTTAACTACAGCCTTCATGACACCTACATGTTTCTCGGTCACTTGTCATCATATTGTGCTTTCAAATGACACGGTTATATAAATAAAGCGGCGTATTCACCCAGGGGCAGCAGTGTGTGTGTGTGTGTGTGTGTGTGTGTCTCGGACAGCAGTGTGTGTGAAGCTCAGCTAATGACGAGCTAACAGTTAGCTTAGCCGCTTAAGCTCCCGGACCCTATGAGACTGTAGACAAGGCCACGGTCTTCTAACACACACAGTATTAATAAATAAATTTAAAAACCACCAAACTAACTTTACCTCATATTGTAACCTGCAGAATCACAGCTCATGTCGACATAACAGTTTTTTTTACTGCGCCGTGTTTCTTGTTTTTCCTCCACAGCTGATAGCAGCTACATCCCAGTGCAGGTTTCCGGAATATTTACATAGACGCCATAGCGCTTCCTGGTTTTTGGGTCACGTGTAAAATGTAACCAATTGGAGGCTCGGATTTTTTTTTTTTTAACGCACTTATAAATTGTAAAATCATCTGAACAGGCACGTGCAATGAAACGACTCGTGCAAAATAATTATAAAAATCTGACATTCATTCTAATAAATGTGTCAGCATATGTGAATCCGCTCATTTGTGCTGCTCAGGATCACATGGGGACCCTATCAACGCTCTTGTTTCCTAAAAATAAAAATGAAAAACCCAGGAAAGTACTCCTAGGAACCCACGTGACGTTACCGGTTACGTCATGGAGAACAGCAAAATCATTCATTCATTCATTCATCTTCTATACCGCTTTATCCTGTATTTAGGGTCGCGGGGACCTGGAGCCTATCCCAGGAGACTCTGGGCACGAGGCGGGGTACACCCTGGACAGCGTGCCAGTCCATCGCAGAGCACACACACACACACTATGGTCAATTTAGGAACGCCAATTAGCCTAATCTGCATGTCTTTGGACTGTGGGAGGAAACCGGAGTACCCGGAGGAAACCCACCAAGCACGGGGAGAACATGCAAACTCCATGCACACAGAGACGGGAATCGACCCGGACCCTGGAGGTGCAAGGCGACATTGCTAACCACTACACCACCGCGCCGCCCTAACAGCAAAATCATAAGCAACAAATCATAGAGGGTGAAAAAAAAATCCCCCTCCAAAAAATCACAATGGTTGTTGTAGTTTTGACAAGTTTTTTGTAATTTTGACAAATGTAATTTAAATTGCTCTTCCCTCTTACTTCTAAAAGTAGGCCCAAAATTGCATCACTCTGAGAATTTTTGGTCATTTAGGAGCGATTTCCTACTTACTCTGAGGTGCTTAGTAAATATCAGCGCTGGTCATTTGGTACATTTAGGTCATCAGCAGCATGTTTTTTATTTATTTTTGCCACATTGCCGTTGCTGAGCTGCTAGGCCTGACCACCTGAAGCAACTCCAGATCATAACGCTGCATCCAGAGGCATGTACTGTATACGTAGTGGCCGATATTCATGTGGGGTGCTTCCATTCCCTATATCCCTGTTTTTAAATGTTTAAGTGATCATGATTCTCCATTTATGATTTTTCTGAACACAGTTCTTCCAATGGTGACACTGTGCTTAGTGGTGTCACCTTGTGCCTTAAAGGTCTGGGTTTGGTTCCCGCCTCTTTGTGCATGGAGTTTGCATGTTCTCCCCATGCTTTAACATCATCCGGGTTTCGGTGGTGACTTCTTTTTTGTTCAAGAAGTGTACACGAGTTGTATTAAGTCTGGGTGGCACTGTTGCCGGCATATTAATAACAATAATCACTAGTCAGCGTCATTCAACTGCTAATACTAAATAATATGAACTTTCTACTTTGGTTCCAATAAAAAAATGGTACATTGGCACCTTGCTGGATAGTGGCTATGTGTCCCTTTCCGTGCTCTGGCCTGGGTTTAATTTCTGGCCACAAAGGGGTTATTATCAGTGCACTCGTAGTTCCAGTCCCAAGCCCAGAAAAATTGCGGAGGGTTGCATCAGGATATATGTATATATTTTGATTCGCTGTAACCTGCTATTCCAGGTTCTGGTGTAAATAAAAGCTGCAAAAATTGTCAAAAAAAATGGGTACATCACTGTAACAAATACAAAAATTTTTATTATTGAACACATTCTCAGGCAACAATGAATAAAACAAACACCACCCTAAACACCATACTCTATTTGCGCTATAGTTTTATTCATCTAAAAAAAATTACATATTAAACACAGATTGTTTTTCAATGGCATTGTCCAAAAAAAATGATAATTTCAGTACAATAACGTCAGTAAACTCATATTCACTCTCTTTTTATAGATTGTGGCAAAACTAATCAACACTTTTTTTCTGTTTGCCCTAAAATTCTTTCATGTACAAACTGTACATGCATATATGCAACAAGCTGCATGTTTTTCTTTTTTTACATGATCTCTCGATTATTTCACTTGGCAGAAAAATTTTATTTATTCATGACGAGTCATTACTTTGTGCCGAAGAACCATCACAATACGGCTGTGCCATCAGTGACACTTTGTAGCAGCATCACAGTCTTCATAGTTAAAATAAATTCATGACAAACACGATGATGGCCCTGCCCTGCATGGTGCTTGTATAGACGGTTTCTCAGTACTTAGATTGCACAACACACAATACAATTACACAGGATGTTATACAAATAAAGATTCAAGCAAGCTCCAGAGTAAATCAGTGCACATGTACAGTAGATTCTTAATACACAACCATACTTTCAGAACATGAATACATATCAGACATTTTGTGGATTATGATTTTCAGTGTTTCAAGGTGAAAGGTCAAAAGTTCATTAGAATATCACGCTCCTGCACACTAGTGACGAAGGATTTCCCAAAAACAAAGGAGTGAAGGCCTGGCCGCAGCTTCTCCGTCATTGCCATGATGATGTTCAGATCTCCTTCTACATTTAAGTCGAGGTCTGTCTTCAGATTACGCAATGACCGGAATGGCTTCTTCCCCTTCTGACTACAAACGACAATATCACCGACAACAAATTAATTTGTTTTGTTATCTGATACTAATTAACATGAACAGTAATTGTAGAGCGTTAACTATCAATATATTTTTAAGTATGAAATCAATTTAGTGACTAGATCTGTGAATATAGAATATAATACATACGTCTCATCCTCGATATATCGGAGTAGCGTCAGAGCCTTCCTGTGCAGTATTAGGAGAAAATGGGACAAAAATACACTTCGAAGGTTTAGACCTGGCTTCAAGAGGAAAACCTACACACACACACACATAGAGAAGACATTTGTAATAATGATCATGAATTATGTTTAGACAAACATCATGAAATGCATGAATCTATTGTTTAGAATCAATTTACAAAAATGTCAAACACACACATGATAAAAAAATAAAAAAATAAAATAGAACAGCCAGTACCTCATCTATAAAAGACTTTACCAGTGTATCCTTGTGCATGACATCCTGAAATATGTTCCTAGAAAAAGGAAAATAGCATTATTATTGTGCTATTGAAATTCTTGGTAATTAAAAAGTGTAAAAGATTACCTTATTTGCCTGTACAGTATGTATATATAGAGACCATTTCTTTCAAAGTGAGCATATATACAGTACTATGTATACATCAAATTACTGGACTGAATCAAGCAAAGACAACCAACTAAGGAGATGACTGGAACTGGTTTAAGAAGCCTACTGTATGTCAAAACCTGGAAGGAAATTTCTGAACTGTCAACTTTTTGAAAGAAATGTGGTTGAGAAAAAAACAAACCAAAAATGGAGAAGCGCTTGGTGAAGTTGCATGCTAAAACCAAAACCATAGCTATGTATGAAAGTGAAAAAAGCATTTCCATAAGCACACAATGTGATACGGATTGGGACTAAACAGCTGTGTGGCCATGAGAAAACCACTTGTGAGGGAGTCTAAACAGAAAAAGGCTTCAATTTAATGGAGAGCTTATTGGACTTTGGAGCAATGAAAAAAGTCATGTGGTCTGGTCAGTTCAGACTGACCATATTTCAGAGCAAAGGCTGCGTCAGAGTAAGAAGGAAGCGATGCACCCATCATACATAGTGCCCAGTGTGCAAGCTAGCTACATGGCGAAATTAGATTCCCCAAGGAAGAATTGTAAATAAGGTCTTCTTTAACTGAACGTTAAATCAAATTACACTTACAAAGAGGTTTCATAACGTCATTGTGATTCTGTGTCTTTACTCAGATGAGACAAAAAGTGGCAACAACCTTGCCACCCCATCCCTGCGGCCGACATAGTCAAAGTGCACCACTTAAACAAGCATCAAATGATGCAAATGCACTTTCATATATCATGCTGTGCTCCTTACTACACACCCCCTCTGTTTGCTGGAGAGCTAAAGTTGTCCTACTGTTCTTAAAGGCAGTCACAGCATGTGGTTTTTAGAGGTTTCCTGCAGCTTTCAGAAACAGTCCGCATGACGTCTAACAAGCCCGTTACTTCTTATTTGCATTCTTTCTTAATTGACCAGCTTCCCAATAAGCCAATTTAATTCTTCTTGCTTAACTACCCCATACGCTCAATGCATTATTTATGCAACACCAATTCAAATCGCTACTCTTTACAACCGTGGTTAACAGAAAAGCACAAACCCACAAAGCTTGAGGCTACAATAGCCACAGATAACTTTGCACCACACAATTTCTCCATATTTTTAGTGACTCTGCTTTTCTGCTCAGCACAGTAGTAAACAGTGGTTATTAATAGAAAGTAGTAAAGAGTGGTTATTAATAAATAAATCAAAATTGTTTGTTTCTCAAACCATTCCTTGTATAGGAATTTAAAGCCATGTTGTGCAAAAAAAAAAAAAAATCCCAAAGGGTATTAGCTGTTTCTGAAAAATTCCAACTAGCCTGTGTGGTAACCAGGTCACGGACAAAGTTACCACAATCTCATTTCTCCCCCATCCCGATGTTTGTTTTTAACAATAAATTAAAGTTGATTATGTAATGATTTTACGCATTGTGCTGCTGCAAGTTCATTGGATGATAAAGCTACGTAATGAATAGCTGTACAGGTGTTCCTAGTAAAATGGATGATGAGTGTATGGATGAACATGTTTCACCAACTTGCAGATTCAAGCAGACCGTTAAGCAACATGACTGACAAATAAACTCGCGAGAAATTTCTTTTTTTTTGTCTGATTATGCATGCAGTGTGTGAACGGACGTACAAGTCAGGAGTGAACGACTCCTGTATGTTGATGAGCTGGTCAGGGCTGATTTCTTCCTCGCTGGTAGTCTTCCAAAGGGCGCTGAGCTCGGCCCGCATGTAGCGGCGCTGATGGTATGTGTGTTCGTGGCAGGGAGGCATCTGCTTGACTGTGTTAATGTCCACGTCGATGTGGGTAGATGGACAGGGAGAAGAGAGGACTTGTCGGTAAGGCAACACAACACTCCCTGTGGAGTCCTGCGTGCAGACAGAGGACACAGACTGACTTACTCTCCACACTGCACATTCATCAATCACACCAAGTACAGGCTAGAGGGTTAGGACACATGGGATTTTACATTTAGTGCGAACCTTTAATACTAAAACACATTTAGACAGGGAAACATAATTGAAACCAGTCGGGTCACTTTTGATTAAAAAACTAACTGGATAACTATAAACTCCTTTGTTTCCTCACAATGATGACAAAGACAAACCAGGCTAAATGTTAGTGGGGAAATTGCCAGCATTTTTAATAATGGATATTCTTGGCATCACAAAACAAGCTGATTCAACAAAAATAATTTTTAATGCAGTTCCTTTTTAAGTACTGTAGTGGCGCTTTTCCACTGCATAGTACGGCACGACACGGTCCAGTTCTACTCACTTTTGGGGGGTTTTCCACTGGGAACAGTACCTGGTCCTTTTTTTAGTACCACCTCAGCCGAGGTTCCATGCGCGCCGAACCGTTACCAAAACGTGATGTGTAAACTCTGCTGGTCACTGATTGGCCGGAGAAAATTGTCATTACTGCGTCACAGAGCTTGCGACACGAGACACAACAGAACTACTATATTTAGAACAGCCAGAGAAGGATCGGACGCACCTTTTTGTATTCTGAAACAAACTCCTTTGTCTCGTTGTTAAAAACATCCACATGCCGAAAATGAAGAACACCATGCCGTCAATATGCTCCATTGTTGTGTGTTTGTTTGTGGCGCGTTTACGATGATGTCACGGCAGTAGAGGCGCCGCAACTATAATGACGTGAATAATCCCGCCCACTCTAAAGCGTTACTAACTGCAGTGGAAGCACAAACCGAGCCGAACTGAGCCGAACCGAAGTGAGCTGTACTGAACCGTGCTGTGCCGTACTATGCAGTGGAAAAGAGGCATTAGTCAGGGTTCTCACTCTCATTCATTCTCTATGCAGCTTATCCTATTCAGGGTCACGGGAGGCCCTGAGCCTGTCCCAGGAGACTCTGAGCACTAGGCGTGGCACACCCTGGATGTGGAACAAATGTATTACAGGGCATACAAACACTGACACATTATGGGCAATTTCACCAGCTAGCCTAAACCAGAGTACCTGCAGGAAACCTACCAAGCACGGGAAGAACATACAAGCTCCATCAACAGAGACTCGACGGTGGGACTCAAACACTTGACCGTGGAAGCGCAAAGCCGCAGGGCTAACCACTATACCACCGTGTAAGGCTGGGAAATTAATAAAAAAATAGGTTTAGTGGTTAGCACTGTGGCCTTGCACCTCCAGGGTCAGGATTTGATTCCTACCTTGGGTCTGTGTGGAGATTGCATGTTATCTCCATGCTTGGAGGGTTTCCTCTGGTTTTCTTCCACAGTTCAAAGACATGCAGATTAGGCTAATCCAAATTGTCTATAGTGTGTGTTTGTGTGCCCTGAAATGAATTGGCACCTTGTCTAGGGTGTACCCCACCGTGTGCCCAAAATCTCCTTGGATAGGCTTTAGGTGACCTGCGACCCTGTACAGGATAAGCGGTATAGAAGATGAATGAAAATGGCCTCCGAGTGGCGCAGTCGTAAAGTGCTCGCCCTATCATTTGAAGAGTACGAGTTCGATTCCCGGGTGATGCTCTCGCAGCCGGAGGTCTAGAGAGAGCTGATTGGCCGAGCTCTCTCAGAGGGGAGGGATAAGAGGTACTTAGTGCTCCCACATTAATCACGGCTCTAAAGCCAATAACGGGCATTTGTGAGCTCGCGCAAGCGGAAGGAGCAGATAGCGCTGTCCTCCGAGTGTGTTACGCCGCCCCCAACGGTGCGTGAGTGAGCTCTGGCTTCACGTGGTACGGAGCAAACACGTGATAGTCTTCGGCCTTCCCGAGTGAGTGGTAGAAGTAGCCGTAATGTGGGAGCCCCCTAGTGACACAGAGGAATTGGATACGACTAAATTAGGGAAAATCTGGGGAAAATGTTGTGTGTGTCCTGACTGCCCTCTCCATGGAAGCAAGATGGAGAATTCGTTCATTAGAAAACACTTCCCATCTTTAATAGTTAAACTTTCCCAAATGTAATATTTAATGAGCATATTTACAGTAAACAAACAAAAAAAAAGCTAAAAAAAACTACTAATTCATTAATCATAATTTGAGGTAAAATATTAAATTAATAATGATTGACTTGAGGTCATATGGCCCAGCACTAGTTCCTAGCCAGTACAACAAAGTCTGTAAAGGAGTAATGTTTCGCCAAGTATGAAGTTGTGTACCTTGAGCAGGCCTTGAACGAACAGGCCAGTGTCGTATTTAAAAGTGCCGTCAGCTCGGCACAGTCGTGAGCACTTCCTCTCAGCGGGAGTGAGGAACAGACATAGTGTCAGCACAATCTACGGCACAAAACAGCTCAACCAGTTAACCTACTGTGCTCGCAACAGTAAGCATTTCTTTATTGAATGTGGCATTAATACTGAGCATGCAGGAGTGTTTCTATGTGTGTGCAGACCTTATTGACTTTGTCTGGATTACTGCCAACAACTATGGAGCAGCCACAAGTCTGTAGATGAGAGCTGATGGCTCTAGGGGAGAGAGAGAGGGAAAAAAAAAAAAGGGTTGGAGAGTGAGGCTATTTACATTGCACTTCACACATGCAAATACACGTATTGATGGAAACTTGGCCAGTCATTCACAAGTAATTTTTTACAAACATGTTTACACATGATTTTCCAGTAAGTATTTAAGTGAGACGTTGTAATCATTTGAAAATATATACTCACTTGTGGAGAAAGTCCTCATGACAGCTGTCACCGATATCATCATCATTCAGTAACGTGTCTTTGATCTATTAGAAAAGAAATATCAGAGTGTTTTATTTATACAAAACTAATAAATGATATAAAAAATAAATAAAAAGCAAAAGTATGAGTGATCATGAGACAGAGAGAGAAAAAAAGACTTACATCAACTTCCTCTGGTACGCTGTGAGTCTTCATGGACGAGAGAAGCTCCATGATAGGAACAATCTCAGAGGTTAATAAAGCAATAATGCCGTAACCCTGCAATACAGATAACACATATATTCAACGGATTTTAAAATGCCAAACTTAACGAGTTTTAAAGAACAGATAAGGCTACAGACCTTCTGCATATAAATGCGTCCTTTGCGAACAGTGTGCTTGAGCCTTTCCACACACACGCTGTGCAGCGGAAGGTAGAAATCCAATTCTGACTGGGGCAGAATGATGGACAGCGCACACGTGTTCTTGTCGCCCTTTAACTCGCCATCGAATATTAGTGACACGATGATCACGCCTTTCTCTGCCAAAACGAAGAACTTCACGTCCACGGCACCGCTCTCGGCACTGCGAAGAATCTCGCCATTCAGAGTGTGATTTGCCAGGAACGTCACCTCGCCGTCACTGAGCAACATCGATCCCTGACCTTTGGGGGCCCAGATGTGCCAGACACGGGGTCCCAGAATGTTGTCCCAGTAGGCAAATGTGGCTGCCAACAGAGGGCACCATCCTTCCAGCACCACCTCTGTTTTAGCCACAGCTGGAGACTGCGGTGGGCAACCAGCGGACATGTCACCTTACGACTCCGAATCTCTCCCAGTGGCCCTCTCTTCCTGAGTTTACAAGCAGATCATTAACTCTATTTACTGGAGTTTTATTCCGCCACCTATTAAAAATCCTATAAAACAGAAAAGAAGAAGTTGTTAAAATGTTAACAAGCTAACGGAAGATGATTCCAGGAAATGATCCATCAGTGCAATATGAATATGAACTCCTTACAATCGGTACTGAAGATCCCTATTAACTTAAGTGTGTTAACTTTATATAGTCCTATGCAAAATTTGCATGCATGCTTTATGTGTTTTTTTTTAGACATTAAATAACGTAGCACAGCAAATAAAAAGAGTGTGTCAAACTGTGTGTGTCTGTGTGAAAATATTCTTTTTTTTTTTTTTTAACCAACATTTCTGCTCTCAAACTTTTAGGATGCAAGCGTTTCCCCAAGCGTTTAAGTAATCTCCGATAACGGTGATTTTTTCCCAACCTCATTCTTCTCATACTCCAGTAAGTTTAGCAACTCCTAAGCAGTTTATTTGCTTGATGCTGGACAATGACGGTGGCCAGGCAGTGTATAGAGGGCTGGAAAGGGAGGGGTTCCTTAAGTCACTTATAAAATGATTGAGAAAAGAAAGAAAGAAATTCCAAGCCAAATGGTGGCTGATTAGAAAGTGTTTCAAAGGTCTGGGTTTGATTCCCAGCCACTGGATGAAGTGCCGGTCCCAAGCCCGGATAAAATGGGAGGGTTGTGTGAGGAAGGGCATCCGGTGTAAAAAAACTGTGCTTGTATGTGCGGACTCCTTGCCAGGAGGTCAGCAGCCGAAAGACCAACAACAACTTTGTTCCCCTACTGCTAAAAGTGGCATGTCACATAAACCTCCACCTGACTCTCAGCTCCACTGTGAGGAGCAATATCCTACAGTGTCTGGACTTCTTCCAGTGCGATGCTACAGCAAGTCTGCAGAGCATCTATCACATGCGCTTCAACCCACACTCGCACATCTGAAAAAGAAAAACCAGCCTGTGGCATTCAGCATTTATTCCATCCAAGCTTATAAGGAAGATTCTGGATCTGTGATTTTATCTCCCGCTTTCAGACACTGAATCCTAGACTGCTCACACTTCACTGTGTAGGTGTGATTAGTTTGATCTTCTGCACAGTCACTAGTGTTGATCTACTTCAAATACTACACTAAACATCCAGGGCATTTCTGCAACAAAGACTGTATACATAGAGGAGGTTATAATAGAGCGATATAATGCTGAGTTGGCAAGAGACATGCCTGTAGGGTTGGATTCCATCACGTCGTGCTGCCTAGGCAAGCTCATCAAGACAACAGTAACTTATCTCAATGATTTTAAGTCGAGATTAAATTTAAGGTAATTGTGTTTCACTACGATTTGTTTACATTAAAATCGTTTCTTGAAGAAAGCATTACAATCATGAGCAGACTACACAGGATTACAGAACTTGCAAAAGACACGTCAGTGGGAGATGTGCGCAGTGATGTATGATAAATGCATACGATAAAAAATATTTAGAACAATAAACACTCAGGACAGTGTCTAAAAGGTAGACAGGACGAAAGTACTGAACGTTAGGAACTGTGGGCTCTACCTTATAGTGCAACTGAGTAGGGGAAAATGGTGAAAAGGGAAGTAGCAAGTTCAATAGTAAAATGTGTCTCATGACTGACAGCAAAAGTGTGTCAAAACACAAGTGCTAGTCATACTTGGGGGGGTGTTGGGGCCAGCAATGTATTGAGCAGTCTTGCTGCTTCAGGAAACAAGCTGCTAGAGGTTTTGGTGGCGTGGTGGTGTAGTACAACCTCTTTTTCTTTTTTTATTCTAAATTTTTTTTTTGTTTGTTGTTCATAGTGTTTCAGAACAATGACAAGTGATATTTGAAAGTAAATATCATGCAACATGCATGAACATGCAAAACTCACATACAGAGATCGTGAGGTGAGATTCAAACCTCCATCCCTGAAGTGGCATGGTGATAGCGCGACTTATTTTTCAAGTGACCATAAATATTATCTCACATGACTGACAATATTTAGTTAGACTGATGGGTTAAAAAAGGAACAGCTCTGAATGCCTAGTCTTTGTCGGAGACCCATTGTTTTGCCATAAAAGCTCAAGCCGTCATCATCATCAGCATCATCATCATCATCACCACCATCAGCACCGCCAGCATGGTGCAGTACCACTTAATTCAACTCAATTTTATTTTATATGTATAGCGTTTTAACAATTGACATTGTCGCAAAGCAGCTTTACTTTAACATCACACTTGTTCTTAGAAAGAATAAACCAACATGAAGACCAGAGAGCTGCCTGTGAGAGAAAGCAAGTCATTGTAAAGCTGAGAAAACATTAAAAGCTCAATCAGAGACAATGCACAAAAACTGAGCATAGCAAATACAACAATTTGGAATGTGCTGAAAAAGAAAAAAAAAAACTTTAGTGTACTAAAATTCAGGTATTAAACTTGTCGGTTAATGACAGAAACATTGTAAGAGCTGAGAAGAATTACAAACTGTCAGTGACATCACTCATCATTAACAACTTCCAGAGGAGTGAAGGTAACACAATCCAACGTGAGAGTGGAAACACAGGTCATACCACAAGATACAAGCCACTCATCAGAAGGTCAGATTGAAATTCGCAAAGAAATACAGAGATAAGCAAAAAATGCTCAAAGGTTAACAAAGGTTGGAAAACGAAACATTCTGGCTCATGATCCAAAACATCCCGTGTTTTAAGGAAGGCATAAGTGGTTAAGTGTGTTAGGACACACAGTATGATGCAGATCAATCCCTGCTATCGATCCCTACTGAGGCCGGTTCATCTCAAGGTTTCTTCCTATTACCATCTCGGGGAGTTTTTCCTTGCCACTGTCGCCCTCAGTCTTATCATTCTGATTCATACACGTTCACATTTCATACAAACTTAAATAATTATTTTGATTGTACATAGCTGCTTTGCGACAATGTCAATTGTTAAAAGCGCTATACAAATAAAATTGAATTGAATTAAGTGGTGGCGGTGCTGACGATAATGACAGTGAAGATGACGATGGTGATGATGATGATGACGGTGACGATAATGACAGTGAAGATGACGATGATGATGGTGATGATGACAGTGATGATGATGGTGGTGGTGATGATGATGATGAAGATGACGGCTTTGGCTTTTATTGCTGTTTCTGGAATGTGCTCACTAATCTTTAAAAGGTGATTGAACTCATGATGCCTTCTTACACCTGAATAAGGTTTACTAGTCAATATTGTTTATCATCTACTAGTCTACAGAGTTTTTTTTAAATCTCACTGACATCTCCTTAGGCTGCAATGACAAACACCAAACACATTATCTCACCAGAGAGGAAATAAAGACGCCAGCCAGTTCATTTAGAAAGCAGTATACAGTATTCAGTACCACAAACATTATACAAGACATGGACGAGCAAACCTCACTCCACCTCACTCCACCTCACTCCCAGTAACACGCGCTGTGGTCATTATCGACTCTACTCCTGAACAGGAATATACTATATGGACATAACTACATAACTATAATCAGTTCCAGTTGTGTTAAATGTCAAGCACATGAACCTCTTACCTGTTATTACGGAGTCGGTAATAAAAAAACGAAAGCAGCTCGCGACCTCCGGCTCTTCCTGTGTTGTGACAGGACCCACGAAGAAGAGCGTCGCCTTGCTCAAGTTCTCAGTGTGCACAGCGCTGCCCTCTGCTGGAAGGTTTATATATATATATATATATATATATATATATATATATATATATATATATATATATATATATATATATATATATATATATATATATATCCTGCTCCATTACTGTCTTGTACCCTGTTATTATGTAAGACTCCCCTGAACAGCCATGACCTGAACTACTGTGTGTTAGCGCTGCCTGGAAGGCTATACATGTACTATGTATACTAGTTATGGTTATATGGAACGTGTAAGGGAGGTGGCACGGTGGTGTAGTGGTTAGCACTGTCGCCTTGCACCTCCAGGGTGCGGGTTCGATTCCCGTCTCTGTGTGCCTGAAGTTTGCATGTTCTCCTCGTGCTTGGTGGGTTTCCTCCGGTCTCCTCCCACAGTCCAAAGACATGCAGGTTAGGCTAATTGGTGTTCTCAAATTGTCCGGAGCGAGTGTGTGTGTGTCCTGTGATGGATTGGCACCCTGTCCAGGGTGTACCCCGCCTCGTGCCCCAAGTCTCCTGGGATAGGCTCTAGGCCCCCCAGGATAAAGCGGTATAGAAGTGTAAGGGAAGGTTGATGCTGTTTTCCTTTTTGCTTCATGTTTATATGTTACTACCTAAACTGGTATTGAGCTTTAAAACTGATATTACTGTGCTTGTTTAAGGTTTGCATGGTTTCCTTGCACTTTCCTCTGTGGGTTTCCTCCCACAGTACAAAGATAGCAGATTAAACTAACTAGTGCTTCCACATTGCCTGTAGTGTATGCGTGTATTTGCCCTGCAATGGATTGGCACCCTGTACTGGGTATACCCCGCCTCATGCCCAAAGACCCGGAATAAAGCCCCCCCCCCAACCTTGTACAGTACATGATAAGCAGTATAGAAAATAAATTAATGAATGATAAAAAAGAAAGAATTAATGCTTGATGTATCCGCTACACTTTGATATGCTTACCGACCGGGCTCTGAACCGGGAGAGAAGGACAAACACACACACACACATGATGTGTCTGAAGATTGGAAGCTGTTTATTATCAGCATAGAGAGAATATTTAAGCTTTTTGCCAGGGGGTTAAGACCAGAGGGGGTTGTTTATGGGCATAGAGGCCTGGGAAAGTTCACATTATACTACAAAACCTAAAGAGGGAGGGAGAGAGAGAGAGAGAGAGAGAGAGAGAGAGAGAGAGATGCTAGTTAAACATCCTATTCCACACACATGGTTGGTCATGAGGATTGCGTTTCCTTCCATCCTTTGCAGGTAAAACAGCCTCTGGCTCTTCTAGTAAGACTATTCACTAGATGTTAGCACATGGATGTGGGAATCCGAGCTCTTTCAGCCACAAGAGCATTACTGAGGTAAGCCACTGATGTCAAAGTAGGAGGCCTGGGGGCAGACAGAGTTTCATTTGATTCCACACATTTGAAGTAGGGTTGAACTCAGAGCTCTATGCAGGCTGCTCTGCATACCATGTCTTCATGGACCACACTTTGTGCACAGGAGTATTGTCATACTGGAACTCCTTAGATCCAATGAAGGGAAATCCAGATGTGTTGCGACGGTTTGAGGAAGAACCACATGTTCATGGTCAGGTGTCTATGTGGTCCATGGAGGTGGAAAAACAAGCAATGATTGTGTTGTCCTGTGATTGGCTCCCTATTGTCCCATACATACACACAACACACAACCCTAACCCTAACCCAAGGAAACCGGAGTACCTGGAGGAAACCCAGTAAGGCACGGGGAGAAGATGCAAACTCCATGGACACAGAGCCAAGGCAGGAATCCAGATCCTGAAGGTGCAAAGCAACAGTGCTAACCATAGCTATCCTCAATTAACACATTTACTCGCTCACTCACTCACTCGCACATTTTGGGCAACTACAGACCCGAGGTGGGAATCAAACCCAGATCCTGGTGGTGCAAGGCGACACTGATAACCACAGCTATGCACAATTGCCACAATATAATCATATTTCTTTTGCTACATGAAAGACTGTTTTGGATTGTGCAATTATAGTACTAATAAGATTATTTACAAGGAAGCTAAATTCGCTGCAGGCCGTGCATTTTCAATCATCTTCATGTGTGCTGCACTGGCTAATGATTCTTTTTACAATAGAGATGCAGTAAAGGTCCAATATTTCTGACAGTGCCAGAACATGTTTGTGAGCCGTCTTTGGCACTGAATCAGCCACTAATGAGCTTATCATAATGAAACGATTTTAAAAGCGGCAGATTTACCAGATTTTTCCCTGCAACAAGATTATTGTGGTGAAAATGATACGGTGTAGAGCAGGCTTTGTGACCTTCACTGGCAAGGACCACATCAAACATGCAAACTGGCTCAGACTCCTGGCTCATGTAGAATGTTCAGTTTGCACCTGCCCTGTTTATTCATCCCCCTTTTTCATTTCAGCCTTGACGGGATAAAAAAAAAAAAACACACACACACACACACAAATGGCTATAATGGATAATATGGAAATTTGACTATGTAACACAGCATACAAGACATACAATTGAAAGGTTCTGTTAAAAAGCATATTATTACTTTAACACACACAAAAAACACCTCTTCGTTTAAACACCTCCTATCTTAGACTGATGTATTGAGAAGGAAAGTGATTCCAGCTGTTAGACAGCTGCTGCTGTGTTTAACTATGTGATGTGCCTTTGTTCACTGTCACACCGTCTCACATGTCTGAAACAGGTCTATTCATCCCAAACATCTGAACTGTAATTTCATTTTGGCAAAGGGGCATAAATGACATTTTTGATCCAGCTGTTCCATATGGCATGCACAGCAAGACATAAAAAATTGACATTGAGCATCATTAAGCCTTCAAATGCACCTGAACCAGATCTACAGTGTACTTTGGCTCCACAAATCTATTGTACTATGTGAGTTTGGTATTTTATATTTGTGTGTGTCTCGCTCCACACATGATGTGTGGCTTGCTGGCAACAGGTCACGCTGTGCACAGCATGGTTCTTTGTTCAGACGATTCCTCTTCGACTTTGCAGGTTCTCAGAGGAAGAGATATAGGCATTCGAGTTGTCATGGTAACAATAGTGCACAGCACTGTTAGCAACACTTTTAGGCTGCGCCTAGCAACCGTCTCCATGCATCTAATGGCCAGGTTACTAGACAGCACAGCCAAGAAATCTTTGGATTACAATGGATGCTGCCTCCGTATCACTTCTCACAACAACTACACGTCAACAGCACTTTCAGAGATAAGACAGCGTTTTTATGTGCATGCATATACTGTATATACAGTATACGTGTGTGTGTTGAGATCTCTCTTTCTCTCTTCCCATGCCCCACGTGCATCTATACATTCCTTTAAAGACAATACCTCCCTTAAACAGGATGCATTGCACTAATTAGGTGTTGTCATGCCTCTTGGTGATTGACCCATTATGTCAGCCTGAGTGATTTCCCTCCACTCCATTCATTCTGTAAGCATGCGGTGGCGTGGAAGAGAGGAGATGCTTGCCACCCACTTTCACCGGCACTGAAGGGGACTATTATTTCAGTAGCAGCCCGCCTAATCCCGGCAGTCTTTTTACAACACGTATACAATGGCACCAGTGAAGCTAAAATTAAGCGCTGGCATCCGAGTGCAAATCTGATAGACCAGGCTTTCTGTAGGCTGCTCATGCGATGGTTCTAGAAGATACTGTGAGATTTATGACTGGCACTCAGCTAGTGACATGTTGATCCTCCAGCGCCGTTTGTTCCGCCATTCTCAATCTGGCAGGATGAAATCGGGTTCTGAATCTCTTTTGTTTCCTCACAATGTTCCCAAGCGCTGAACATTTGAGTAAGCATCAATTAAGCCACTTAGACTGGCACTGACACTCAGTGCTAACATATAGATCATCTTAAGCTGGTTTAGACATTTATACTGTAGTTTTATACTGTAGTTTTATACTGCGCTTCGCTTCTAACCTTAGCAAATGACGTTCTTTTCAACCGTAGATGACATGACTGCAGGTACCAAACCCTGTGCAACATGGCTTTTTATAAATAATTGCTCGATAGCTTCATGCTTCAGTCTAAATGTCGCTCATTAGAGCTATTTGTTAGCTCCCATCAGACACTCTTTATCTTCGTCTGTCTGGTTCCGTCTTCATCAGGCAGCAGGTGGTTCCTCAGGTCGAGCTAGAGGCTAAGCTCATGCATCAGTTCATGCTGCAATATGTGTCTCTGAGGTAGACTCAGGCGCAGAGAAAACCTCCACCTGTTTAAGCTCTCACCAAAAACTGACACTAATGGAGCACAGCGAGGTCATTCTGCTGACTATCAGGACAATAAAAAAACTTTAATGAGACGACACATACTGTGAGAGTCCTCCCCCTCACCATAAGTCAGACTAGTAATGGGCTAAATTTACTAAAGATATTATTAGAAAACCTGCGCTATAACCTTGTGGTTGCATTTATTTTTTATTTTTTTGAAGAGTGTCAGTTTTCTCCCAGTTCTATATATATTGCAGCTTACCATTATTGAAAGTGAATAGTGACTGTTTTAAATTCACCGTTGCATGCTTACATCAGTAGAGATCGAGGAAACCTGTCGTCCACACCATTCCACTCCTGGATGCCTTTTCATGTGGAGTATCGAACGTCAGTGATCTTTGAAACAAGCTTTCCGGAGAAGAGCTCCGTTGTTATTGTTGGTCTTTCGGCTGCTCGCGGCAAGGGGTCGCCACAGAGGAATATCCAGTCCGCACTACAACTTGGCACAGGTTTTTACGCCGGATGCCCTTCCTGACGCAACCCTCCCATTGTATCCGGGCTTGGGACCGGCACTGCATCCAGTGGCTGGGGTTTGGGCACTGGCTGGGAATCGAACCCGGGCCTTCCGCATGGCAGGCGAAACACCAACCACTGAGCCACCAGTGCCCTGATGCACAGCACTAATTCTATTCTGATGTCTATATGGCACAGGTGGCTCAAGCGGTTAAGGCTGTAAGTTATTGGGTTTCTGATCAGAAGGTTGGGGGTTCGAGTTGTCAATGCTGAGCTCTGGAGCAAGGTCCTTAAACGTATCCTCTCTGAGGAAACATCTTTTCACTGCTCTGTAAAATACATGTGGCGAATAATTGAATCTTAGACTTAAAGTCTAGTAACACTTCTTAGGACTCATATAAATGCATACTGTATATGCATGTATATGTTTTATACACAACCATGGAAAAGAGAAAGTACACACTCGTTCAATTATATTGTTCATTTTAGCACAGCCTAAATAACAACTTTAAAAACTAGGTGTGAATAACCTCTCATTTCAGATATTCATTTTGTGCGTCACTCTTTACTAATTATTACTATACCACATGATATAGTTTCAGTTCATTAATGTTTGCAGGCATTTGTTTGTGCACAGCTCTTGTATGATTCTGCCACAGGATTTCAGTAGGGTTAAGGTCTAGACTTTGACTTGGTTAGTTTAACACCTTTAATATTAACTTCTACAGCCATTGAGATATTGATTTTCTAGTGTGCTTAGGATCATTGTCCAGTTGCATGACCCAATTTTAGCCCAGCCTAAGCTGCTGGACAGATGGCCTCACATCTGTCTGAAGAATATTCTGGTATAAAATGGAGCTCATTATTGTCTCAATGTCCAAGATCTCAGGTCCTGTAATTTAAACCCAAGTCAAAATCATAATCCTTCCATCATCATGCTTATCAGTTGACATGGGTTGTATGAGAGGATTAATTTGTATTAGCTTTCACAAAGATTGTGGAACGGTGGCTTAATGGTTAGCACTGGCCGGGGTTAGCCTTGCACCTCCAAGGTCCAAGTTCGATTCCCAGCCAAGTTCGATTCCTGCCTCTGTGTGCATGGAGCTCGTATGTTCTTCCCATGGCTGGATGGGTTTCCTCTGGGTATTCCCTTCCACAGTTCAAAGACATGTAGATTAGGCTAACTGGCATTCCCCAAATTGCCCATAGTGTGTGAATGAGTGTGTCCTGCAATAGATTAGCACCTTATCCTGGGGAGCTTTGCCCTAAGTCTCCTGGGATAAGCCCCAGGCCCCCGTGACCCTGTACACAGCATAAAGTGGTATGGAAGATGAGTGAGTGAGCTTTAACAAAAACATAGCGCTGTGCATCATGACCAACATCTTCACTTTGGTCCCAGAAGTTTTGTGGTTTGTTCAGCGGCAAATCTGCAAACCGTGCAGAATCCTGCTCCATTTTTCTTTTTGAAGAGAAGGGCCTTTATCCTCACCACTCTTCCACAAAAGCCTTACTTGTCGAGTCACAAAACATTTTATGTGCTTACAGAGACCTTTTCTTAATAAGTGTGAGCATTAACCAGTCTGGACTGAATTTGATGAGATTCCCACTCCTGGGAAGACTTTGCATTTCGATATAATTCTTCTCACTGTATAATAGTGAATTTCAGAATTTATGGAGAAGGCCATTGGGAGATGTCTTGTATATTTCATTCTTAACGTTCATTCACTCACTTACTCACTCATTCACTATACCACTTATCATATACCGGGTCACAGAAGGCCTGGAGCCTATACCAGAGGACTTGAGACATTAGGCTGGGTACACACTGGACAGGCATCCTTAAGCATGCACACACACAGGTACTCACTCACTCACACACTGCAGGAAATTTGGAAATGCCAATTAGCCTAACTTGCATGTCTTTAGAATGCAGCAGGACAGGAACCTGGAGCACTCAAAGGAAACCCAACAAGCACGGGGAGAACACATACAGTAGGTAGGACTCGAGGTACTAACCACTCTGACACCGTGCTGCTCTTTCTACAACAATACTGGGGATTTCAAAACTATAAAATAACACATATGCGATTAGGTAATTATGAAACAACAAGAAAAACAACAGTTAGTTGTTATTTTCTGTAATAGTTCTTGTAAGAACAGTATTGTCAAGTGCATTTGCAAAATCCGTCAAACACCATAATGAAACTGGCTCTCCAGGAGGGCGAGACCAAAACGTACCTCCGCCGCAGACGAGAAGTTCATTTAGAGTTATGAACTTGAGTAATTGTTCAAAGGAGATTAATGCATTTTTGGACGCTTTCAGCATTCCTTTACAATGTAGAAAGAAAGAAAAATCAGGAACCATCATGGAGTTAGAAAGTGACCCCAAACTTTTGAACGGTATTTTTTTCCACCTGGTTTTTGAATGTTAGTTTACATTTGTAAAAAATTACTATATATTGAAATCTATTCCGTTTTGGTGATTATAGACTATAGACACTGATTAAGACCAGAAAAATGTTGATACTATAGATGGATGTACTTAGTTTTTCCCCCATTAGTGTATATAGCATCGCTAACCCCTTATGTAATAAGCAGCATCGATACATGTTTAAACACAGTTGTACAGTAGTTAAATATGTAAAGCAGCAACAAATAATGTCGGTGACATAAAATATTATAATGTTTGTTTACACAACCATTAAAGACAATAATTTTATAATCTTACTTTGCATGGTATTATGTGTTGTACGTTGAGAAACTTTATAACACATTGTAAAAATACTTGCAAATAAAGTTACACTGCATTGCAGGCTTAGTTTTTACATTGCCCTTATGAGTAGATACTCTAATGCATTATGGAAAAATGATAATATGGAGAGTCAGATAAATTATGCAGGCTGATCCAAGGCTTAATAAGCTACTGTATACTTTTATATAACAATCTAAATGTACATTTAGTTCATTATGCATACTAAATGTTTTCACTGTGTCATGCAGAACTGGTTGAACTGTAATATTCAAACTGAGTGATTTTATTTATTTATTTATTTATTTATTTATTTTAACCAGGACTGATCTGAAGGATGCAATTTAAGTTAGAATGATTTGTCAGGAAGAAGAATGTGTGTGTCGGTGGAGGGATGGGGATGAGTTATACAGTATGAGGTGAATTGTAACTGAGAACGTAATATAACTGACAGGACTCAAAGGATATAAAAGAAATTGGAAGCAGCAATAAAAACAACTGCTGATATTTATATTTAGAAAAGGAAATGCAAACTATTTGATTGATACATCATCTTCTCACGATATCGTGCGTCAGCGCCATTTTAGGGATAATGGAATGTCTGTGAAATGCAACCTAATAACTGTCTTACTGAACAGTCTTTTATCATGTACTGAATCATTACAGTTTGCATTTTATTGTACAATAAAATATTGATTTAGTCAAATTACATTGTCATATTTAGTAGTGTGTCATTTGGTTGCCACCCAAGATGGTTGAGATGCTTGAATATGGTAAACGCTGGGTTATGAGAACACTGAAATATTAGACACCAGATTCTGGGTTGTCATGGTACCACAATCAAGCTGTATGATTTATATTTAATTTTTTTTTTTATATATATATTTTTTTGAAAATATACCAATATATTTATTATGTAAAAACATCTGAGCAGCATTTGACAGAACATCAAAAAACAGTTTCACAGATTTCCACTGAGTCACAAACACAGCCCCTGGTGCCCACCATGTCAAACAGGTCCTCATGTTGCATTTTCATTCTTCCTTTCTTTCTTTTTTTCTTTTTTCTTTTATATAAAATGGCGGACGATGTTCCTCTTTTCCCAGAGGTTCGCCAAACTTTAGGATCTCCCAGGGGAGAATAGATATTCAGAGCAAAACCAAACACTTCACAACACTTCACTGCTGAGGCTTCTTCCTGTATATAATTGACTTGTTGGGGAAGACAGTTTGAGTTTTTGCAGCAATTCAAAAGTTAATAATAATAATAATGGAACCTAAAATGTATAAATAGATCATTTCCCCCTGTCCATAACAAGATATTTATACAACAGTATGCCCTCTGCACATGTCTGTACTGTCCAAATGATTCTGTCCAGACAAAACATTGCAGAAAACATATAAATACTTTTTTTTTTTCCTATAAGTGACTCTGTTTGTATACTATGTGTAAACTCTCACAACTGAATACATCCATATAATATAGACACATACATGCCCATAAATGCACACACTATATTTCAATTGACATACGTACATTCATACGTACATAGGTACCTCAAATGTACATTTACACTAAAGCACACAAACCGAAACAGTGTGCTGCTTATCTCGCCGATCTCTACTGGCCACCATGGTTACAGGTCTTTCTCTTTCGACTTTTTTTTCTTTTTTCCATTCCTCTACAGTTTGGCTATCAGCGCATCAAGGTTACGCTTTCAGAACAATCTGGCTTTCAAATCATCTTCATGTTGACACGTCTGGGGCCGCTGGTCTCCGTAAGATCACTGTTGGCTCCTTTCCTCTTGCGTGGAACATACTGAATGTCCACACTTCCTCTGTGCTTGCCTTTGCCTCGGCTCCAAGCGAACAGAAGCAGAAAACAGAACAGGACCACACCCAGGAAGCTGAGGCAGCCCATTGCTGTAGACACAAGAATGGTAGTGAAGTCCAGTACCATCCTGATTGTGTAATGCTCTGTGCCATTGATCAGGGAGCTATTGTAATCATGATCAAAGGTGAAGCTGAGGTTGGCATAGAGAGCCCCATCCCTAAGGCCCAGGCTTTTGACAGCTAGCGTTATGGACAAGGTGGAATTGCCTGCCGGATTGGAGGCCACGCAGACATACATGCCGCTGTCCTGCGGCTCCACTACCCGAAACTCCAGAGAACCATTGCCATGGACAACCATGCGGCCTGTGCTCTTGGTGGTAATGTGCCTTCTGTGGGGTGTCAGCCAGGAGACCGATGGGGGCGGAGCTCCATCTGCTGTACAGTACAACCATGCCTTTTGTCCTTCTTCTGCTTGGGCTGGTTGTGTTGACATGGCAATAACCCTAGGTTTGGTGCATATGACATAGCGGGAGAGCAGTGGCTCAACTATATCACTGAAATATTTCCCAGCCAGAGCAGCGGGAGTTGTGCACTGAGGTTGCACCTCCCCAAATTTTAGCGGTAGTGTTCTTTGAAGTAGCCAGCGCAGACGGCAGTCACACACTAATAGATTTTGGCCAATCAGGAGGTTCTGCAGAGCCACAGATGCTGGCAGAGTAGCTCTTTCCAGTGTAGTCAGACGATTGTAAGAGAGGTCAAGCAGACGAAGTGACAGTGCTCCTTGGAATGCCTGGGCCTCTACACGCACCAACTGAGCTTTCCGTACATGTAGCACTTCTAGACGGTCCAGACCACGCAGCCAGCCAGCTGGCAGCACCTTCACACTGCTATATGACAGGTTCACATGAGTCAAATAGGAGAGGTGGGTCAGCACTGGCACAACTGTAAGGTTTGTGTGGGTGATGAAGAGCGTGCTAAGATTCAGTCCCTGCAGAGCTAGAGAGGGCACAACTTCCAGTGCTGGCCAGTGATCCACCTCAAGATGACGCAGTCGGCCCAGACCCTTGAAGCTGTGTGGTAGCAGATCTGCAATGTCCAGCTGTCTAAGGCGAAGACTGGTTAGGCTGTGCAGATGTGCCAGCGCGTGACTGGGCACAGCACTCAGGTTACAACGCTGTAGTGTCAGCGAGCGCAATGCAGGCAACCCACTGAAGGCACGAGGTGCAACAAAAACCAGCTCGTTGTCAGCAAGCTCAAGGACACGCAGACGCCGCTGGTCCTCAAAGCCGTAATCAAGCAGGATAACCAGACGGTTCTGGCTGATGTCCAGCAGAGTGAGCTCACTCAGGCCGGCAAGTGCACCACGTGGCAACAAAGTCAGTTGATTGTTTCGCAGGCGCAGTGTTCGTAAACGTGGCTGGGCACGGAAACTTCCGGGCTCCACAGATGACAAGAGGTTGGTGCTCAGGTCAAGCTCCTCTAGCAACAGAAGGCCAGAGAAATTCTGTGGTGTGATAATGCGTAGACGGTTTTTGCTGAGATCCAGTGCTCTTGTCTCGATGGGGATGCCCTCGGGCACCTGGGCCAGTCTCTTGCGGTGGCACGAGACAGAGCGTGTGGGCACAGAACACTCACAACGGGCAGGGCAAGCCTGGGCAGGGTACGGGAACAGGAGGAGCGGTAGGAGGGAGAAGCCCACAGCACAGGAGAACAAAGAGAGCAGCATGACCACCTGCAGGATGGGGGAAGGTACAGACAGGGATGCAGAGAACAATAGAGATAGATGTAATTAGTTGGACATTTGTGCACAGTCATAAGCATATCAGCAATAGAAAAATGACATCCCTATTTAAACCCACACTTTCAAAAACACAAACTGGTGCACACACAAATACATAATCGCTAATATTTACATTACAGTCAAATGCCTACAAAACCTTTCATGTTTTCACTCTACATCCTAGCTCTTACAATCTAGCTGATTGCAAGACATCTTTCATTCTTGACAGATGTTGTGATGTATTGATTGTAGCATGCACATACAGTACGCATACCTACACATGCACAAGTATCCCTTTGAAGCAAACATGCTATTTCTATGGAAACCCCACATCCCCTCATTTTCCAAGTCAGAATCAATAAAAGATTCATCGATTTATATCGCATAAAGAGTCTACCCGTCGTTCCCTCTCAGACATCAATGTTTAAACCTTATTGACAGCGATCAGCAAGTGCACTTATGGTGATCAATTCACCATCTGCCAGAAATGAAAAAGTGGTTTGTACAGTGCCTTTATATGCAGTTAAAGCAGAAGCTACAGGGTCATTCATTAATGCCATTAAAAGTATGACTTTTCCCTTATCACAAGCCTCACAGCGGGTTCAGCAGCTCCCCAAAGAGGTGCAAATCTCATTTCACATCCTTACATGCTTACATGATCATCACATCCCCTCACAGTTCAGCAGGGTGCTATTCACAACTTGCTTCTTGCACTACTCTATTCCTATATGCAGGGTAATTGTAGGAGCTCTTCATCACTCATCCTCTTCAGACATTAATAGCAATAGATTCAGGCTACGTTCAATGTATTTCGGTATGATGAGATGGACAATGTATTAATATATTGTACTATATGACTAGTTACTATATGAATAGTTCATAATGTACTAGTCCTCATTTGCTCTGATACACAAGGTTGTTGATCAATTAAACGATTCATGTAAAAACCGTTATAGAGGTTTTAAACTTTCATGTCTTAAGCAAATCGCAAGACTTAGCAGCCATGAGCAAAATCCTACATGTCTTAAGAATCTAAGCATATACAATATCTGTCTAGTGATCACTATGGTGGAAATACCAGCTTTAAAATATTGTGACTATCATGAGTACATTATGTGCATTTAATGCATTTTTGGAAGATAAAGAAAATGACTTTTACACTCTTGCAGTCACTCCAGCAGTGATTAATTACAGCGCTGCATTGTTTAATATCTGCAATATGTTCTGTGAAATAGGACATTACTGTATGTGTTAGTTTGAATAAAGTTAGTTTGTACTGCAACCTTCTGTTTCACTTCCCAGTCAATATGTCGCTTCCCCCCCCCCCCCCCATCTTCCTCCTGCTTTCAGTTGCACTGGTTTTGCTGTGTTTTGGAAATATCATGCACTGACAGTAATATGTTGGAAATAAAAGTGTAGAAATAACATTACAACGCTTAAAAGATGCACAAGTGATTTGTATCCAAGAAGATGGAATGCATGTGCACTGTGTGGGAAACTGTTACTTTCATTTTGTCTGATTCTATCCACTATTGCGTCAGTGTTATAATCCTTAAGGGATGGAGCAAAATGAAGGAGAAGGCTGACAATGCTGTAAACTGAAGTTATAATTCTTATAATGGTTATCATGATCTTCAACAAATGTTTCAATTAAAAAGGTTTTGTGTGCAACAAAATCCAATACTTTTTCCTTGAACCTCTAATTTGCTGCTATTACTTTTTACTCACTACAAAATCAAAAAGCATGAGTTTGCTATATATAAGTAGTTGGAACCAACATATTATTTATATTAAATTCATTCATTCATTCATTTTCTATACCGCTTAATCCTGTGTTCAGGGTCGCGGGGGACCTGGAGCCTATCCCAGGAGACTTCGGGCACTAGACGGGGTACACCCTGGACAGGGTGCCAATCCATCGCAGGGCACACACACATACACACACTCACACACCCAATCACACACTACAGGCAATTTGGGAACGCCAGTTAGCCTAATCTGCATATCTTTGGACTGTGGGAGGAAACCGGAGTACCCGGAGGAAACCCACCAAGCACGGGGAGAACATGCAAACTCCATGCACACAGAGACGGGAATCGAGCCTGGCCGGGGAATCGAACCCAGACCCTGGAGGTGCAAGGCGACAGTGCTAACCACTACACCACCGCGTCGCCGTTTATATTAAATTGCTTAATTAAATTACTGATTTATCCCTAGTGACCAGAGGTGGAAAGAGTAATAAAATTTTGTACTTAAGTACAAGTACTTTTACTTCAGTGAAATTTTACTTAAGTACAAGTAAAGTTACCATTATAAAAATCTACTCAAGTAAAAGTAAAAAGTAGCTCATTAAAAAATTTTCTTAGAGTAAAAGTTACCGAGTGGGATGAGGCATTCTAGCATAGTTCAAAAAAGATGAGCAGATATAAATCTCAAAGTAGTTGTTTTTAACTGAAGGAACACCTTTGCATAATAAAGCTGTTGTCCTTCTTGTGCTTGAAAATCAAAGTGGTCACTTAAATATGGTGTTACGTCCCAGTTTAGGGTCATAGAGCAGAAGAATGGTTCAGGGTTCTATTTTAAACTGTATGGAAAAAAAAAAAACACACACACAGAAATACAGGTACCTTTCCGGACCCCCTAAACCAAAAACAGTGAAATTATCTACAAATATATACAAAGACCAACCAAACCAAAGGGACAAAGCAATAATCAAAGTCAATGGGAGGCAAAAAGTCAAAACCGGAATAAACAACCAAATATCAAAACGCCAAAATCACAATCTTTCCTCTTTCCCGCGTCTCTCCGGTTTATACTGTACATGGTCGCGCTAGTCGATGACGTCACTCTCAGGGCGGAAGCGACCGTGTGGAAGGTCAGGAAGATGCCGATGTCAGAAAACCTGGAGTGGAGTCTGGAGCGGCGCGCGACCAGGACATGATACACACATGCGTTCGCAATGAAGCATTTATATAAAGCATAATATTTTTTATTATTTTAGCATTTTCATTCATTTATTTTTTACTCAGTAGCGAATATGATTTAAAATGTAGCGAATTACAATACTTCAGACAAAACGTACTTAAGTAAAAGTAAAATTACAGATTTTAAAAACTACTTTAAAAAGTAGAAATACACAAAAAAACCTACTCAATTACAGTAACGCGAGTAAATGTAATTCGTTACTTTCCACCTCTGCTAGTGACAAAACTGTGGGAGATCAAGTTGTAGCTGTTTGTAAAATCACATAACATTCACACTGCTATAACCAAAGTGAATTTGCGCAAAATATTATCTGAATTTGCAATGCTTCTTGCTTCATTTGAAAAAAACTTTTCGCGAAAATGCAAAAATGGAGTTCTCTCATTTTGCTGTCAAATTGTTCTTCAGACTTTTTTAGATTTTTCAGCCTGACTGTCTTAGAGTCTACAGTGCCACATTTGCTTAGTCTCTTCATTGCTTCTAAGTGGCCGTAAACATAAATGGCAGACATCAATAATCATAACAATGATTAAAGATTGGTGCACTTATCTCTGAGTGCAATTCTGCCCCATTATATAAGCCTTGAAAAATCTATGAGGATGATATACAGGACACACTGCAGGCCGCAAACCATGCTGAAAATATTATAGTCTGTGATATGACGTGCTGTATTAGAATAATTTATTTTTATATTAGAAGAATTCATAATTCTTGAAGAAAGGTTGAACACTGTTGGCTTTTCATTAGTTCTGCAACGGATGAAAAATTGTTTAATATATATTCCAGCCATCTGAACTGACACTTGTGGCATTTAACATATGAAACAGGGCATGAGCATACTTGGAAATGTATTAAATCACAAAAAAAAAAGTTTAGAACAACAAATATAAAGACTGTTTCAAATCCTTAATCTAAACAGTAGAGAATGTGCTTTCGGTGCAAGTGGCAAGCTATCGGCCAGATCCCGTAGGGTTGCTTTGCTCGATAACGTGGAGCGATTAGCAAGCTCTGTAGTAGGCTTTCCTTTCAAATCAATATCAGCGGATGCTGTGGCAGTTGTTATCGTATCGGATTCTGAAAGGCAACGAGACAGTGAACAGGTTTCTGTGGAAGAAAGCCATTGCCAGAACCCCATAGAGTTCAGTGTTAATAGCGAGCTGTCCATCTAAATATGGGTTTTATGCACAGATGTCTAATTTTGGTGTTTTTCTTTTTTAAATCACATTTTTTTTAAAGTTGTACATGCTTTTAAGGGTTGGATTTTAGTTAAAATAATAATAAGACATGTTTGTGTTCAAACCCATTTTTAAAATTTTTTTATTAAAAGTCTTAAATCTTTAAGTGGCATGTTTACTGATGAAGCCAATCATTGCAAAGGCAGTTTCACGTAATTTTTGAATGAAGATGGAGTGGAGGGCAAATCTGCAAGGGGCTGATGCTAAAGCCTGTGGTTTATTAAAGTGAGAGAGAGAGAGAGAGAGAGAGAGAGAGAAAGGGGGCGAACTTGCACACTATAGGAGTTTATTAAGATTTAATGAGTTGATAATTCAATTCATTCCCATGAAAGCAGGAGGCACACATCATGACAGTTGCCTTAACCAGGGAACATATGCTTATTGACGTAATTCATCCTAATTTTAACTGGATCAAGATACATTTTAGACAGCGACTTGATCAGTTATACATAGCACAAGATCAGATCTTTTATATCAGACATACCTAGTCAGGCACGTGGATACAACGTGTTCTGTCCTTCTCTCTCTCTTTCACCCTCTTTTTTCTTTCACTCTTTGTGTAAGCACATACTTCAAGATCACTCTATACATAAAAAAAACATCAAATATTAGCAGATCCATCAATCCAAAGGTTCCCCTCTGTGTTGTTGCTGTTCTAACTGTTTGTGTGTGTGTGTGTGTGTACTGTATGTGGGGGGGCGGAGGAGGGTATCTTGTCCTTACTGTCATGTCATATTCATAAGAAGAATGATCGGATCATTTTCCATGTAGTGTTAATGAAAAAATACAAGATATCTCTATCTCAGTGCTTATCACCTCTCTCTCTTTCATGGAGTCTTACTACCTAGGAACTCGATTTTGGAGCCTGCGGTTTCTCTTACTTTGTCTAATTTTAGTTTATCTAATTTTAGTCTCATCCATTTTTCATTGAGTGAAACCAGTCACTGTGAGTCAAACCCAAACACCCATCTCCCACAGGGTGTTCATGTGTCTCTGCTTATACATACTCGTGTGTTGTGTGTGTGGTGCTGCACATGTGAGTATATATATATATATATATATATATATATATATATATATATATATATATATATATATATATATATATGTGTGTGTGTGTGTGTGTGTATGTATACAGTACTGTGCAAAAGTCTAAGGAACATATTATATGCTGTACCAATTTGGTTATATATGTTTATCATGTCTGCATAATTATGTACAAAATCATTCAGTATTTCCATATATAACTTAAAAATTTATAAATAAATAACATGACAGGAGAATATATGCATGGCTGTAAAGAAAAACAAATATAGTGCAAGACAGACCAGTTCTCAAATGGAAACAAAAAACCTAATGTACAATTCATTCCAGTCTGGACTTGTTTGCTGTAGGATTCAAAGGAAGATGCACCTTTTTTTATTTTCACAGAATAAATTTGTTTTTTTTCTGTAATTTACCTTCTCCTTGGACAAATATCTTTCTCACTAGGACTTAACTGTAGTAACATGCAGTGCTATTTGCCTGTTTCTGTTTTAATTTTTATTTATTTTTTTAACAAGAGTATGACGATGACTCTCTAGGTCTGTTTTAATTGTCGAAGAAAATGTAATTCTAGTGTAAAGTAAGATTTTACTGTAATAATTAATGGTTAAAACACATTTGGTCATTTTATAAAAACCAATCTCTTACTGTTTAAAGCGTAATTAGTTCTAGTGTAGTTCACAAAGAACATAATTAGCAGCATTTGTTGCTGTATGTGTTTCAATGAATATATATATATTTTTTACCCTTTTGAATGAATAAACTGATGAATGAATTTGGAATTTTCCAATCCCAATTCCAATTTTTTGTACAAATAATATGGTTTATTTTAAGTGCATTTCACTTAAAATATTATGATCCAACAATTCTGCATGTAAACAAATACACTTTTTTTATTCACTGGCCTCAAATGGTGCAAGTACAATTAGCTTCCAGGTTTACAGTAAAATTACTGTTTTATCAGAACTGGGTATGCTTCTTTAGAGTTTTTTCCCCCAAAGTTTTTCTGTTTGGTTTGCAGTTTGAGGTAAATCTTATGTGAGCTCATGAAAATTCCAGAAGAACCAGAAGAACTCATATTCTCCTGCAAGTTCAGTAAAACCTAGCGACTATTTTCCTTATAGAACTGTGCAAAAGTCTTGGGCACATACAGAAACATGGCATGAGCAAAAGATGCTTTTGAAAACATTTTTGCATAAAAGAAACTTCGATAAATAGCAATAAAGAGTAATAAAATAAACAGTGAATATTTGGAGTGAAAACTCATTGCTTAAAATCTGGAGTTTTAGACAGAGTAAGTAAAACAGCTGTTAGGTTTTACTGAGCTTGCTGGAGAATATGAGTTCTTCTGATAACTTTGTCACACTCGCTTATTTCTATTTTGATGCAAATCCCAGGAGCGTACATTAGGTTTTTTTTGTTTCCATCTGAAAACTGGTCTGTGTTGCTCTATATATTTTTTCTTTACAGTCATGCATATATATATATATGGTATGTATAAAATAGCACGACCTTATCCCTGCTTGGTCAGAGCAGAATTTTGATGATGGCTGAACTACATATGATGTCTTTGTTTTGAATAGATTCAGCTTAATTCAGCTGGCACGAGTCCTGTGTATTCTACCTGCTGTCTTTCCTTATAGGTGCAGGTGCTATAGGATCTCCATGGGTGCCTGATCCAGCCAGCAATATTAACTCCTGTTATTGTTCTCTGGATTGTCACACACTCACTTCCACACACACTCCTCATAATATTACCTGACAAAAGGAGTGTTCTTGTGCCCCCCATGGCAACCCTGATGTCAGTCAAGCCCATACCTCTGCATGATTCATATTTATAGATCTCAGGTGAAAATCTACACCACCACATTAATAACACTATATTATGTATCACTCGTCTATGTGGCATTATTATGCATCATAAACTATACTTGATGGGTGGAGCTCTATGTGTTATTGAAATATATTGTCTTCTGAGAGCGGAGATGGACCAATTACGATTCATCTTTCTATGCGAAAGCATTTCAATAAATTAAACTTCTTTTTACACTACATCGATCTTTTATGCAAGAGTGAGGCTCAGAGATATACGGTATAAGGAGTGCGTGGTTTGTGTGTATAAGTAGCAATTAAAGGTTGTTTTCAGAAATCCTTCCTGGTTAGAGGGTAAATAAGGATTATTGGTCTTGCTCTGTCTCTTTGCATGTGAGTGATAATGGGATGATGGAATATGTCATTATTTAATGGGCTTCAGCAGTGCACCTTAATTTGGAGTGTGTTTACTAAGCTGTCAGTGTTTACTCTGTTTTTCAAATCACGGAGATCTCTCTCTAACACCCGTGCATTAAAATATTAATAAATAACCTTCATACTTTTGCTTTTTACACCCCCACAATAGATAATACTGAAATAATGAAAATAAAGCACTCAAGATGTTGATGAAGTGTAGACATTCAGGAACTGGCTCAACTGTTTAAGACTTACAGCTGTTTTTTTATATATACCTTTTTCACCATCTCAAAAGAAAGATATTCATGCTAACATAAGAAACAACACATTGGGATTAGGTTTAATACTTGGATGCAAAACTTTACGGTCAATGACTGCTTGAAGTCTGGAATCAATGGACCTTACCGAATGCTGAGTGTCCTCCATTGAGATGCTTTGCTAGCAGAGCTGGTCCTGACCTCGCTGGGGCCCTAAGCAAAATCCTGTGAAGGGGCCGTTAAACTTGACTTGTGAGCCAGGTTAACCATTTGTATTTACACACTGTCACAACTGACATCTCAGTGCTTCCACTACACTGCAAAATTTACCACAATTTTTTCAGCAGCATCAGGACCATTTAAAATTCCACAGAATTCCAGTTATACATTTTGGTAATTCATTCATTCATTCATTTTCTATACCGCTTAATCCTTGGTTCAGGGTCACGGGGGACCTGGAGCCTATCCCAGGAGACTTCGGGCACTAGGCGGGGTACACCCTGGACAGGGCGCCAATCCATCGCAGGGCACACACACATACTGTACATACACACACTCACACACTACGGGCATTTTTTGGGAAACGCCAATTAGCCTAACCTGCATGTCTTTGGACTGTGGGAGGAAACCGGAGTACCAGGAGGAAACCCACCAAGCATGGGGAGAACATGCAAACTCCATGCACACAGAGACGGGAATCGAGCCTGGCCGGGAATCGAACCCAGACCCTGGAGGTGCAAGGCGACAGTGCTAACCACTACACCACCGCGCCACCCATTTTGGTAATGTAAAATACTATTTATACTATGACTTGGCTTGATATTGGATGTTTTTTATTTACTGTGAGACATGCATCTACATGTATATTGCCAGGTATGCTTATCTTAAATTTAATATTTAATCAATACCCAATGTCAGTCCATACATAGCTTTCCATCTTGCACTAGATGGAACTTGAGTTGTATCTACACCATGAGCAAATAATCAAGAGTTACATCATACCCATAATGAATGTTGCTGCTGGAAACCTCACATTCAACGCAGTCATCTCTTCTGGTGTTTATCAAACATATTAAGAGGGTTGCACCGCAAGCTAGCATGGCAATTTAACATTACTGTTATTTGCGGACATAAACTTGGAGAAGAAAGAACACAAGTTCACCTGATCACTGTTCCCACAATCCACTCTCGTGTTATTTCTTTTCTCTTCCCAAGCCCAGAAGGATAGTTCTGCTTCATCATCTTATCAAATATGTCACCATTGATAGCTGCTTTGTGACACGAGGGGGAGGTGAGGCCTTGTGCAATGTGCCAGCACTATGCAATTTGTATACTAAGCGCACACTGCTAGCCGCCTCTGTTGGTTAGACCTTCACTGCAGCTGCCTTGAGTTGCTGCTTGTTTTTAGGTCTTTCTGCTTTCAGTTTTATCTTCAGTAAGTGAAAAGTTTGAGGTCAGGTGACTGACTTGACCCTTTAAGAACATTCCTTTTCTTTGGCTTAAGAAGTTCGTGGGTTGTTTTCGCAGTAGGTTTTGGGTTATTATCCATCTGCACTGTGAAGTGTTGTCCTAACAGACCTGCACCATTTAACAGCATCTTGGCAAAAGGTATACATCTATACATTATAGAATTCATCATATTGCGTCATACAGCAGTCAGATCATCAGTAAACACCCGTGAACCAGGAATGCATGCCTATGCCAAAACATTCTCTAAACTATATTTGATACAGTGTATATTTGTACACTTCCAAGCACGAGCCTTTTCTTTTTTCTTTTTCAATAATTATGGTTCAGCAGACTTATCTAGGGCTATGTTTTGAGCTCTGTTTTTAGATTGTAATTGGCCAATTCATTCCAGTCTGGATTTGTTTGCTGTAGGATTCCAAGGAAGATGCACCTTTTTTATTTTCACAGAATACATTTTTTCCCCCTGTAATTTACCTTCTCCTTCGACAAATATCTTTCTCACTGGGACTTAACTGTAGTAACATGCAGTGCCATTTGCCTGTTTCTGTTTAAATTTTTTATTTTTTTAACAAGAGTATGACGATGACTCTCTATGTCTGTTTTATTGGATTTTACTGTAATAATTAATGGCTAAAACACAATTGGTCATTTTATGAAAACCAATCTCTTACTGTTTAAAGCGTAATTAGTTCTAGTGTAGTTCACTAAGGACATAATTAGCAGTATTTGTTGCTTTATGTGTTTCAATGAATATATTTTTTTTTACCCTTTTGAATGAATAAACTGATGAATGAATTTGGAATTTTCCAATCCCAATTTTTTTTGTACGAATAATATGGTTTTAAGTGCATTTCACTTGGACCTTTTCTATTTGGTTTGCAGTTTGAGGTAAATCTTATGTGGGCTCCTGAAAATGGCTCTTGATTGTAGACTTAGACAATGATATGCTTACGTCTTCAAGGTTCTTGACTTTGAAATGTTTTCTTTTTTCCTTTACCAAGTAAAGAATTCTGCAATCATCCAGTTTAGCTTTCTTCTGTAATCCTCAAGGCCTTTGGTCTTGCTGATCTCACCAGTGCATTCTTTTTTTAAAGAATGTGCCAAACTATTGATTTGGCTACTTCAAAACATTCTATGTTCTTGATTGGGCTTTTTTTTTTTTAATGACCTAACAACAATCCTCTTTCACTTTCATCAGCATTCTTTGTATAGCATATACTTCCTTTCAACAGCCACAAAATGCACATTGACCACTTGGAATCAACTCCACCTTTTATCTGCTTAATTTCTCATGAAATAACTAAGAAACAGGTCTCCCGTGAATATGAAACATTTATCAGTGAGTTCTCCAGTTAATGGTGCGATAATGGAGGGACCTATATAAACAAATTGCTTTAATTCTTAAATGTTTAATGCAGTATTTTTATTAGGCACCTTTAATTAAAGCTGAAAGTCTACACTTTAACCATATCTCAATCGCTTCATTTCTAATCCATTGTGTTGGTGTACAGAGGCAGAAATAGAAGTAGAAAATTGTCTCCTTGCCCAAATACTTATAAACCTGACTGCGTACTACAGTATATACTCGAATGGAAAAAAATGATCCATTTGAATAAATTGGAATATTGTACTTGATTTTAGCTAAATTATTATTAGAAAGAAATGAATAAAAGTCCAGCAAAGACTTTTAACTCAGAAACCCTTTTGACGGGAAAAGTATTGCTTCTCTCTACATAAAAATTTCATATCCAAGAAGATTTCTCTTTTTTTTTTTCTGCACTGCAGATGCATAAATGATGCGGCAGGATAACATCGTCATCACTGTCGTCACATTTTTATGTTCAAGAAAATAAAATGTCATCTTTGATTTTCTGGTACATTCTAGCCACATACATTACTTACCCAATTGCATTATGTTGTGTATATTTGGAATGGGCTAACACTGATTATCTACCCAAAAGAAAATACTTGGGGCTTTAATGAATGAACTGTTGATTGAAAGTTGAAATGAGCAAAATCTACTCAATTACACAACCCACCTTCCCCTCGTAACCCCCGAAAAAGAAGTGAAATATAAAACATGCAATTAGATGAAAATAGAGGCAGAAGAACTGTTCATGTTATATGCTTCAGAGAAATCTTGAAAAAAAAAGACGAAGCAATTAAGCTGCGAAAAACAAGCAAGAGGACAGGCTAAACATTTCTTGACTATTTCTAAAATAACATGGAGTGATGAGCAAATTGAAAAGAGAGGGAAAAAATGAAGCTATACTGATTCATCACACCACTTGCCTATCTCTGATAATAACTCTAATGTGTGTGCACTCACGTATGTTTGGCCAGTAGGCTTGTGTGTGAGTATGTGTGTGTGTGTGTGTGTGTGTGTGTTCATATTCATTTCTGCATTTCATACACAGAAGCTACCTGTAGTTAAAGCACACTTGTATATAGAGGGAGAGGAAGACTAAAGCAAACACACACACGCACATACTGAAAGGCAGGGTTTGATCAGTCGACGCTTGCTCCAGACATCAACTCTGCAATGCTAATTAACCCTGCATGCAGAACTGAACAGAGAGAGAGAGAGACAGAGTAACCCTCACCACTCTCTCTCTTTCGTTCTCCCTCTCTCTTACACACTTCATCACAGGATGGCAGATACACTTGAAATGGCTTGTAATTAAATGAATAAGAAAAAAAACAACAACTCTGCTCTTTAAAAGTATTTGGAATAAACACTACATAATGCAATGTAGTCGATTCAGTGCATTTATATTTAAATGGCAATCAATGCCATCCTTATTTCTGTTTCATGCTGGTCTCATAGTGAGGTGTATTCTCTGCCTTTATCCTTCACATTGAAGGCTTTTAAACGAGACCTAGCGTCTGTTCAAGGCCCGTAGGGTTACTTCCACAAAGTGGATTACATGTACAGCCTAAAGTGGTTTGAACAGAGCACTTGGATTGTACCGAGATTGCCTTTAAAATTCTGACAGAAGGAATCTTAGTTAAACTGCACGTATATGCACCAGGTACCCACTGTGTTTCTTCTGCTCTCAGCACAAAATAAAATTAACTGAAACAATTTGACAGAATATAATGTGAGTCTGCAGAAGTTAAACTGATGTCTACTCTAATGCAAATGTAAGCCAGGTAAAAACAAGCACATTTTATCATGTTGGTATTCAAGCTGTGCCTCAAAAAAAAATATTGGGTGTGATTTGTAGCTCGCTGACTTACTTTTTATCCAGTTTCTAAAAAAAATAATAATTTGTTTATCTTTTGTAGCTACTTTATTCTGAAAACATCATTTAAATTATATAGAGATCATTTCCTTTAATGTCATTGCCAATGACAAACCCATACAGCTACATAATGACGACTGTACACCATAGCGTTTTTATGGAATCTAGAACATCTAATGTATACAGTATTACTAATTCCTGTCATTTCAACATAAAGTGCAATAAAAGCTCAAATAAAAAGGGGGTTTCTTTTCATGACCGCAACAACTGTTCTATTCTTTTAAAGAACACATAGAATTCAGACTACAGGAAAAGTTCTGGGTTTTAATTAAATAACAATAATCACACATAGAGTGGAAGTCACCTACTGTATACCTTTTATTACAGCACACACTGTGGTGGCCAGGTCATGTGTTAAAATGATTCCTCATGCTCCCAGAACCACACTTTCACAATTTGAGTTATGGAATTTGACTGTGCCATAAGGGAAGAAAAACTCTACTAATGTGATAACCTGGTCGTTTAGTATTTTCAGCTCATCATCTGATTTCATTTTACTGAGACATAATGTTGCTGAGCCTACTGTAGACCTGACCAACTAAAGCAACCCCAGATCATAACGCTTGTACTGTGGCACTGCACATGCATGGTACATCGCTTTTTGTGCTTCCCTTCTCACCCTGACGGTGCACCCATTGTTTTAGAATAGAGCACATCAATCTGGACTCATGACCTTTCCCATCGCTCCAAAGTCCAATCCTCATGCTCCCTAGCAGATTGAAGCCTTTTTTCCCCCAAAGTGAGTCCCAATCCTGTGAGATCTCATTACACTGCATGCGTATGGAAATGCTCCTCCTTTCACTATTAAACATAGCTTTGTTTTTTACTACTGATTCCTAACCAAACAGTGTATAGATCTCCATTCATTATTTTATTTCCGACCACATTTCCTCCACAAAGTTGCCGGTTCAGTACTATCTGTCCAGGTTTTAATAATGTGTTGAACCCAGTTCAAGTAATTTCAGATCTCCTCCGTTGTTTTCTGAGACCCAATTATTTGATCCTTCTGAAATGGTAACTGTTTTGGCCAGGCAGTGTATATGAAGTTAAAAAAAAGATCAACCCACCTTAGTCATCAAGTTGTCGACAGCTAAAATTACTTCAGTGGAACATCAGCAAGGTCAGCATGAATTAAATAAAAAAAAAGACTTTTTCAGCTCTAGAAAAAGAATGTGGTTTGTAGTCTGGTACTTTAACACTCCACGTTTAACGTCTCCTTGGACTGATATTGGCTTAACCCTATGACCTCTGATCAATCTAACGTAATGAAACAGTTAAATGTTCATTTTGGTACGCAATTTAAAAACTACTTTGAGCTTCACATAGCACAAATCAGGTTCATAGCAGCTCGAGTGAACAGATCCTGGACGGTCTGTCAAACACACAAACACACATTGGGGAACTCAATTCGCGCACACACACATATGCCTGACACACAGACCCACACATCTTCCTCACATACATATTCAGTTTTAGGCCTGATGTATGCTAATTGATGCACACAATGCAGATTGCGAGTGGGGCAGCTATCAGGCTTCAGCTCTTCAGAGAGTGGTTTGTTCCCAAACAAGCTAACAAGCTGGCAGGAATAGCAAATACCTAAACTCTGCCCATGCAGTTCTGTGCAAAGAAACAGCGGTCACAGTAACAAATACACTAATGATTACATTGAGCTCCTCTAGTGCTTGGAGTTTGCAAAGTGTGCAATGCATGCAGAAGTACGCTCCCTAAACTCATCAAAGCAAGGAACCCCATTCAGAGACAGATTACTGCTTCAATTTATTCATAGCCACAGGGACATAGGCATAGACAGGTATGGGTGAAAAAGAAGGAGCAGAAGGGAAAGTAATAAAGACTTTGAAAACTCACTATTAGAAGATGAATCATATAGCTACAGTACATGTGAGAGGAAATTTTTATTAAAAGACGGTTCAATGCACATATTCCTTGAGATCACCAGGTCAGGCTAATGTGGATTGGTGTCATGCGTGCTTTTTAGAAGAATTAAGACATGTGGAACGAGAACAGAGAAAATATAACGGTAATTTACTTGGCCTTTGATACAAATCTGTTTGAAAGAGCTTTTTTTTTTAAAACAAGAGTTGAAATTCTCTCTCACTCACTGATAATATATACTGCGTTATCCTGTATACAGGGTCGCGGGGAGCCTGGAGCCTTCTCCCAGAAGACTTAGGGCACAAGGTAGGGTACACCCTATTCACCCAGGGCACACACACACACACTCACTCACACACAACGGGCAATATGCGAACGCTACTTAGCTTAATCTGGATATCTTTGGCCTGTGGGAGGAAAGCGGTGTACCTGGTGTACAGGAAGAACATGCAAACTCCATGCACACAGACCATGCACACTGATGACTGTTCATCTGAAATTGATCTCCAAAGTGTACAGTACATTATGCTGTGTTTTGAACACGGTCACTGTTACTTCCTGCTGCATGCATGAGTCTGGAGCCCTTATAAAGTTCTTCATTGTTCTTGCCCATGTTTTGAACCTGAATTTTACACTTGAATATCTTATGTTTGAATAAACAGTTATGAAGCACAAAACTGCTTTTCGGATCATTTTTTAACACATTAGAATTTATTTATTTAATTTATTTAATGTCGCGTTTTCTTTTTGTCTCTTGCTTTTCCTTGTGAGAAAGTATAAAAAAAAATATCTCACCTTTTCCACCAGCTGTGATACCATATGACTGTGCTAGGCAAAAACCCTCTCTCAGAAAGTGAACCTAACCCTGTGGTCTGCAGACACAAATACTAATACTTAAAGGACAAACATAAATATTTCAATATTTCTCAATTCACAGAAATCATCACACAGTAAGCTCGATCCCAGATTCTACTGATTATTTCTGATGACTAACCCTGGTACAAATGTCACTAAACCCTCTGGTGCTTGCACCCGACATATAAATCTCGCCTCCAAGCAGGAACTGACAGGTTCAATTTCATTCTATAGCATTACATGTTGAGGAAATTGTCTAGACTCGTCGTTACCTTTCTTAAATCAAAGTCCAGACCAGTTCAACTGTCAAACTTATTAGCTTGACTCTTAGAGCACAGCCTGGTGCTTAACAAACCCTCCAGGGTCATTAGTCAGTATTTGTGACCACTATTTCATTGATATGCAGACCAGCATACAATCAGCTAATGAATACCAAGTGCTGTTTCTTCAGTTCACCAGTGCCATTAACATTATTACAGTTATGTATGAACATGTTTGTGATATGATAAACCGATGATTTTGTTAAAAGGAGGCACACTATAGTTTCTAACGTCAGTGGTTTACTCCTGTAGTCTGATCTAAAGGCTGGTGCTACAATAAAAGGATACTCATACCATATTTCAATACAAACTGGCCCAAAAGTCACTAAAATTTTCTGCTTCTAAATACAGACCTAACTTCATGCACAGGGAAGCAGGATCTACAAAAATAACTATGTGATTAACTTAATCCATTATATGGATTATACAGCACTATGCAAATGTCTTGAGCCACCCCTCATTTCTTCATATTTTGCCGCCATATTAAAATATAACAATATTTTAATGTAGTCTTGAGAAATCGTTCCTCAGGCATCCTGAAGGAGTTTTTTTTAGCTCCAGTTTTTTTTAGCTCCTGTACCTGATCAGTTTCAGAGGAATGGTTTTGTTTGTTAAGCCACACAGTGACCTATGAATCATTCAAGCATTTAAAAAAACTATCAAACTTAAGGCATGAACCAGTGAGAACCAGGTGCAGATGATGACAGACGATCAGGCTGGTGATTAGTATATCGGTGATGCTGGATGTGGAGTGATTGGAACAGACGAGAGGGGAAATGAGGTTGCTGCTGAGGTTGTTACATTAACAAGCAATTTGAAAAATGTCATCATTTGCAGTAAAACATTTGTTCCAATTTCTTTAATTTAATAATCACGTTTAATCATTTCATTTCATGTAATATGAAAAAAAATGTTTCTTGTCTTCTGTATTGTCGTTAAAAAAAATTCACATGGGCATTGCAATTGTGCCCTGAGGGCCAGGGGTAGCTCAGTGGTTAAGGCATTGGACTACGGTTCGCAAGGTCCCAGGTTCAAACCCCACAACCACCAAGTTGCCACTGTTGGGCTCTTGAGCAAGGCCCATAACCCTCAACTGCTCAGATGTATAATGAGATAAAAAATGTAAGTCGCTCTGGATAAGAGCGTCTGCCAAATGCCTCAATGTAAAATGTAAATTAAATGCTTCATAAGGGAGCACTGCATCCCATTGGTACATATTAATCACATGTCCAGCAAATGTCCCTGATGTTTCTGCAATGTACACATTCAAGATTGATATTAAACCTGTTGAAATAGTATTAGATTTGTATAGTTCCCTCATTTAAGATAAAAACATTGTTGTTTTGAACCGAAGTTCCATAAATTACTCATTATATTCAATAGAAAGCAGAGCAGATAGCTCTACAGAATCTGTTGGAGACCAATTAGGAGCTCAAGCGATGGAACTATCCTGAAGTTATATTCTGCAAATTGCTATTAGTTCTCATATTTTTTTAATTAAACTGACTTGTTTGTTTAGCAGTTTCATTTTGGTTTTGAATTTATTTTTTTAAGAGTGTTTTGCAGCGCGTGTTGAAGCATGGATGCCATGTTAATATTTAATAAATAATATTTCTCAAAAAAACATCCACTTTACATACACAACTTTGCTTGGTAGTGTAGTGGTTAGCACTGTGGCCTCACACCCCAGAGTCTGTGTGTGTGTGTGTGTGTGTGTGTGTGTGTGTGTGAAGTTTGCATATTCTCCACATGCTTGGTGGGTTTCCTCCAGGTACTCCGGTTTCCTCCCACAGACCAGATTGGGTTAATTGGAAATTGTTCATCTTTTTCTGTGTGTGTGTGTGCCGTGTGATAGACTGGCATCCTGTCTAAGGTGTACCCCACCTGGATAGGCTCCAGGCCTTAGTGACCCTGTACACATGAGCGGTATAGAAGATGAATGAATGAACTTGGCATTGTGGAACTTATATGGTGATTGATAGTTACGCTGATAAGATTGATCGGTGAAGTGCATAAAGAGCCCTTTCCTGCATAAGTGCAGATGTGAAGATTTTAATATGAAAAGATAACAAAAGAACACAAATAATCTAAACAATAATAGTACGAAACAGACCAGTAAAGGAACAGGCCAGTAAATTAGATGCGAAAATAGATGATACAATCAACTACCAATAAAAAGAATTACCACACATGACATAGGTACACTCTGAGAAGTCCACTCATACAAAACTGAGTCCATGGGTGCCAAGCGCCCTCCAGGGGTTTTCCCTGACAATAGTTAGTGTGGCCAATGTTGTTGCACCTTAAATGATGTCCATCCATCGATCCATTTTCCATACTGATTAATATAGGGTCATTGAGGCCCTGAAGCATATTTAAAGGAACTCAGGCCACAAGAAATGGTACACCCTGGATGTGGTGCCCTCCCACCTCAGGACAACGGCCCACACATTAGTGGCAACCACACTGCATGGGAGGAAACCGGAATACCTGGAGAAAACCTACTAAGCACAAGGAGAACTTCGCACACACATACTGGAGGTGAGATTCATACTCCCAACCTGTGCCACCCCTCACACTTGAATATAAAAAATAGACCTATTATGCATAAAACCCACACTGAAGACCCAAGTTCAAAAGCATGTGCGGTTTGCAAATCACAGCTGTGTTGAGGAGCTTTCTTGAAACATCACAAAACACCGCAGCAATCTCACCCTCACATGCTGTCTCACACTTTCACACTTCCATAAGCAGACTTGGGAGTTCCCTTGCTCCCTCATTTACAGGATGTTTCCATAACACCTAAATTTTGATTTCTCCAGGACAGCCCTAAAGATTTTTGCACCAGATAAAAAGAAGAGCAGGTATGAACTATTTTAGAAGCCTTTCTGATCTGTCCAATGTTTTATCTTAGGACACCATAGAAATTTATACTTGCATAATTATCTATAGTTACGCAGAATGAATACTTCAACGCAGTGTTTGATGCAGATCTCTTACTGTATATAGATTCAAAGATGAAAAGAAAATTCAACACTGAATTTTATTCAATTTAATTAAATCAAACCACACGGATCGTTCGTACGTTCTTTTGCCAGCAGTGTTAATTCACTTTAATCCTGCTTAAGTATATTTAACACTCATCTTCCTGTATACACGAAACACACAGCTTTTGTTGTCTCTCTTTTTTAAATTCCCAGTGTGCATAATTAAATACGCTGCATGCTCATTTAACGAGTGAATTAAAATGATTAGGTGCATATTATAATCTTAACATAACGTATAACGTAGCATGGCTATCATACATAGTACAGGACACTAATCTAGTCTTACTGTTAAAACCTCTACATCTAAAATGAAAATTCCCACCCATCTCTAACGTCTCTGCTCTTTGTCTTTCTCTCATTTTCTCTCTCTGAATCTGAATCATGCTCTTCAACATCTGGGGGAAAACCATCAACCTCGTAACTCACTGTAATTAAGGTTTTGAACAAACAGGCGTGATCTCACACATCCTCATTATTAAAAATTGCACAGGGTGAGGAATATGCTTGTTTTTCATTTTTAACCCATTTCGCTGTTTACTTTCACGCTCCCCGTTTTATTCGATTTCTGGTTAAAGGGCTGCTAGAGGCACAACTTTATCCACTTTTCTTTTTCCCTCCCTCCTGGAATATCAGAGTTTCTCTGCTTTACAAGCATGCAGCATCTATCACTGTCCCAGTGCTATCAGCAGAGGAGATAGCTTCTACTGCCTCTATCGCTTAGAGACAAATCTGGCAAGCGCAAGCATATTAACGCTGGCACCTAACCGTCGCTGTCAGGAGGTGAATTAACTATTAGGTCAGTCAGTGACACACTTACCTGTGCGCACGAGCAGACCCTGAGATTTCATAATTTTCTGATGAACTGTCCTCTGTCACAATTCTATAGACTCTGTTACATACTCAAATATAGCGCTCACACACACACACACACAGTTCTCCAAGCGCAGCAGGAATGGACTGTGGGTTCACACTCTGGGAATCTGCTGCATCTCTTTCTAAAGCCACAAGCAGAGTACATCACCACATCCTCGATTATGACTCACAACACACACTCACCTCTGATCTGTTCCTGTATCCGCCAAATGTATTCACTTTATAACACATGTCTTGGTCATGCAGAACACACTCATATACACACTTTCTGTCTTCTTGCTTTGGCACGAAATCACTTCACATCACAACCGCTAACACTCTCTTGCAGGCATCGATGTTTCCCTGTGAATTTCCCTTTGAATGTGAGGCGGTAAGTGTGTGTGTATATATATATATATGTGTGTGTGTGTGTGTGTGTGTTGCTTACCTGTGGCTGCGGCTCTTGCCATAAGGATCAGCCTCCCTGTGATCAGCGTCTTGGTGATGAGCCTCGAGGAAGAAAGACAACAGCGCTTGGCCAGTCCTCCGTCTCCACGACAACGCCCGGAAGATGCCACACCTCCAGTGCACGCTGCTCAAGAACAATAAGACTTTATCCCCTCCCTCTCCCTCTGTCTTTCTCTCTGTCTTATTCTTCTTATGAAGCGCGCGCTTATTTGGAGAACATGACGTGCTCTCCTATTGTGTGTATGTGAATGACGTCTCGCTGAACACGGAGGATGATGAGCAAGAGGGACTAGGATTTTGCAGGTGAGTGTGCGTGGGGTAGCAGACTGAGTTCCAAAGGGAAACCAAGCACTTTTCATGTGTATGACGCACACTAGAGTGAGTGAGAGAGAGAAAGAGAGAGAGAGAAAGAGAGAGAGGATGGGGTCGTCATGGAGATATTCAGCCATGAAAGAAAAGTAGGGTGAATTACTGAAGGAAGAGGCAAAAGGAAAGGAACTCTGTCTGTCTTGCTCTTTCTCAAACACACACACACAACACGTACACATGTACAGACACATGAAATTCACCCAAAATTTCACGTGTGCAAGTTTTCTATTTTTTCTTCAGCCTTATTCAGGATAATGGCCAGTCCTAAAGAAAAGCCACTTAGAACTGTAGTGAGAGTCTCAGTACTGTGACTTAATGCTTCAGCCTTAAGATTAAAATAGCTGCAGCCAAATGCCCTAAAGCTGCCTCCTTCTCTCAGATTACAAGGACTACCACACCATCTCCAGCAGTGACACAACATGGACTCGAATGCTTTCGACCAGAGTACTGACACAACAAGACTATGACAAAGGCTACGTTTAATTTCCGTAACCGAGTGCCTGTCTAACATGAACCTTCTTTGATGACATACAGTACATCCTGTGACATACACAGACTGTGGCCTAAATGACAAAAATCAATCTTGTGTGGTGTCCTAGGGGGAATAAACTCTAATCCCATGCACCATCCATGCAGTAAGTGCTTTTCTTACTGAGAACTTTAGGAAAGGGAGAGATGAATTGCTAGATAGCAGGCTAATGCCTTATATACATCATCGTAGAAGCGGATATAAGGCAATAGTAAATGTAGGCAGGCCTGTAATGAATGTAGTTTCAGAATCATAGTTGCATCATCACAACACAAACACAAACACACACACACATAGAGAGAGAGAGAGAGAGAAGGAATATAAGCATCAGAAAAGAGCCTTATTTATCATAAAGCTTCAACAGATTTAGTTTCTGGAACCATGAAATTCCTCAAGGTAAAAACGTTATGATTAATATACAGTACATACCCTCACTAGATAGTTTAATATAAACACCTATACCCCTGTATAGTTATGAAGCTCCTGTTAAATATATACATATTTATATATCCTATTAAAATACTTATGAAGTCTCGAACCTTTGGACATTACCAAATGTGTTTATCAAAATGTATCAAACTGTGTGTCCTGCCTTGAGATGCTTTTTCAGGCCTTCAGTGTAACTCCTTCACAGTTGTTGCTTGTTTGTGGGTATTTCATCCTTCAGTTCATTTCAGTAATTGAAAAGCATGCTCTATTGGGTTGAGATCAGCCCTTTAAGAACATACAATTGATAAGCCATAAGAAGATCTTGGGTTGTTTTCGCAGTAGAGCGGCAAAAAAAAAGGGATGTCAACCTTTTGGAATTTCATGGTTTTCTGCATTCATTTGTCATAAAATGTGATCTGATCTTCATCTACGTCAAGAGTATTAACAAATATATATATAATGTGCCTAAACTAATAACATACAAAAAAATCTGATTGTTCATGTCTTTATGTAGAAAAACATAATGCGAGTGGAAAAGGTACAGTATGTGAATCCTTGAGTTAATGACATCAAAAAGGCTAACTGGAGTCAGGTGTTAGCATACCTGGCGTATTGTTCAGAGAGTTTTCTATACACTTATGTGAGCCATACCTTATCAAAAAGAGCTCTCATAGGATTTACGATCAAGAATTGTTGATTTACATAAAGCTGGAAAGGGTTACAAAGTGATTTCAAAGACTTACTAGTCTACAGTGTGGTGAACGATCTACAAATTGAGACTCTTTAGTACGACTGTGGCTACTCTTTTCTCTTGTACTACTGCAGTCAAAATGACCCCAAGAGAATCATCAATGAGGTAAAGAAACAACTGTCATGCTTCTTCCCCTTACCGTGTTTGCGTCGGGTGTGTGTGCGTGGCATGGATGCGGAGGAGGCGAGCTGACGGTTTTGCAAAAGTCCTTTATTTTGATTTAAACAAAACATAAACAAACCTAGGCACTCCAACACAAACTAAACAATGTCAACAGTTGCTAGACGCCTGACTGGAGTTCAGCCAGGCTATTTATAACAAACATAAACATAATTAACTCATTAACTTCCCTCGGTTCAGGTGAGCTTCTACGTCACCTGACCGAGGGGCAAACTGGGAAATGAAGTCAAAAATGGAACTCAAAACAAACTACAAAGTAAAACCAAAAACGGGCGTTAGGCGCCCTCTAGGGGTTAACCGTTACATAACCCCCCCTCCAAAAAATGCTCCTCCCGGAGCATCACCGGAGGCCCCGGACACCCAACCCAATGTTCTACCTTACGCCTCCTGTCCAGGAGGCTGGGTGACGGGGCTGGAGGCATGCTCAGCGGCTGCTGAGCTGGAGACGTGCTCGGCGGCTGCCGACGCGCTGGAGACGTGCTCGGCGGCTGCCGACGCGCTGGAGACGTGCTCGGCGGCTGCCGACGCGCTGGAGACGTGCTCGGCGGCTGCCGACGCGCTGGAGACGTGCTCGGCGGCTGCCGACGCGCTGGAGACGTGCTCGGCGGCTGCCGACGCGCTGGAGACGTGCTCGGCGGCTGCCGACGCGCTGGAGACGTGCTCGGCGGCTGCCGACGCGCTGGAGACGTGCTCGGCGGCTGCCGACGCGCTGGAGACGTGCTCGGCGGCTGCCGACGCGCTGGAGACGTGCTCGGCGGCTGCCGACGCGCTGGAGACGTGCTCGGCGGCTGCAGAGCTGGTTCGACGCTCGACGACGGCTCTGGCGCGTGCACGACGCTCGACGACGGCTCTACGTCGTCCTCAAAGGCGAAAGGTGGCGGCAGCACAGGTGTGTCGTACAGCGGCTGCTCACACGCTGGCTCGCTGTCCTCGAAGCCGAAAGGCGGCGGCAGAACAGGTGCGTCGTACAGCGGCTGCTCACACGCTGGCTCGCTGTCCTCGAAGCCGAAAGGCGGCGGCAGAACAGGTGCGTCGTACAGCGGCTGCTCACACGCTGGCTCGCTGTCCTCGAAGTCTGCAGGCGGTGGTAGAACGGGTGTGTCGGACAGCTGCTGCTGACACGCTAGCGCGCTGTCCTCGAAGCCGAGCGGTGGCGGCAGAACAGGTGCGTCGTACAGCGGCTGCTCACACGCTGGCTCGCTGTCCTCGAAGCCGAAAGGCGGCGGCAGAACAGGTGCGTCGTACAGCGGCTGCTCACACGCTGGCTCGCTGTCCTCGAAGCCGAAAGGCGGCGGCAGAACAGGTGCGTCGTACAGCGGCTGCTCACACGCTGGCTCGCTGTCCTCGAAGTCTGCAGGCGGTGGTAGAACGGGTGTGTCGGACAGCTGCTGCTGACACGCTAGCGCGCTGTCCTCGAAGCCGAGCGGTGGCGGCAGAACAGGTGCGTCGTACAGCGGCTGCTCACACGCTGGCTCGCTGTCCTCGAAGCCGAAAGGCGGCGGCAGAACAGGTGCGTCGTACAGCGGCTGCTGACACGCTGGCTCGCTGTCCTCGAAGCCGAAAGGCGGCGGCAGAACAGGTGCGTCGTACAGCGGCTGCTCACACGCTGGCTCGCTGTCCTCGAAGTCTGCAGGCGGTGGTAGAACGGGTGTGTCGGACAGCTGCTGCTGACACGCTAGCGCGCTGTCCTCGAAGCCGAGCGGTGGCGGCAGAACGGGTGCGTCGGACAGCTGCTGCTGACACGCTAGCACGCTGTCCTCGAAGTCGGGAGGCGGCGGTAGAACGGGTGCATCGGACAGCGGCTGCTGACACGCTAGCGCGCTGTCCTCGAAGTCTGGAGGCGTCGGAAGGCTGATCCTTTCTCGCTGCGGCGCGTAACCCTCTGCACCGATCCCAGGCAGTGGCGGAATGGGGAGCATGTCGTCCGGGTCCGAGAGAGGGAGGACCTCCGGGACTACAGCCTGGCTCTCCCGAACCTGGACGAGCAACTGTTGGAGCCGCACCACCTGCTCCCGCAGGTCTCCGATGCGCTCCTCATTGTCCTCCGCCCACTGCCTGTAGCACTCTCCCGTCTCTCCCTCGGCTGTCACACCCCTCCAGGGCGTGCGCCGGACGGCGAACCCGCTGCCTTTCCAGCCATGTCCCGCCATCCTCTCACTCTCCGTCACATTCTCCTCCTCCATCTCCGCCCCCTCGGCGTACCTGGAATTATCCTGGCTCTGCCAGAACTCAGTCTCGCCGTGCTCCTCGCTGTCCTCCAGCAGCCCCTCCTGCTCCACCAGCAAGCTGTATTCCCAGCTGCGGTACATCTCCTCCTCGTCGTCTTCCAGCCCGCTGTAAATCCAGCCGCAAAACATCTCTTCCTCGCTGTCCTTCCGCCTCTCCGCCAGCTCGGGCGAGATCGTACCAGCGCCCCCCCAAAAATTGTCCAGGGGAAACATCTCCGCCATGCCACTTGGTAGGTCTAGCAATCTGTCATGCTTCTTCCCCTTACCGTGTTTGCGTCGGGTGTGTGTGCGTGGCATGGATGCGGAGGAGGCGAGCTGACGGTTTTGCAAAAGTCCTTTATTTTGATTTAAACAAAACATAAACAAACCTAGGCACTCCAACACAAACTAAACAATGTCAACAGTTGCTAGACGCCTGACTGGAGTTCAGCCAGGCTATTTATAACAAACATAAACATAATTAACTCATTAACTTCCCTCGGTTCAGGTGAGCTTCTACGTCACCTGACCGAGGGGCAAACTGGGAAATGAAGTCAAAAATGGAACTCAAAACAAACTACAAAGTAAAACCAAAAACGGGCGTTAGGCGCCCTCTAGGGGTTAACCGTTACAACAACCCAGAGTGACACCCAAAGATTTAAAGGCAGAATTGGAACTGGCTAACATCCGTGTTCATGAGTCTACAGTACAGTGCGTGAACCATTGGACAAGCTGAAATGAGTGCATGAGTGTGTTAAATAAAGACATGAAAGATCAGAATTTTTTTGTGGTATTCTTTTAGGCACATTATATTGACTTAGATAAAAATCAGATCACATTTATATGACAAATTAAGGCAGAAAACCAAGAAATTCCCAAAGGTTCACAACTTTACTTTTTCGTACCACTTCTGACCAAAATGTATGGCTCTATACACTTTGGAATTCATCCGACTATTTCTACCAGCAGTCACATCATCAATAAACACTAGTGGTCCGGTTCCATTAACACCCATACACACACATGCCATAACATTTCCTCCACCATGGTTGACAGATGATGTTTTAAGCATTGGATCATGAGCCCCTCCTTGGCTTCATGTTTCATACTCCAGAACAAGACAGGCTTGTTTTTAGATGTTTTACCATTAGCTTTCATCTAGAAGTAAACCCCCAGTATTTACGCTCATGAAGGCGTCTTTTGATTGTAGACTTTGACCAATGATACATTTAACTTCTTGACAGCGTTCCTAACTTAGTTAGACGTTGAGAAGGGGTTTTTCACCAAACAAAGGATCAGTTATTGACCACTTTAGTTATCTTCTGTGGCCTTTAAGTTCTTTTGGTGTTGCTGATCTCATCAGAGCGGCACGGTGTTGTAGTGGTTAGCACTGTTGCCTTGCACCTCCAGGGTCCGGGTTCGATTCCCAGCCAGGCTCGATTCCCGTCTCTGTGTGCATGGAGTTTACATGTTCTCCCCGTGCTTGGTGGGTTTCCTCCGGGTACTCCGGTTTCCTCCCACAGTCCAAGGACATGCAGATTAGGCTAATTGGCGTTTCCAAAATGACCATAGTGTGTGTGTGTGTGTGTGTGTGTGTGTGTGCTCTGCGATGGATTTGCACGCTGTCCAGGGTGTACCCTGCCTCGTGCGCTGAGTCTCCTGGGATAGGCTCCAGGTCCCCGCGACCCTAAATACAGGATAAAGCGGTATAGAAGATGAATGAATGATCTCATCAGGGCATTCCTTCTTTTTTAGTAAAGTATTATATTGCAGATTCAGCCTCACCTACAATATCTGCTAGCTCTCTTAATAGGTCTGTTTTTTCAGTCTAATAATGGCCTCGTTAACTTGCATTAACTCCTTTTGGACTGTATATTAACAATATCCACAAAGTAATAGCTACCAAATGCAATTTCAAAACTTGTAGACTTGCAATCAACTCCAGACCATTTATCTGCTTAATTTATAATGAAATAACTAAGAAACAGGCTACAACTTAGCATGAAACTGTTTCTCAGTCATGTGTCCGATCACTTTTAAACCTGTGAAACAATCAGGACTATGTAATAAATTCAGCAATTTCTAAACAGTTAAAGCAATATGTTTGTTAAATTGCTTGAAAATCTGAAAATCTATACTCGACTGAATTAAAAATCCACTGTGGTGCTGTACAGAGGCAAAAATATAAACATACATATGGACTGAATATAGTATACTAAATTTACTGCAGAGTGACAAAAGCTAGATTAAGAATTCTCTCTTCTATAACGTTTGCACCGAGATAAGGTATATGAACATAATACATAGATACAATACACCACTTTAGAATACAATCATTAAAGAGTTGATCTTTATAGATTCAGTATAAAATCTGGAGCTCTACTATTTCTAAGCAATACTATTGCAGGACCAGAACACAAACGCTCTCACATATCTTACTTATTGATGCCTGGATAAAAGCATAGCGACAACTTTACGGCATGCCATGTCTATTTGTATTAACACGTATGTTGCATATTGACTGCAGTAAACACCACAAGCTATTGAAGCATATAAAATAGATGGATGAGTTGCAGCCAGCCCCCTTATGACTGTTCGGCTCCCCTAGGAACAGGCTCCATGTTAGATCAAGAAGGAAAGACAGAGAGATTAGATTAGCGTGGAAATGGAGGCACAGACTGAGCCTTTTTAAGTTAAATCTCAATAGGGTCTCAACGGGAAATAGTCCATTGTTAAATTAACACTGTTGAAATAACACCTATGCTCTTAGCACCTGCAGCGTGAATTAACTTTTCATTTGGGGCCTGCTGGACTCAATAAACACTGTTGGCTTTAATGAAATACTGGAGACATTATTGGGGCCAAATCCAGCAAAAAAAAAAAAGACTGACAAACAAGTAAGGATCATATAATTACTTATAGATTATTAACATTTGCATTATTTAAGGATGCAAATAAAACACTTTGATGAAGAGGGAGCACTTGCTTGAAAGACAACCAAATTCATTATCCGGCTAAAGCTTTAAGTGTCTCTTTGAAGCCTTGAATAGTTGCTCAGTTGAGCAGGCATTGTTTAAAAGTGCTACCAAAAGAATTAGTCTTGCTCTATGTGATGAGAAGAATGAGTCCAGAGGGCCATGTTTGGCTTTAACATTTCAGGAAAAAGTCTGCGACCAATCGATAGGGCATTAGTGATATTGTCGCTGCGAGTTTAAGGACCCATTCACTTTTCTCACTCCATATGTGGACCCTCACTTGCCAGTCAGTTGCCATGGGAAACCATTCGGCCGTGTCAAGAAACAGCCTCGAGGGATTCCCGCCAGTGAAGGGTGCGTGCACACACACACACCGCCGCTGTAGGACAGACTGGAAAGGTGAGAACATTAGAGCTGTTTCAACTCTTGAATAATTTCATCAAGACTAGAAACGATCTGGCGTGAAAGACACCCCCTTGCATACGCACAGGCGCTTTAGTGTTTATGAGCAGGTGAGGGATGAAAAATAAATCGGCCTGAATTAAGCCACTGAGATTTCAGTCTCCTCCTCTGGTCGGTCTGAGCCAACAGCCCTAATTAGCCTAAAATGGGTTAGTGTGTGTGTGTGTGTGTGTGTGTGTGTGTGTGAGAGAGAGAGAGAGAGAGAGGAGAGAGAGAGACTGACTTTAAAACCTCATTTAAAGTACTTTGGAAATGCTGAACCCTGAATTAGATCCAATTTCTAAATGATTAAAATGCAGCCTTCACCACCCTGCAGCAAGCCGAGACTGTTTGCTGCTACTTTACATCATTTTAGGCAGCCTGGCAGGGAGCAAACTGGCAAGATATTAACTTTGTTATCAAGGAAATAATCATATACAATTACTTAAAATTAGTGCAAACTGCAACATAAAATTTTTTAATCCCCACTGTTTATGAATTAATAACAATAAGGTAATATATTAGTGGCCAAATAACAGTAACAGTAAGTCCGTCCTAATTCAAGTTTCAGGACACCTATGGCTCCATGAAGCATAGTTAGGAAGTGATTTTATAATTATTATTTTATACATACAGTACTGTGCAAATGTCTTAGGCACCATATTATATGCTGTACCAATTTTGTTATATATGTTTATCATGTTTGCATAATTATGTGTAAAATCATTCAGTATTCCCATATATAACTTAAAAATGAATAAATAAATAACATTACAGAAGAATATATAAATATATATATATAAATAAAAAAATATATAGTACAAGACAGACCAGTTTTCAGATGGAAACAAAAAATACTATATACAGGTCCTTCTCAAAAAATTAGCATATTGTGATAAAGTTCATTATTTTCTGTAATGTACTGATAAACATTAGACTTTCATATATTTTAGATTCATTACACACAACTGAAGTAGTTCAAGCCTTTTATTGTTTTAATATTGATGATTGTGGCATACAGCTCATGAAAACCCAAAATCCCTATCTCAAAAAATTTGCAAATCATGAAAAGGTTCTCTAAACGAGCTATTAACCGAATCATCTGAATCAACTAATTAACTCTAAACACCTGCAAAAGTTTCTTGAGGCTTTTAAAAACTCCCAGCCTGGTTCATTACTCAAAACCGCAATCATGGGTAAGACTGCCGACCTGACTGCTGTCCAGAAGACCATCATTGACACCCTCAAGCAAGAGGGTAAGACACAGAAAGAAATTTCTGGACGAATAGGCTGTTCCCAGAGTGCTGTATCAAGGCACCTCAGTGGGAAGTCTGTGGGAAGGAAAAAGTGTGGCAGAAAACGCTGCACAACGAGAAGAGGTGACCGGGCCCTGAGGAAGATTGTGGAGAAGGACCGATTCCAGACCTTGGGGGACCTGCGGAAGCAGTGGACTGAGTCTGGAGTAGAAACATCCAGAGCCACCGTGTACAGGCGTGTGCAGGAAATGGGCTACAGGTTGCAAATTTTGCATGTCATTCGGAAATCAAGGTGCCAGAGTCTGGAGGAAGACTGGGGAGAGGGAAATGCCAAAATACCTGAAGTCCAGTGTCAAGTACCCACAGTCAGTGATGGTCTGGGGTGCCATGTCAGCTGCTGGTGTTGGTCCACTGTGTTTTATCAAGGGCAGGGTCAATGCAGCTAGCTATCAGGAGATTTTGGAGCACTTCATGCTTCCATCTGCTGAAAAGCTTTATGGAGATGAAGATTTCATTTTTCAGCACGACCTGGCACCTGCTCACAGTGCCAAAACTTGGCCTGCCAACTCTCCTGACCTGAACCCCATAGAGAATCTGTGGGATATTGTGAAGACAAAGACACAAGAATCTGCAAAAGGATTCCCGACCAAGTATTGAGTGCATAACTGAACATAATTATTTGAAGGTTGACTTTTTTTGTATTAAAAACACTTTTCTTTTATTGGTCGGATGAAATATGCTAATTTTTTGAGATAGGGATTTTGGGTTTTCATGAGCTGTATGCCACAATCATCAATATTAAAACAATAAAAGGCTTAAACTACTTCAGTTTGTGTGTAATGAATCTAAAATATATGAAAGTCTAATGTTTATCAGTACATTACAAAAAATAATGAACTTTATTTAGGGATATAAAGGTATTATAAGTAAAACAGCTGTTAGGTTTTACTGAGCTTGGTGGAGAATATGAGTTCTTCTGGTAACTTTGTTAACACTTACTCCTTTCTATTTTTATGTCAATCCCAGGAGCGTACATTGGGTTATTTGGTTCCATGTTATTTATCTATACATTTTTAAGTTATATATGGAAATACTGAATGATTTTGTACATAATTATGCAGACATGATAAACATATATAAGAAAATTGGTACAGCATATAATATGGTGCCTACGACTTTTGCACAGTACTGTATACATATTTTGTAGGAAATCACAACCCCTTATTATCAAAGTTATATTCAGCACTAAAATCTTTCCGGTCATAATAAATAGACAAAATTAAATTGTACAAATAATAGGGTTAAAATTGGTATTGTTAGATTACACTATGAGTCAAAAGACACACCTTCTAATTCCATGGTCTCTCATGATTTGTATTTTTTCTATAGTGTAAAACAGTGCTGAAGTCATCCAAAATATGCAATCATTTCGACTGAACATCACATACATTATGATGTGTACTTATACTCTGTAATGCCTTCATAACGGCTCTAATCTGAGGTGCTGTTAACTCGAAATGAAAGCAGTCTTGCTTTCATGGAATGGTCTTTATGAGTCTATCATGGTGCTTCATGGGTTTTGCAAATTCCATTTTGCAAGAACAATTCCAGAATAGCTTCAAGACACCATGTCTTAAAATCACAACTGACATCTTGTTACACAATTACCTAATACTATGTTATTTCATAGTTTTGGAAAGAAAAAAATCCAGTATTGTTTAAGAATGTAGAAAATAAACCATCAAACTAAAATTTTGAAGGTGTCCAAACTACTGACTGGTACTGTATTTTCATAGAGGGTGCACTAACTTTATTAGTACAACTTTATCATATGCAGGTTATGTAGCTCTTAAAGTTTTACAGCAAATTAGTTACAACAATTGACTTATTCAGCCGGAGTCTTGAGAGAGATGTGTGATCACACACAAATCCAAGTTCCCATAACCTGCTTCAATGGAAATCAACTCTCTTACCTGGTAAGATGATGGCAAATTGTGTCTCCATCTAGTGGAGCTTTGTGCATAGCCACCAAAACATGCCCCAAAAGGGAAAAAAACTTTGCATTTACCATTATTTTTAGGTATTTTATATATTTATATATATATATATATCATACTATACCATTTATAAAATAACTGTATAATTGAAGGCCATGGTCAGACATGTGTTTCATACCTGCTCCTCTCTCCCTTTTTTTTGTGTTTTTTTTTTTGATGTGTGTGTTTCCATCTTACTCCCACCAGTCGTCCCTCTCATATCCTGTGGTGGGTGTATTTTTTTAAACTCCTGTCATAATGATTTTTGAGTCACATATGCATAATGTGCTTGTGTGTGTGTGAGAGAAGAGACATGACTAATGCCCTGACTGAATATATCAAAATAAAAACTCAAATGAATCACCATAAGTATACATCATATCTGGTCTGGATATGAGTAACCAATGACCAGTATCAATTTTCTGCTAATCTGACAGATTTTAAATAATTTCCATGGGAAAAAAAAAAACTAAGATCCTTTAACGTTATCAGCCATTTGCTGCATCTATGCAGTTCTTTTTCTTACATTTCTAATGTTATTTTTTTATTTTAGGAAAGCAACAGAGCTTGAACATAAAATAATTACTAAGAAATAGAACTACTGAAGTCTTTCAGAGAAGGATATTAGTTGCAGTTCTTCGCCATGGTAGGTCTATTTGCAGAGCTTTTTATCCTCATAAATTCTGTATAAGATGGGGGTTGGAACAGAAAAGAAAATCACCAATTAATACTGACTCCACTGAAAATCCTTCCTAGTCTATTATAAACCTTTTTATACAAGCTTTAACTAAGATCTATGAAAATGGTTCTAGAATAATAATCACAAAAGCAAAGCACTGTATGTACTTAGAAGCAGAAGAATGTTGTCACAGGGCTGTAGACAGAAGAGAGGGGACTTAGAGCTCATAAACTCTGGCTTCTTCAATGGACTGATGAGGATAACGCATAAAACCAATGTCCTTATTGTGAACCCAGAAAGAACATCCAAAGTGCACTTTCAATCCTGGTATTAGAGATGTCCTCACTGTTTTAGTGGAAAAAGAAGCTCTCAATGAAGCACATGTATTCATCTATCTTTAGAACTTCATAACGCCTACAAATAAGGCACTTTTTCTATATTTTCTTTCTCTAAGAAAAGAATAACTGCATGGATAAAAATGAAACAAATCAACCTGAACCCATATGTTTAATGTGCACAAGATTTGCAACATAACCTACATTGTAAAGCAAAATAAATCTAAATAAAAAGTTTAAAGCTTGAAGGTGACATGCAATTGACATGAAGAATAAGCATTAATCTGGATGTACACTACCATGATAAGTACCATGCATGTGCGGTTGATGGTCACACCAGTATTATTATTATTATAATAATAATAATAATAATAATACATAATTTCCTTTGTTTCCAGGGTATAATCACATGGACACTACACACAGATGTTACTCGATTTAACCTAAAATTTTAACCAGCCTAGAGGAAAGTTGGGTGATTTGGGACAATTATCCACCCCCCCTTCTATACAACAACTGATGATTCATGAAATGAATAAATTAACTGATGTATACCTTTATTGTTCAAAGAAGTGACCAGTGCGTCAGCTCAATCATAAGACTCTCAAATGGTTCACTGGTATAATGTCTTTACGTATGCTTAAGTATTGCTTAAATTGTTCAGTAATTTAGATGCAAACAAATATGCCATTTACTTTATTTTACAATTACATATCACACATACATACTATTTTGTCGATTCCCGTCTCTGTGTGCATGGAGTTTGCATGTTCTCCCCGTGCTTGGTGGGTTTCCTCCGGGTACTCCGGTTTCTTCCCACAGTCCAAAGACATGCAGATTAGGCTAATTGGCGTTCCTAAATTGACCATAGTGTGTGAGTGTGCTCTGCGATGGATTGGCACGTTGTCCAGTGTGTACCAGGTCTCGTGCCCAGAGTCTCCTGGGATAGGCTACAGGTCCCCGCGACACTAAATACAAGATAAAGCGGTATAGAAGATGAAAGAATGAATGAACATACTATTTTCTTAAATGAAGAAAGCATTGCTTTAACTTTAACTTGCTTTAACATTGCAATAACTTATTAGCAATGATAATAGCACTGCTATTATCGTGTTGCCGTGATTGTGCTTTATGTTCAATAAAAATTCTGAATTCTTGTGCTTTTACGTCCAGTCCATTACACTACACCTCATTATAACAAGCCACCATGCAGTGAGCTTGTCATGCTGTTTCGGTAACACATAAAACACACATAGCCAAACATATGCTTTAAATTAGAACTAGCTCAAGAATATCAAGCTACAGTATGCTGAACGATGAGTGTTGACAGAATTCACTAAATGCGCTTCAGTCATGAAAGTTAAAAGGAATTAAAAAACAATGTGCAATCCTGACAATTTTCATCAGAAGTATACAGGATATACTGTAACGGAGTTGCCTTGAAATGTCCAGCTAACAGTCAGTTCAATAAGTTGGCTGTTTCATGAACAAATCAGGAATTCATTATGATGGGTTATGGATGTTTTTGCACCTGCATGTGCTTTATTTTTTGTTTTATTGCCTAATTGTGATTCATTATAAGTTTTGCATTCAGAGATCAACTTATGGTGCCACCAGGAATGTCCACATGCATCCTAATATTTTAATAATAATCAGTATAGTAGTTAAATCTGAATAAAACAAGCGTATCATGTAAACACCTCAGTCGGGAACATGATGTAATCCTTTTATAATCAGTCCAGTAGGTAATTATTAACCATTTAAACACTTTCTCTCATCACAATCAATAAATGTTTTCTGCATGTTTAACTCATGTGGGGGTGTAATAAGTTTCCGAGAGGGAAATGTTCCCTGCATTCCTTACGGATGGGTAATCTCTATGAGAACATCTCTCCCCAACACGTCTTTGCTTTAGACTTTTATCGACTGGATTTTTGGCAGAGGAAGGGGTACTGTTCGGCTTACATCGCACATGTAGGAAAACCAATCACAGATGAGACTGGTTTCTTGTAACCATTCATAACAGAGAATATGGGACTTGCTGGGAATATGGGAACCTTATCCTAACCTTAAAACATTTTTTTCCCTTTCTGGCAGATTAAATACCTCACAGAAGGCAGAACCAATTTATTCATGTCAAAAAAGTTCCGAGGGCCGTTCAAGTCAAACCGGATCTTTTGATTGTGCAGCATAAAAGAACACCATTATAAGAGGGGAAAAAACAAAACAAAAACTTTAGTCTTTGCTTGACGTCTGTCGTATATTTCAGTTTTACTCTTACATTAACAAGAAATTTCATAATTAGTTCCGGTTTAACTTGAACGCCCATCGTACATTCCAATTAAATACTTTGATCATATTAATGCCCATCTTATCAGATCAGCGATCATGTACACAGTTAATATGGAATCTCTACTCAGTCAGATTGAAGAATCAACCAGATCCCATTTGTGTTTACAAGTCAAGATTAAATGTTCAAAACCCTGTTGTCATTTTTAGAGAAATGAATAGATTCCACATAAATCTACTTTATTTAAAGGCCTAGTGATTATGTCTGACCTATGTTGTATTATGTTAAAACCAGTTACATTCAGACAGTAACAAATCATCTATTACAATGTAATTAAAGTCCTATATCCTATCATTCTAACAAGGAATCTAAAATTCAATATATATATATATAAAATAAAAGCACATACTGAATTGCAAAACCCCAAATTTAATAATATTAATGCTGAAAGAAAGAAGGCAGCCTTTTGAAGATTTGCTTGATTACATGGGGACTTTATACCACCTTCATGAAATGTTAAGATAAAATCTGAATAAATTAGAAATGTGTTCATTAGGCACTATTGCAGCAAGCCTGCTGGATAAGGGCACACAGACATTTCCTTTCGTCATCCATTAAATAATTCAACACGCTTGTTTTAAAAGGAACACATCAAATATTTTACAATCTTGTAAGTCCTGTTTAACAATGAATATGCAAGGATGTTCGAGTTTTGATTTGTCTGAGTTAACACTTCTAGTGTCTTACATGCTGAGCTAGTCATACGGTGCAAAGGTGGATAGAACTTGGTGTTTTGCTTAAAAGTGTATGGGGGTTAGAGGCTGTTGTGGGGGTTCAGAAGTAGCATTGGTATTGGCTGAGGGTTCGTGGTATTTTGAGATTTTGAACCTGTTAATCTGAACCTTTGGTTCGGGGAAAGGCAAAGTGCATGAGAAGGGCATGGGGGAAGGGTGGGGGTAAAGGGAGGAGATGGAGATGTAGAGAGAGAGAGAGAGAGAGAGAGAGAGAGAGAGATCAGGCTCAGAATTTCAGACCACAAACTTGTTCTTGGTAGTTGAGCCACTCTTAGTGGCAGTGTCAGCATGAGACTGATAGCCAATGGTCATCTTCATGGGGATACCTAACCGCTCCTTATACACCCTCCTGTAGAAAGACAACATTAACATTACACAGGCATCAATGCAGCAGAATATATGCATATGCAACATTCACTATACTTTACAAACCCTATGTGTGTTATTGCATCTCTGTTCTCATAATCGGTTGTCCAGACAGCTATTTTATCTCCTTTTGTTCGGATGTTGACTACAGCACCGCACACATCATCGCTGTAGTCATCAAAAGCTTCTCCTATGAGGCAAAGCATCTGCAACAACACCGAAAATACATAAATACAAAAAAACTAAACAAAAACAAACAAAAATAACTATACATGGGATCAGCTTCATATGGATGCTCACCGTTTCCAGCCAAAAACGGTCCAAATCGAGTTTCCTCTGTTGTTTGTTGAGGGTAATAAGCCAGCGCCCACCTTTCTTATTTCTCTCATCCTCCCACATGGGCTCAATGCCGTCCTGTACAGCACAAAAAAAAAAAAAACTTATAATAACACCAAATCATTACATCAAATTGTGGGTCATAAACAGATTGAAAATGTATGCATACAACATCTTGACTAAAGTGTCATAATTTTTATTAAACTTTTGATTACAGACAGAAATAAAACATATAAAAAGAAAGTTCACCTTGAACAGCGAATAATCACAACCAGACATCAAATTACTGCACATCTGAATATGGTTATAAAGCCTAAGAACACAAACAGGTCAACACAAACCAGTCGCATATATTTCTCCTAAACTCTTCTTGGATATACATTACTGTGCAAATGTCTTTTTGCAAGGCACACTGTTTTTGTTGCAAACTGTGTTATACATGTTTATTTTATGACTTTATTATTAAGTTACTACAAAAAAAAAAAAAAAAAAAAACTTTCCTGCCAAAAAAAAATTTCTTACAGGAAAATATCTTCAGGCCAGAAAAAAGCTGCATATTATGTAAAAGACCACTTTTCAGACCAAAAAAAAAAACCCTTCTGGGTTTTGCATGCATGAAAAAAGGAAACGTGCGACAAAGTCATCAAAAGAACTGAGGCTGGTTCTGACGGATGTTCAGTAAAATTAAGCAGCTAATTTCCTTACAAAAAAACTGCACAAATTGTACTACATATTTTAAGCAAAAGGTCAGCACACCAATTCTTGACTTTGATTCATTAATAACTGTTTACTGCATTTCATAGGTAAGAAATTCTTGCTCTATCGCATTTATTTGCATGTGCCCAAAACCTTTGCACAGTACTGTACAAAATATTAATCATCATAATAATAATAAATAAAAATAATAATCCTTACGCCCAAAAATCCTCTACTGTGTCAAATTTCGAAATCAGCCGCAAGTTGGCTTGCCATGTTTTACTCTTGTCATTTTTAAAGAACCATAAAGACCATCTGCAAAAAGAGAAACATATGCACATCCTCTTCAGGTTTGTCAGATAACAATGTGTAAAATAGAAAGTAGGTAAATATGAGTGGCAGAGGGGTGAGATGTTGCTTATGGTTGACCTGTTTTGTAATGGATGTTTGATATAACACTCAGGGCTGACAATCTCCTGGCTTGTCTCTTCTGAGTTCTCCTCTTCACTCTTCGGTGGATTCAATATTACTTCCTTAAGAAAAAAGAAATGCCAACAAACAAATGGTTTATGGAAATTTATTTTTGGGGGGAAAAAAAACCATAGAAAATAACCTACTTCATTCAAAAACACTGCTGAACTACATCAAGGCGGTTTATACATACATATAAGGCGGTCTACATTTCAGTTGAAACAAATCAATTTACAATCCAAAAGCATTCTGCATCTAGTAGGATATAATAAAAGTCGCGTAATGTCTTATTTATATGCAGCACTTCAGTAAACAGTTTTGGATACATCCTTGTTGCTGAACCAACTAAATATGTAGAACTAGTTTAGGCTCCGATATAAACTTTAGTGCTACAATGTTATGAAAAACATTCACAAATTCATGGTATCCAGAAGTTTCAAGATGAGTTTCGTAACTAAACTAGACTCATTGCAGCATTGCCATAAACTTGCCGAATCATGTCAAACATCTCTGTGGCAATGCTGCGATGAGTCGCACGCTTCAGGAGTAGAAGAACAACACTATAACACGACAAGAGATCAGGAAGACCTTCAATGACCTCAACCCTAGAAAATGTCGAAGCATGATGATCGTCAGAGAACAATCCACAATGCCACTGTCGGATCCTCCGGCTGCTGTCCCAGGAGCAGAAGGAACATCACATCGAAGTGTCGTGGATGACCTGTCCTTCATGCCGAGGAGAATTAGACATTTGGGAGTATGGGTACGACCCTCAGACAAAGCAATAGTCTTCAGTGGAAGAGCCCATGTTCTCCAGGACATTCAACATTCGCCGCGTTGTCAATAGTGCCAGACTGTCAATAGTGACTTCTACTGCCAGCTTTTAAGGCGTCTAATAGAGGACATATGGTGTGTTAATCTTGAAACTTTTTGATACCCACACGTAGCTATAAAACACAATCCTCAATGGCAAAACAAAACTAAAAACTAACTAGAAGAGAGACTAAATAGTGCATTCATGTCTGTGTGAGGTTTTATTAAATGCTTAGGTTTAAGTATTTCAATATTTAAACTATTTAAACTAATATTCAATTCAATTTTATTTATTTGTATAGCTCTTTTAACAATTGACATGGTCTCAAAACAGCTTTACACAATTAAAAGAATTATTTAAGTTTTTTAAATATGAAGTTTCTTAATGTTTGTCATATAATACATGTATTAACGTGCTTTGTTTTTTATTTCTCTACAATGTTCTGGAGAGCTGACTCAGATGCAGATGTCGTGGTGGCAGATTAGCCACAGCTGTTAACACACTTTTTAGCACCATGTGTATGGAGTTCTTTACTTTAACCTAACTCGGATAAAAATAATACTGAATAAAAACCAGTGGTTGTAAACACAGACTGGTCAGGAGGAGTAAGGGACGTTGCTAACTTGCTAACTCGGTCTCTCTTTCACAGCTTTCTAACACTCTCCGTGTAGCAGCGTGGACTCATACAAAAACAAAGCCAACTGTTCCAGCAGCGACTACAGACGCAGCCGAGTTTACAAAACACACAACTGAGACAGCAATTAATGCTAACGAGCTCCTTAAGCTAACTTGGCTACGACGGTTCTCGAAACTAGATGACAAACTCGTCTCAGCCTAACTTGTGAAGACAGTCAGGAGTAAGTTACAGTTGGGACACACACACACACACACACACACACACACTTCAGCTCTCCCATTCAAACAACTCGATTAACTTTCCTCAAGTCTAACTGTAGCTCACATTCCCGGCTAATCACGAACTAAGTACTCTACACACGCGCCCTCAGGCTGGCAGATTGTCTCGTGAGCGCTAAACAGAACTCGAAAAATGAAAAATTATTCTGCGAGTAACGCATCGACTCACCGGCTCCGCAGTCGCCATTTTCCATGACTTGTTCACTAAACAGGCCTCATATGGAACATTCAGGCTGCGTCCCAAACCGCATACTACCCTACTACACAGTACGCACAAATACGGTCGGGCGTCCTGCTGCTTCATACAGCTTAGTACGGGAGTGTGCTTGTTTAAAAGTAGCCCCAGTCTCATTGGTCGACCCCTGAGCCTATAGGGCTAGCGGAAAGTTTCAACACAGCCTTAGCTAAACTTTAGATATCTAAATGATTATTTTAGTAATAATGACATAATTAACATAATAAATGTAAAAGTGTTTTATATTCCACTTTTTATAGTAACATTAACAAAAAACATAAAAGCTCTAAATAAACGTGTGGCATATTTTAATACTTGACCATATTCCTAATAAAACGTTTTCACAGTTTTTCCGTGTTTACGATTCATGAATTACATTAATATTTACAGCATTTGGTAGATGCCCTTATCCAGAGAGACTTACGTTGTTATCTCAATATATATCTGAGCAGTTGAAGGCCTTGCTCAAGAGCCCCAAAGTGGCACCTTGGTGGTGCTGGGTTTAAACCCGTGGCCTTCCAAACCATAATCTCCAAGTCTTAACCACTGAGCTATCTCTCCACCCATAACTTTTGGTTTAGCAAAGAAGCTTGCATGTTTTTTTTCACAGATGAACCTTTCATCAAAGTTCGAGCTGGGAGTGCTGATTTTAGAGTCCAGATTGCTAAACCATTACACCATAGAACTACCGTGAATTAGCTACCCATGGAATTTATCTTACATATAGACTGCTTCTCTAAATTTTGATTTAATATTCAAAAAAAAATTTTTCATTTCCTGTACTGCTTAATCCTGTGTTCAGGGTCGCGGGGACCTGGAGCCTATCCCAGGAGACTTCGGGCACTAGGCGGGGTACACCCTGGACAGGGTGCCAATCCATCGCAGGGCACACACACATACACACACACTACGGGCAATTTAGGAACGCCAATTAGCCTAACCTGCATATCTTTGGACTGTGGGAGGAAACCGGAGTACCCGGAGGAAACCCACCAAGCACGGGGAGAACATGCAAACTCCATGCACACAGAAACGGGAATCGAGCCTGGCCGGGGAATCGAACCCAGACCCTGGAGGTGCACGGCGACAGTGCTAACCACTACACCACCGCGCCGCCTTAATATTCAAATGTTTTGCTATATGTTCTTACTATATGTATGTCTTTACACTGCTACATCAAAAAAAATTTGGACACCTGACTGACACTAGTATATGTGATTCTTCCCCAAACTGTTGCCACAATGTTAGAGGCAAACAATTGTCCAAAATGTCTCTATCAGATGACAGAAGGCCTGTTCCAGCATGAAAACTCCTCTGTGATCCATGAAGACATGGTTTGTTAACAAGAAAGTTGGAGTCGAAGAACTTGAATGTCTTGCTGACCCTAGCCCCACTAAACACCGGATGAACTGAAACTCTGACTTTGCGCCAGGCCTCCTCCCCCAGCATTAGTGTCCAATTTCACTAAAGATGTTGTGACTGAATGGGCAAATTCCCAAAATCCTGCTCTATCTCAGTGATCTTAAACTCCTGGAGGGCCAGTGTCCAAACAGTTTGGGTGATTCGTCTGCTCAAACACAGCTGATACAACCAATCTGTTAATTTCTACTCTTAGTGGCTGTTTACTGCATTACATAAATACTATAGATTTGTCATGTGCTCTATTGGCTTCAGATCTGGTGGCCAGAGAGGCCATTGAAGTACAGTACATTGAACTCAGTGTCATATTCTATATATTAAAGTCTCCTTTACAACGTTTGGATGTAATAAAAAAGACAGAAAGAAAGGAGAAATCACTGATAGCCACACATGAACATAAGCAGGTATATAAATGTATATAATTGCATATTCCCTCACCGGCCACTTTGTTAGGATCACTGTTATAATACTGGGTTAGGTGACACCTACTAGATGTTGGAAATATTTTCTTCTTAAGGTTCTGGTTCATATTGATATGACTGCATTACATAAATGCTATAGATTTGTCAGGCGCTCTATTGGATTCAGATCTGGGGGCTGGGGAGGACTGTGAAATACTGTACAGGGAGCTCAGTTTGATATTCACAAGACATCATTATAAAAAGCTTTATAATGTTTAAATGCAATAAATAAATAAATGAATGAATGAATAAATAAATAAATAAATAAAAGAAGGAATCACTGATGAAACAAGAAGATAAACAGTGTTCTGAAAGGAGTGTGTGATAAAAAGATAAAACAGGATCAATTTTAAGTGTCCCAGTTTACCAGAATTCACCCTATATGCTGATATATGAGTGGACTGTGCTTCAGGGACAGAGTAAGACATACTGTAAATACTACAGTAGCGCTTCTGTGCCGCCTTTAGAAGCTGAATAAACCTTATCAGACGGGTGCGACGCAAATGACGTCACGACGGTCCCGTATTTGACCACCGAAACAGGAAGTGTATCAAGCAAGCCCGAGTCTTCGGTCCTCGTTTGTTGGATTTAGTCTTCAGTGGCAAAATGGCCAAGGAGTTTCCGCCTGTGAGCGCCTCGACCATGATTAATAGTCGTGTTTCCCTCGAGGCGGAGGCTCAGAGCAGATATCCGCGCCGATACACCGGCAGCGAGCAGGTAAACCAACTAACATCAGTTACTGTGATCACTATCTACCCTAGTTATCTGTATGTTGTCTTAAACAACACGAGGAGCTGAACATAACGATTTTTAAACGTCCGTATTTCTACATCGTGTCCTATGAACGTGTCGGTTGCTACGCGGAAGTCCTGCTGTTTGTCAAGTAAACGTGTAGCGAAACTGTGTGAATGCAAATAAGACTGTTTAGCAAGCGTGTTTAAATTTGCCTTAGCTTTAATACACATTCTTTGCTAAAAAGTTAACTGTGTTTAGTTAATCTCTTCTCTTTATATGACAGCTGAACAATGTCATGTGAATAGGTTCCTACGGCTTTTATCTTAACAATCCTGACTGGTATAAACTGATCAGCCATAACATTATGACCACCTGCCTAATATGAGAATAATCCCCCTTTTGCCACCAGAATAATGACTCACTATAATCCTTATGGTTGCGCATTTTTTCTGCTTCCAACATATCAACTTTAAGAAAAGAAGTCTGTCAGGAGATATTACTAATGTAGCTACTGTGAGAAAAGCCAAATTGTAATAGCTAGACAACTGGGATGTGGGATGTTCCTGATTTGCAGTGGGTTAGACATACCAAAAGGAGACAGGGGTAAGTGCAGGTCGGAGTAATGGGCGTGTCGAAAGGTTGGGGCGTGCCGAAAGGTCTTTATGATTGGTTGCGCAAGTTGCCTGTTTAAAGCCTTTCTAAACATGCTACTGCGTTGCCACGGGTTACTGACGTCATCCTCGCGCGTTTGAATCATGGCTAGAAGGGATATATAGCTCCGACCGGAAACTAACAATGAAATGAATTGTTATAACTATTGGATCATTTTTCACGTCTAAACCTAATTCTTTCAAATTCAAATTTTATTTGTCACATACACAGTCATACACAGTACGATATGCAGTGAGATGCTTATACGACCACCAGTGACCTTAAAAAGAGAATTAAAGCTTATAATAAGAAATAAATATGAATAAAAGAAATACGATAGAATTTTATTTTTAACTAGTATAAAAATAGAAGTATACTGTACAAAAGAACATTAAAAAAAAAAATCGAAACCGTGCCTGAGTGGCGCAGTGGTAAAGTGCTCGCCCTATCATCCGGAAATCGCCGGTTCGAATCCCGGGTGATGATGTAATACAAAAAGTTTTATTGTTTTACAGTGAGAGGGGAAAAAAACGTTAGATTGATATGTGTGCATGCCCAAAAGCTACAGCTGTATACCTTCTAGCCTTAACCATATTAAATCCATACTCAAAATCAAATTACAATTATTTAAAAGAATATAGTACCACAAGCTGTTCATAAAACTTTTAATGTAATTTTTTATATTTTTGGAATACTATCAACTTTGTATTGGTTAAACAAGACCAAAAGAAAGTTACAGAATTAGTCATTTAGAATGTTTTGAACTGACAGTTGTTTTCTTGTTGTTTATACTGTTTTGTTCACCGTTATTTTAATACTGTTTTCTATTGCTCTTTATAATGTCACTTTAATCAACTAAAATAAGCACACTTGCACTATTCTTATTGCACCGTTCCGTTTTTCACCATATCAGCCTTCTGTGTTGTTAACTGTCCCTTTTTGCAGGACAGTAACTCAATTCTCTTACCTTTGTTCTCCAAGTTTGTGTTATTTAAGGTTTTTCAGTGTTTTTTTGTAACGAGGGTTGAGAGAAACGTAATTTCAATTCTCTATATGTATGCACTGTACATGTAGCAGAATTGACAAAGATGAATTTGACATTGCCTGATAAGGACAAATATGGTTCATAAAACACCACAATAAAGAGGAGGAGGAGTACAGTTTAGTAACTTTTAAAGTCGCACAAATTCACTAAACAGACACAATTTTAGCCAATAAAACATTTTATTTAGAGGCAGAGCTGCTCAGTTTAAGAGTGTACTCCACACAACCTGTACACTCAATCTGCTCATTCATTCATGCTTGCTGTATTTCACGAGGCCTAAAAACATCGGTAGAGCAAAATGGACAACGATACAAACTGCCAACTCTTAGTTCGAGGGAAAACCTGTCCGTGTTTCATCTGACAGTAGTATGTGTCTGTCGAAAACAATCAAATGACGAAAATAAAGACAAAAATGATTTATATTGACTAAGCACAGCAGGCCTTACCGCCGCCATGTTCTTCCACGCTAAACTAAAGGTGCTTACATATAAATAAAATTACCGCTGATTGGCCAACACAGAAGCTCCTTTCACCAATGAGAAACCTTTTGACACGCCCCCAAACCTTTTGGCACGCCTCGAACTTTCGCACGCCTATTGCTCCAGCCTGCACTTATCCCTACTTGACCAAAAGTGATCCAAGGAAGGAAAACTGGTGAACTGGCAACCAGCTCATGGGTGGCCCAGGCTCAGTGGTGCACATGGGGAGTGAAGTCTGGCCTGTGTAGTCTGATCCAATAGAAGAGCTCCTGTAGCTGAATTTGAGGTTTTGGTTGCAAAAGGGTGTGTGTTTCCCTCAAGACATTGTTTGTTAAGTGGATTTTTAGATGCTTAATAGCTCTTGTAGACAAACCACAAGCTTTCAAACCCATGGCAAATTAAATGCATTTGAACACATCATTTACCTATAGCATGAAGTAGTGCTGAGCGATATGGCTGAAAACTGTATCATGATATCAGTGTTTCATATCGGTCGATATAGATAATTATTGATATTTATGACCCATTTAAAATAAGGACCAGGAGAAGAATATATTACATTGAAACATCTTAATTTTAAACTTAACCTTTCTCTGATCATAGTCCCCTTAGTTATTAAGACAGAAATGTCAACAACCATGGAAAAATCAAATAATTAAAATTAGGGCTGCAACTAACGATTATTTTGATGCAGCAGGACAATAACCCAAAACACACCAGCAAATCCACCTCTGAATGGCTGAAGAAAAACAAAATGAAGACTTTGGAGTGGCCTAGTCAAAGTCCTGACCTGAATCCTATTGAGATGTTGTGGCATGACCTTAAAAAGGCGGTTCATGCTAGAAAACCCTCAAATAAAGCTGAATTACAACAATTCTGCAAAGATGAGTGGGCCAAAATTCCTCCAGAGCGCTATAAAAGACTCGTTGCAAGTTATCACAAACGCTTGATTGCAGTTATTGCTGCTAAGGGTGGCCCAACCAGTTTTTAGGTTCAGGGGGCAATTACTTTTCACACAGGGCCATGTAGGTTTGGTTTTTTTTTCTCCCTAAATAATAAAACCCCTCATTTAAAAACTGCATTTTGTGTTTACTTGTGTTATCTTTGACTAATAGTTAAATGTGTTTGATGATCAGAAACATTTTGTGTGACAAACATGCCAAAGAATAAGAAATCAGGAGGGGGGCAAATAGTTTTTCACACCACTGCGTGTGTGTGTGTGTGTGTGTGTATATATATATATATATATATATATAATGTATGTATATGTACAGTATAGACTTTTAAACAACCCCTGTTTAAAACAAAAGAAAAGTTAATCAAGCTCTTCCCCCTTTTTAGAATGACCTCAGGGCAGGAGCACGACCTCCTGGCACCTCTAACATCATGTCTTCACCTCCGACTGGAACGGATACAGTACAAGAGACGGCACGAGTGGATGACTGTGAGAGGCTGGGTACCTTTTTTGGGATGGTCAATAAGTGCTTGAAATCCATGGGTTTCGCAGAGCTCTACTTCGGGGAGAAGATTGTAGACCCTGTGGTGGTGCTCTTCTTCTGGCTGCTCCTCTGGTTCCTCGGCATTCAGGCCCTGGGTCTTGTAGGAACTCTTTGTATTATCATCATATACATTCAACAGTAGTGGCCAAAGCAGGATGGAATGATTTGATTCTTTGTGTCATGGTGTCTCAGCGTAACGAATGTCTCTTTTTAATGGATAGCATTATATCATGCAATGGGTCTTGGACACTCTCCTATCTGAGCTTCCAATGACTATATACGAGGGTGAGTTAAAGATTATCCGCGCTCTGGCTGTATAATGTATTTTAATACAATTATAGAAAAGACAAATGCATTATTTTTAGACATAATCTCCTTGTTTTCAATACACTTTGTCCTTCTGTCAACAAGCCTTTGTATTACTTCATTTAAAGTGTTCTAGGGTGAGTTGCAAGCCACGAATACACACCTATTTTCACTTTTTCACAAGTAATGATTCTCTTTAAGAAACCTTTACCATCCTTATCTTCCTTCTCTACAGCAGTGCCTGGGAAGACAGTAGCTTTGAAAGAAAAGCGCTGATAAGACAGTGATGCCAACAGATGTTTTAATATAACCAGAGTGCGGACAATGTTTAACTCACCCTTGTGTGCGTATGTGCATGTGTGTATATGTATGTATGTATGTATGTGTGTACAGTATATACAGTATTAGGGCTGCACAATATATCGAAAAATTATCGTTATCGCGATAATGGTATTCGCAATATCATATAAATATATATAAAAAATGCATTTCTCTAGGGAAATGTTATATCGCAAGAAATATTGTTATCGCAGTATTCAACAACAATATTGCATATCACATATTTTCCTAATATCGTGCAGCCCTTCTGTATGTATGCATGTATGCACACGTGTGTAATTTGCACGTACACTGTGCTGTGCAAAAGTATTCAGGCTTAATGAAGTTTTATATATGCTTTAATTGTTTTTTTCAGAAACAAACCTTTGTGTCATCTACAATGACACCAACCTAAAAGAGTTTTGTAAATGGGGATGTTACTACATGGGTAGGATGAGAAAGCTGTTATTGAAGGTTTGCTTGTCATCTATGCACTAATTTAGACGTTTTTGATATGTATGTTTCTTTAACTATCAGTTTGTATTGGATGTTCAGGAAGTACATATCTATAACTAACATGGATGTTAATGAAAGAAGCACTTTAAGAGGAGACTTTAAGATATTATTTTGTTCTACCTTATTCAAACAAAAGGATACATATCAACCATACGTTATCTTGGAAATAGAAAGAAATAAGTTTATCTTTAGTTTTATCTTTAGACCCTTGTAGATGTTAGTGCATTCTCCACACAAGTGCACTAGAGGGCAACCTTTTGCTGCTCATTGTTTCCTAGAAAACCAATAAAACAATTGTGCTATCTAGTTGATAAACATTAAAATGTACCAATGCATGACAAGTCATTCACAGTCTTTAATGAGAACTGTGTATAAAACAAAAAAATTCTTTTTAATGTTTATGTAAATTGAGTCTTGGTCTTTATAAATATAAAGTGCGTCTGTTCGTCTGTTGGTGTCTCTGCGCACGCACGTGTATGTATTGGGCGAGGTTACACTATGTTGAAGGATGTCTTATTCAGAGTTTTTTCATATATTATGCCCAGTGTTATAGGGAGAGGCTCAGGATCCATGATGATGTTAATCATGATTACTGAAGATAAATGGATTAATGAATAATGACAATTTTCCCCTTCTGTATTCTGCTGAGAAACACATTTGTTCACCCAAATATGATATGATTACATTATGATGAGAAAGCGTATACTCATTGTTGCATCCTTGTGATTCTAAGATTCTTGAATTGCTTTTTGAAAGATTAATTCTTGAAAAAAAATATTTGAGTAATAACATGTATTAAAACATGTGACGTGTCGAAAAACCTTTGCTGATACTTTAAAGTTAATGCTGGGCTAAATTCAGTTTTTTAAATATATATATATATATATGAGTTTTTGAATAGAAAATAAGGCCATATACAGCTGCCTCACATCTAAAAATTTATTGTGATTATGATTATTTGTATTTCTAACTGCAGATTTGTTTGAGTTACAGCTGTAATACAGTCATATGTTTGAAGTCATTGAAATGATGAAGACAATTCCTCTTTCTGTGTAAAATGTGATGAATAACAGTTTCCAGCTGTTTCCTTTTACCTCGTTTAGCAGACTTTGTGCCATAATTTAGATAATTATTTATGCCATAAAATTTTGGAAAAAATTGGGGAAATTGTTATACCTTTTTTTTTACTTCTGCATTCAACATTCATCTAAATAAAATGTACTACTTTTTTTAAAGATCAAATGATCTGTTGGATTTGAATAATAATTTGGTATAATATTGAATAATAGTTTTAGATATGTGATGGATCATAAACACACTGCAAAATGGCCATGTTTACAGTGTATCCAGTGAAATGTAGTCAGTAAATTAGTATGTGTGTGTGTGTGTGTGTGTGTATTTGTGTGCGTGTATGTGACTGGTTAAGTAGTTGTTATTCGGTTGCTGGTGGATCATCATGCAGCAGCAAGTTTCTGGATGCAGTCATAAAGAACATTAAAACATGTATGGCCGTGTGCATTTGGTAGTTCAGTAAACCGGTCGTAACAAGATTAAACAAAATAAGACCTCCACAGCAAAGCAGGTCACACACCAGAACTTTGCTGAGGAAATGCATGTTAATTTAATAATTTCAGAGTTTTGTGCTATTTTAATATTAGCTATAGCAAAAATTGGTGGGGAAAAAAGGTTAAAATTTAGTAAACCAGCTTTTAATGTGTGGCGACACATAGACTGAATAAGCTAAAGGCACTATAAGGCACTGGTACTGTTCAGTAGACCTTAATTTTGTTTCATTTACACCGCTTCGCAGCTATCCAGCGCAGCTTACAAAAGTGCTTTGTAGTCTCAATGGAAAAAATGTGATCCTATAACAAGCTATGTATTCATGTATGCTTCATTTCTACATTTACATTCATGTAAATCACCAGGGTGTTTTTCTTCTGGGGTTGCTGGAGACTGTATATCAAAGTCACAGAGATTTATAATGATCATAATTAGTCCAGGTTTGACTTGAATGCCCATCAAATCAAATTGTGGTTTTTATTTAGCAGTATACATTCTTAGACAGAGTATTTCCTGGACAGCGCTTACAATAACCATACTATTAATACTACACTCTACTATGGATAAGCATTATTTAAATTATTTATGATGATCACTGTTGTGGATGGAAAATCACTTGGAAAGCTTGAAAAGCTACATCGAAACTACTTTCCCCTGTTGAACCTTGGGGTCCTACTTTTCAAACTAAAGCAGCTGCGGTGTTTTCAGTTGTTTCAGACTTGGCAGGGAATAAAGTAAGGACAAAAGTGCAGTTTGTCTGATTTTAATGAACTCATAACACAATGCTAGTTCAAAGGTCATGGGAAATGCAAACAATATAAAACAGACAGATAATATTTAAAGTTCATAAAACAGTAGCAGAGGTCGGCAAGGTAAGACGCAAACACGTAAAACACAAAAAGAAGGACAAAGTGCACAACTGAATTACTTCTTTTTTCAACTGTCTTTTACACAACTGGTTCAAAACAGGAATATTCAGCCTTCCGTGTGAAAAGCACGGAGGCAGAATTTGAGCGGGTGTGTGTGTGTGTGTGTGTGTGGGTGGGTGGGTGGGTGGGGGATATTGTTGTTGCGCCTTTAAGCTATGAACAGAGGTAGTGATGGGAGAGATGAGACCCGGGAGAACCCCATCATGGAATGGGGATCTGGTGTATTGAGACGGATGGTGTGTGTGAGGTTTACAGGAAAACAGCATTAGTTTCAGAAATAAACAGCCCTGGTAGTCTGGAATGTAAAAAAGGAAGAGATGAGTTAGTATAAAGAAGAAGAAGAAGAATATTCAATTATTGTCACATGTACTTTTTACAGCACAGTGAAATTTCTTCTTCGCATATCCCAATTAGGAAACTGGGGTCAGAGCGCAGGGTCAGCCAGCTTACAGCGCCCCTGGAGCAGATAGGGTTAAGGGCCTTGCTCAAGGGCTCAACAGTGGCAACTTGCCGATGCTGGGGTTCGAACCCCCGACCTTCCGATCAGTAACTCAGTAACCCACAGCCTTAACCGATTGAGCCACCACTGCCCCAAGATTAGTAGAACAAAGAAAGCAGCGTAGGGAATTTTTATGTGCCCACTTATGCACCAATCAAAAGTTCCTATTGGCCATGATAGAAATGTGCACCGAATCTTGTCGTTTCTGGGGCTTAGCAGGCAAAGAGTTCAAAGTTATTGATCGGGCCTCTAAATTCCTCAGATCCCAATCTGATTGAGCATCCATAAAGTGCCATACAAAGAAGATCGATCCATGGAGGGCTCAAGCTTGCAACCCACAGTACCCGAAGGATCCACTGCTAACATCCTGGTGCCAGAAACCACAGCACACAGTCAAGGATCATGTGGAGTCATGCACAGTCAGAACTGCCCTGATGGCACAATACTGGGCTTAATGTTTTAGGTTTTAATGTTATTGCTTATTGGTTTATCATGAGACTGTTGCATATTTATTGTCAGCTCTAAATAATAAAATTCAGGCTTGAACCACTGAGAAACAGAAGGAATCATAATTTGCTTGTTTTTTTTTTATATATCCATGTGCAGTTTGAGGTGAACGGAGTGTGTAGTAATTAATTTCGAACAGTTTTTTATTAGAGAAACAATTGTTCTACACTATTTAACAAACACTCACAAGTTACACAACCCAGATACGCTCTGTTATATTTCAAAATGTTGTTACAGTAAACATAATCAAAAATCTTGCAAAGAAAACAAGTGTAAAGTAATACCCATAAGCCCTATTTTGCATCTTATGTGATGTCATTTTATTATAAAACTAAGAAGAGTAAACTATATATAGGAAAAAGAATAGCGCATCAGTGGTATGCTTCTGCATTTAAAATAATGCCTGTGTTGTTGTGTTTGTATGAAAGACCTAGCCTTAAACCTTCCCTTAAGAGGCTCAGCTGAGACACATTGGCTAGTGCATGAAAATGAAAGATTAAAGTCACCAGATTTTAGAGATTGCATAACTATAAATGTCATGCATGCATGTTTTAGTGTAGTAATTACTATAAAATCACCCAGATCTTGGCTCCTATTCTTACATAGTTTTAGAGCCGGTATGATGTTAAGACAAAAATGGGGAGAAAAGGAATGGTCTCTTTAGTTATACTGGCGTATCAGTAATGGAGGAGCTACTGCAGCAGAGCAGAAGGCCACAGGGTGGGAAATATTCAGCACTTTATCATAATTGTTTATCAGCATGGTTACTCATTACATTAACAAGGTAAAAAAAAAAAATCCAGCTCAAGCTAAAAACAAGTTTCTATCTTATGTAAAATACATAGCTCCACTGACTCAAGCCTTTGGATGACTCCATGCACAACGCATCTCTTCCCTAATCCTAGCTACCATATGGCTCTTATCATAAGCTATTATCATAAGTTATACATAAATCATTAAACAAAAAATAGCTATATATATTTATAGTATTTCAGCAATGTGACATTTGTTAATCTTCCTATAAATCTGTTGGATAGCCTGAAGCTCCTCCTTAGAGAGAGTTAGTGGAAGGTGGTGCCGCCTTATAGCGATGTTGGCCTTGTATATATACTTGTGAGCCAAACACTTTTTGCTCTCTTTGCTCGTTCTGCTTCTCTCCTTCTCTTTCTCAGTTGAAGTGACAGCAATAAGACATGGCCACTGCAGGAAAGGTACGGTTAGTTTCCTCTTTATGTTGTATCAATAGCTGCTCTTTGTATCTGAAAGTTTGATTTGAATTCACCTTACTAAGCTTATTAGTTAAATCCTGCAATGAACTATTGGCTATGTTTCAGTTTAAACATAAGAGACGTACAGTACAGTAACAAGGCATTTGATTATTTTTGATTATAAATCAGTTACATGGTTTAAAAAAAGTTGTTATAGACTGCATCTACAGTAGCAATCACGGTCTGATTTTCTGAGATTCTGTATTTTGACGAAATGTAAAAGTGCAACTTTACCCTTTGTTGCACAACCTCTTTCCTGTCTATTGATTTTGGCATAATGTACTGTATATTTTTCTTTAATTTGGGAAGCACGATGTAATAACCTACATGATCAACCTAGTTTTGAAGTACCAAATGTTACTGTATTTATATTTTTAATTCATGTTAAATATGACATAATTACATTGGGAAATACCGTATAAGAAAATGTGAAGCAGGAGTTGATGTAGAAAGGAAGGATGTTCTTAGAAACACAATAAAAGATGCTGAAAACCAGGTCCACCATCAGTACTTACAGTACCCAATACCGAAGCTGGAACATCAGGAATCCATTTAATATTACACAACGTTGTGAAATCTCACTTATAACCTCCACCAAAGACAAACATTGCTCAAGAGGCAAAAACAGATGGTTGGAGCGTTTCCATGAATTGTCAGGGATCAGAAAATCTTGCAGAGTGCATAACCATGTATTTAAATATGCCTGTGAGAAACACAGTCTCTGTTCAGTACACCACAATATTGTGCATGTGTGTGTTTCTAGGTGATTAAATGTCGGGCTGCTGTAGCTTGGGAGCCCAATACTCCTCTAGTGATGGAGGAGATTGAAGTGGCTCCACCCCAAAAGAATGAAATACGTATCAAGGTTGGACAATTCTTTTTATATGACTTTACTGTTGCTTTAATAAAAGAAATCATATAAATAAACCTGTCCTGTCTGGTAGGTAATCGCTACCGGTGTTTGTCACACCGACTTGTATCATCTGTTTGAGGGAAAGCATAAAGATGGCTTTCCTGCTGTCCTTGGACATGAGGGGGCTGGCGTGGTGGAGAGTGTTGGACCTGGAGTCACCGAATTCAAACCAGGTAAGTACACCCACAAAGTTCACAATTTGCTCTGTTTCTCTGGATTGCTCCTGCTTGCTTGCCTGTAGTGTACTAACCTCTGCTGTTCATGATCATGTTTTTTTTTAAGGTGATAAGGTCATTCCCCTCTTCATCTCCCAGTGTCGAGAGTGCAAGTTCTGTAAGAACCCAAAGACTAACCTCTGTGAGCATGGCTGGTAAGAAAACAACACAAGTACACTATGCGAACAGAGTAGTGCATGGGCAAGATGCATGTTCAGCCATGTATGTACCATGTAAACAGGACACTTTAACATAGCAAACTGTAACAAAGGTTTGTTATGCAACTTATGCAACATTTATGCAACACGTCGAAATTCAAGTGACTAAAGACTTATTAAATTAAATAAATAAAGGTAAATGATGAAGGGACAGTGAAGTTGTTTGTACACAGGTCTAGTGACCGATATTCTCAGATGTCAGAAACCACAACACGCTTCTCCTGTCGTGGTAAGCCCGTTCTGCAGTTCATGGGCACCAGCACCTTCTCTGAGTACACGGTCATGAACCAGATTGCTGTGGCGAAGGTCCATGATGATGCTCGAATGGACCGTGTTTGTCTGCTTGGCTGTGGGATTTCCACTGGCTATGGGGCAGCAATCAACACCGCCAAGGCACGTATAATGCTGTTTCTTTCCCTACATATTAGAATCTTTAATTTATAGTTTAAATATCATGCAAAAACATATAAATACCAAGTATCTCTCAGCATCGTTTAGGACACGCATAGGGAAGAGGTAGGAATAGGTGCACAAGCAACAGGGATGACTGCTGCCTTACGAATATTGTCAAGCAAAACAGTTTAAAGAATTTGGGAGAGCTTCAAAAGAAGTGGAGGGAGGCTGTAAGTGCATCAAGAGCTATCATCAGGAAATGGGCTACAACTGTTGCATTAATCATTTCTAGCCACCCTGAACCAGAGATAATGTCAGAAGCATCTTACCTTGGCTACGGCGGAAAAGAACTGAACTATTGATCCAAAGTCCTCTTTTTGCATGTAGGTAAACTTTGCATTTCATTTGGATATCAAGGTCCTATAGTCTGGAAAAAGAGTACAAAGGCAAATAATCTAAGTTGCTTGAAGTCCAGTGTGGAGTTTCTACAGGTGGTGATGATTTGGGGTGCTACAGAATGTCATCTGCTGGAGTTGTTTCATTGTTTTTTTTTAAAATCAAGTCCAAAGTATCTACAAGGAGATTATAGAGCACCTGCATCTGACAAGCTTTATGGAGATGCTGATTTCCTTTTCCAACAGGAATTAGCACCGGCCCACAGTGCCAAAACTAGCACTACCTAGTTTGCTGATGATGATATTACTGTGCTTGTTTGGCCAGTCAACTTTCCTGACCTGATATTCTATAAAGAATCGTCAACAGGAAGATGAGAAACTCTCGACCCAACAACACAGACGAGCTGAAGGCTCTGTAATAAAGGAGCCATGATCTAGTATTGATTGCATATAAATTAACATCAAGTTTTAGGATTTCTGTATTGGGAATCATTTAATGGTTGCTTTTCAGGAATATTCAAATATTTTGAGAGACTGGATTATCATGAGCTTTAAGATGTAAACAATTTTGAAATACTTAACTTTACATGTAATTAATCTAACATATATGAAACTTTCACTTTTTAAACCACAAATTGTACTTTATCATGATGTTCTAGTTATTTTGAGATGCGCTGTATATGACTATAGGTTGAGCCCGGGTCAGTGTGTGCAGTGTTCGGGCTTGGTGCCGTCGGCCTTGCTGCAGTAATGGGTTGTAAGAATGCTGGAGCTTCCAGGATAATCGCTGTGGACATAAACGATCAGAAGTTCGAAAAGGCAAAGGTACTTGGAGCCACTGAATTTGTGAACCCTAAATCACATGATAAGCCTGTGAGTGAGGTTCTGGCAGAAATGACCAATGGAGGTGTGGATTTCTCTCTGGAGTGTGTGGGCAATGTGGCTGTTATGGTAAGCTTTGATAACACTTTGCATATTGGTCTTTTTCTTATGACAATATTCAACAGAATTATTATTATTATGACTATTTTTCAGAGGACTGCACTTGAGTCGTGTGTTAAAGGATGGGGGGTGAGTGTGCTGGTTGGCTGGACAGATGTTAGTGACTTCTCTGCACGACCAATTCAGTTAATTGCTGGAAAAACCTGGAAGGGATCACTCTTCGGAGGTAACCTGGTGAATATTAACATTAACCAAAGGCTACTGAATGGAAATGTGCTGTTTTATCTTTGTATATCTGTGTGTCTCAGGCTTTAAGAGCAAGGATTCTGTTCCCAAGCTAGTCCTAGACTACATGGCTGGTCATATAAAGCTGGATGAATTTGTAACTCATACTATGAGTCTTGAGCAAGTCAATGATGCCATTGAACTCATGAAAAAAGGAGGATGGTAAATAGATGATCATTCAACTGCTTTTACATATATTGATTTTTTTTAAAGATTATTTTTGTAACATTTTCATTTCCTTTGTTATAGCATTCGAACCATCCTGAATCTGTCTAAGTGAGAAGGGCAGAGCGACCCAAAAACCACAGCTACTTGACACCAAGACAGAAGTCATTACTACTTCTGCCATGTCTTCTGCTTATTATTCTTTATCTTTTAACAAGCTTTCAAATGAGGCATTTTGTCTTTAAAAGGGTTCATAATCTAAAATGTAGGAAAATATGTTTAATGTTAGTTACAATTAGTGTATTTAACATGCATGCCATTTTAAGCCTATAATTCACCAACTGATATTGTCCAGATATTATTCTATAATCATTATATAACTCCTACAGAGTGGATATGTAACATAGATGCATGTGCTAATAAAAATGCAAACACAATCATGTTTCTGCATTTCATCCCATTCACACCAACGTGTTTATAAAAAATCAAAAGTAATTAATAGAATGAAGTGGGAGAATCGGCCAAATGCTAAGCTCCAAAAAAAAAATGTCAGCTCATTTTGATTTCGTGTAAATACATTTTGAACCTGACTCTAGGCTGACAGGCTCTAATTCAAACAATATTTTGCAAATACAATCTCAAGCCTGAACATTGAATTCAAGACATGTACAGCTGTACATCCTCAATTATTTTAACAATCCGAAAAAGGAATAATTCCCTAGATATTTCAGTAGAATTGTTTGAACTCTAACCATTGATCGTATAATAAGATTGGCTCCAGCTGCCAGAAATCTCCCTGGATAAACATTTCCCAATTTGAACTAGTGAATTAACAAACAAACCATGTTTTATACAAAGTGCATAGTAAATAATGAAGTTCTTGAAAATGACTAGACAGAGAAGGGGTCATAGAAAAGGACAGTTGCTCAATAAATTCACTAAACATTTTTATTAATGTAGAGTTAAGTTTGTATAAACAATATCTCAAACTAGACCTTGACAAATATGTCAACAGACAGAAACACAGACACACAGGTTACTCACATTTGGGTGGAAAAACACATAACTTGGCCCAATCCATAGGGAAAATCTGCTTGAATCAGTTAAAGGCAGATCAATAACCCAGGAATGTTAGATTAACCCTGTAGACCAGTTCTTTACTACTAGCGATAACAATGAATGACACCCTAACATATCATTTATTTAACAGATGGGTAAGATGCACTCTGGTAGAACGTTATACTGTAGGACATTGTGTGTTGTGAGGCACTCTTTGTGGACACGGAGTATTTTAGGATAAACCAGAAAGGAAAGAAAAAAATGAATGATTAATTAGTCTGTTTGGTATCATTTGGAAACACATGACATTGCTTACCATTCATACTTGGACTCATACACAATATCTTGAACTTACACTCCTCATTCTATAAACTGTGTGTGCATGGACACACAAACACACACATCCTCCAAACAAGCGGTACTGGCACTTTAAGCAGGTCGAAGGTCATTGCCTTCCAGTCTGATCAGATCCGGGTTGAGTCCTACGGTTGTTTAGATGACAAATTCATGAATAAACAAATCTGCACTTCTACATTACTATGGCCACTTGGCCAGTAATGTTCTGCCCAACAGAGAACCACAATATGATTGGCCAATCAGTGAAAGGGGTGGAGATGTGTCCTCCACTGCTGGAAGGGCCTGTGTTCTCACCCGAGCACTTTACATCTGTGACAGGAAGTGAGCACGACATTTTCATCCAGTTGACGAGTGAGAATCTCACAACCTGTTTCAGTCACCAGAAGTGTGTGTTCAAACTGGGCAGAGCGTTTCCCATCTCGAGTAACAGCTGTCCAACCATCTGGCCATGTCTCATCCTGCCAACCACCTGCATAGAGGAGAGGGCCAAGTTTATAAACATTCAAAGCATACTTGGAAAGAAAAAACTGGAAGGTTATTGATGTTTTCAGACACATGCTTACTTCCTGGTGTAAAGCCCAACCCAGCTTCTCATGAACTGGTGCATCATCTGCTTTTAGCGAACTGTTTCTACTAATTATTGTTAATGGTTGAAGAGAATAATTCCATCACACACATATCCTACTCACAGTCTGTCAGAACTAACCTCGGAAGACCAGAAGACGTAGCTTTAGCGGTTAGCCCTTTGTTGCGTGAATGGTAAACCCAAACGCGGAGAAAACACGAATAGGCAGGATAATCACGCTCTTTAATCTAAGGACTCTCACGATAGAGGAGTAAGGGAAAGACACAATCTAACCCGCGTCCTAGAAATACACACTCAATCAGGAAGCAGACCAAAAAGGGTGAGTACTCACGGTTTGGTGAACGATTCCGACAGGGCATCAGAAAAACTCAATGACTGAGCGTTGTACTATCGTTTGTTTACTCCTTTTATACTTCCTGGTTCATGACCGCATTACTTCCGGGTCCTAGTGCCGGCCACGGACCGAGTGTGCATGACAGTACCCCCCTGTCCAGGACCGGCTCCAGACGGTCCTGGGACGGAGGATACCCTGTGACGGTAGTCCCGAATGAGCTCGGGGTCGAGGATGAAACGTGCTGGGACCCAAGACCGCTCCTCGGGGCCGTAGCCCTCCCAATCGACGAGGTACTGGGTACCTCTGCCCCGAGGACGTGAATCGAGAATCCTTCGCACGGTGTAGGCGGGACCGCCGTCAATGATTCGGGGAGGAGGAGCAGGGGGGGTGGGTGGAATCATAGGTGAAGTGATGAAGGGTTTTAGCTGTGATGTATGGAAAACTGGGTGGATCCGGAGCGCCGCAGGCAGCTGGAGCCGGTAGGTGACAGGGTTAATCCGTAAAGTGATGCGGTATGGTCCGATGAATCTTGGGGATAACTTCTTTGACTCGGTGTGCAGATGAAGGTTTTTAGTAGATAGCCATACCTTGTCACCTACGTGGTACAATCGTCCCGGGGGGTGTCGACGGCGATGTTGGGTGGCGTAGCTGATGTTGGCACGTTGGATGGCGAGGTTGGCCTGGTGCCACAGCCGTCGACACCTACGGACCAACTGTTGGGCCGATGGCACATCAACCTCTGGTTCTTGATGATTGAACATCAGGGGTTGGAAGCCATGACAAACCTCAAATGGGCTTAGGTTGGTGGCTGAGGAGACGTGGAGGTTGTGGGAGAGTTCGGCCCATTTGAGGTAGCGGGCCCAGGAGCGCTGACGATCCGAAACAAAGCACCTCAGGTAGCGCTCAAGCTGTTGGTTGGTCCGTTCCGTCTGACCATTAGTCTGGGGATGGTACCCTGATGAGAGACTACAGGTGGAATTGATCAGACGGCAGAAGGCCTTCCAGAACCGGGCGGTGAACTGGGGCCCTCTGTCCGAGACGATGTCCTTTGGGAACCCATGCAGTCGGACTACGTGTTCTAATATCAGCTCCACGGTGTTTTTTGCTGATGGGAGTCCGGTCAGGGCCACCAGGTGCACGGCCTTGGAGAACCGATCAACGATGGTTAGGATGGTGTTTTTCCCCTCTGATGCCGGCAGGCCCGTGATGAAGTCCAGGGCGATGTGCGTCCAGGGCCGACGGGGAACTGGGAGTGGTTGGAGTTCTCCGGGTGTAGGTTGGTTGGTGTCCTTGGCCCTGGCACACACCGGGCACGCCTGGACGAACTCGACGGTGTCTTTCCGCATGGAGGGCCACCAGAACGCCCGTCCGATGAACGAGAGGGTCCGTCGGACTCCGGGATGTCCGGCGATGGTGGATGAATGACCCCACTGGAGAACCTCCGTTCTTAGGCGTTGAGGCACATAGAGTCGTCCAGGTGGCACGCCTGCCGGTTCGGTCTCGGTAGCCTGTGCCTGGCGGACCCTAGTTTCCAAGTCCCAGTGGATGGGTGCGATGATGCGGGATGGAGAAATGACAGGCACGGGGTCCGCCCGGGGGAGGTCGTCCTCATGTTGTCGTGATAGGGCGTCGGCCTTGGTGTTCTTTGACCCCGGGCGATACGACAGATGGAAGTTATATTGTTCAAAAAAGAGAGCCCACCGTGCCTGTCGTGGGTTAAGTTGCTTGAGAGTCTTGATGGTGATCAGATTCTGGTGATCGGTCCAGACGATGAATGGCTCACTGGCGCCCTGGAGCCAGTGACGCCATTCCTCCAAAGCCCACTTTATGCCCAACAGCTCGCGGTCCCCTACCCCGTATCGCTGCTGAGTGGGATCAAATTTTTTGGAGAAGAAACTGCAGGGGTGCAGTTTCTGGTCTGGACCTCGCTGAGAGAGAACAGCGCCGGCGCCCACATCCGACGCGTCCACCTCCACAACGAAGGGTTTGTTGGCATCAGGGTGTAGAAGGATGGGGGCGGTGGTGAATCGGTGGCAGAGTTCTTCGAATGCAGAAATGGCAGCTGGAGTGAGTCGAAATTGGTGAGGTGAGGGCCTGGTCAATGTGGTTAGTGGAGCTGCAACTGTACTGTAGCCCCGGATAAAGCGACGATAGAAATTCGCAAACCCGAGAAACCGTTGAAGCTGTTTGAGTGTCCTGGGTAGGGGCCAGTGACGTACAACATCGAGCTTCTGCGGGTCCATGGCCACACCCTGGGGCGAGATGACAAAACCCAGGAACGTGGTGGAGTGCTTGTGAAAAGCACATTTTTCCAGCTTGCAGTACAGTTGGTGAGCGAGCAATCTCTTTAAAACAGCACGTACATGTTGGGTGTGTTCTTCGGCGTTGTGTGAGTAGATTAAGATGTCGTCCAGGTAGACGAACACCCAACGGCCCAGCATGTCTCTGAGGACGTCGTTTATAAATTGCTGGAAGGCCGAGGGTGCATTGCAGAGTCCGAATGGAATGACCAGGCTCTCATAGTGTCCCGTGGGTGTGATAAAAGCCGTCTTCCACTCATCACCCTCTCTGATGCGCACCAAGTTGTAGGCGCTCCGGAGGTCCAACTTCGTGAACACGGTGGCACCAGAGAGGGCGTCCAGGGCTGAGTTGGTGAGTGGTAATGGGTGTCGGTTTTTAATGGTGATGTTATTTAGCCCCCGATAGTCGACACATGGGCGAAGTTCGCCCCCTTTTTTCTTAACGAAGAAAAACCCCGCGGCGGCAGGCGATGTGGAAGGCCGGATGGTTCCATGACGCAGGGCATTAGTGACGTATTCTTCCATCGCCTGCGTCTCCGAAGGGGATAATGAGTAGAGATGGCCGCGGGGAGGGACGGAGCCCGGCTGAAGTTCAATGGCCAGGTCATATGGGCGATGAGGTGGAAGGTGGGTGGCCCGTCTCTTGCAAAAAACTTCAGCCAGATCCCGATAGTCGACGGGGATGGCGTTGGTGTCGACGTCGGGGGCCTCGGACTCCTTGGAACACGTCCCAGCCGGTGCCCGTAGGCAAAGTTCGTTGCAAGTCGGGCCCCACTGGAGGATCCGGTTCTGTGTCCATGAGATGAGGGGGTCGTGCCTGAGTAGCCATGGATAACCGAGGATGATGGGAGGTGAGGCGATGGGGGTGAGGTGCAACTGGAGCTGTTCTTGATGTTGGTCTATTTTGAGGGTGATAGGCTGGGTCTGATGAGTGATGGGGCTGGATGACAGTGGGCGGCCGTCGACAGATGTAATACGAACCGGCTGGGATAACGCCTCGATCTTTACCCCCATTTCTTTGGCATAAGTGGAGTCAATGAAGTTACCTGCGGCACCGGAATCGATAAACGCAGTACTTCGGACCCGTTTGTGGCCAATCTGGAGGGTTACCTGAACCGTGAGTCGTGAGATGGTGGTATTGGTGGTAGAGGAGATCTGGAGAGGGCCCGGTGAGTCTCTCCTCCTGTTCACCGGGGTTGTGCGTTTCCCGGACGCAGTGGGCAGATCGCCCGATGGTGTGTTGCTGACCCACAATAGGCACACAGCCCTTCTCGGAACCGGCGTTCGCGTTCTGCCACGGTCAGGGAGGCGCGTCCTAATTGCATGGGTTCCCCGGCTCCCGTGTCAACCACGGCAGGGGGTGGAGATCCGACTGGTCCAGTACTAGTGTTGGTGAAGGCTGTAGGTGGTCGTGGGTTGGTGTAGGAGAGGGCTGGTGCGGACGGCAGGGTCCTCGGGGCTGGCTTCGGGCGAGAAAGAAGGCGCTGATCAATACGAAGAGCCAGTTGGATCAGCCCTTCGAGTGTGGCTGGGAGTTCTCGCCCGGCGAGCTCATCTTTAATGCGTGCAGCCAGTCCCTCGTAGAAGGATGTCCGGAGCGCAGCTTCTCCCCAGTTGGTCTGTACTGCGAGGGTTCGGAATTCTGCAGTGTACCGGCTCACGGACGATCCTCCCTGCCGCAGGTGATATAGTTTGGTGTCGGTCTCCACCTCGCCCGCTGGGTGTTCGAAAGTGAGCTGGAGTTGGCGGGTGAATTCGTGGTAAGAATGGGCGATGTCAGAATCCGATCTAATGACTGCCGTGGCCCACTCAGCTGCCTGCCCGGATAGCAACGAGACCAGGAGAGCGATGCGTAGCCGATCAGTGGAGTATTTGGTGGAGTTGAACTCAAACACAAGATTCAGCGCTGTCAAAAACACACTACACTTCCCGTCCGTGCCAACCCATTTCTCTGGAAGAGCAAGAAAAACATCAGAAGAAGGGGGGGGGGGTTGGTGCGGCGCCGCGGCCGCCGCGACGGGGGGCCGGCTAGCCGCGCCATCAACAGCCGCCCGCAGATCCGCGTTCTCCCGCCTGAGCTCCGCCACCTCGCGGCGCAAGGCCGCGACGTCTTGGACGCTCTGACGCAGAATAGCGAGCTCCGCGGTTAGCTGGTCAATAAGCACGGCATGCTGGTCTACCACGTCGCATAGGCGCGCATGATCCGCTGGGTTTACCGCCTTAGGCTCAGTCATTCTGTCAGAACTAACCTCGGAAGACCAGAAGACGTAGCTTTAGCGGTTAGCCCTTTGTTGCGTGAATGGTAAACCCAAACGCGGAGAAAACACGAATAGGCAGGATAATCACGCTCTTTAATCTAAGGACTCTCACGATAGAGGAGTAAGGGAAAGACACAATCTAACCCGCGTCCTAGAAATACACACTCAATCAGGAAGCAGACCAAAAAGGGTGAGTACTCACGGTTTGGTGAACGATTCCGACAGGGCATCAGAAAAACTCAATGACTGAGCGTTGTACTATCGTTTGTTTACTCCTTTTATACTTCCTGGTTCATGACCGCATTACTTCCGGGTCCTAGTGCCGGCCACGGACCGAGTGTGCATGACACAGTCCTGGGCCATCTGGACCCGGGAATGGAACTTCTGTTAAAAGGCTGCTTGTTGATTACAGCTCAGTATTTAATATTTAATCCCCTCCAAACTCAACACCAAATTAGAGACCCTGGATGCATGGATCTCCAACTTCCTGAAAGGCCCACCAGAAGCAATATACAGTAGGTGTGCAGACAAATCTAACCCTCCTTCATTCTCAGCAGTTGATCCGACTCAATGTTCTTTACTGAGCCCCCTGCTTACTCGTTCAACACATATATATGCTTCACTGTTATGACAAGAAGGTCTACTTGGAGAAAATTAAAGGCCTGCAGATCTGGTGCAAGGACAAGAACCCGCTTCCTGCCATCACAACACAAAGAAATTTATAGGTGACTACAGAACAGAGCAGAGAGGATCTACCACCTTAATGATCTACTGTCTGCCAGTGGAGACTGTGGACAGGATATGGAACCTTGGTGCCCACATTACAAAAGACGTGTCATATACAGTACCTGTCACTCTAGCATCTTGGTGAAGAATGCCCATCATCATCTTTACCAGATACTTACGGGACTTAATACTATCCTCCTTGAGGTGCCATGGACTGATAGGAAGAATCACACCCTGGCTTGAGAACAGCATCACACTAGATAGTCAGGCTTTCCAAAAGGTGGTGTGATCAGCTGAGTACACAATCCACACTAAGCTCTCTGACCTGCAATGTACTGAATATGCAACAAGTTGTGCTGGACCTCGACCTGGAAGATAGTAAAGGATCTCAGCCATCTGATCAATGGACTGTTCTCATCTGCAGTCAGGTGAGCTCTGTGTTACACTCCTAGCTCCTCTACTGTTTTGATGCACTAAGGGTACTTGTTGTCTCCCCTCAACTGGGCTGAACAGCCAGAACCTCTGTGTGATGATGTTCTTCCTTTGATCACACCTCGATGGAGCTCTCCTTCCTTTTTCTATCAGGTCTCCGAAGCCCGGAACACTCTCTGTTGCTTTCCCTGCAGCATTAAAGATAGTGTGTGACGTGATATGCTTTACAATGGGCATTATATTGGCAGAATTAGGGCAAGTCTGTGTAGATGATTGTCAGTTATGCTCCAGTCCCAAGCAACATGGATATTAGTCATGTCCACTGTTTACCTGCTTTGGGGCTTCACATCACAACCAACATGCCATTTAGCCCAGAAATGCAGGAAATTTGTAAATTGAAAGCGATCAATAAACAGTTCACAGAAGTTTGAATCTATCAACCTAAACATTAATATGGGGCGGCGCGGTGGTGTAGTGGTTAGCACTGTCGCCTTGCACCTCCAGGGTCCGGGTTCGATTCCCCGCCCAGGCTCGATTCCCGTCTCTGTGTGCATGGAGTTTGCATGTTCTCCCCGTGCTTGGTGGGTTTCCTCCGGGTACTCCGGTTTCCTCCCACAGTCCAAAAGATATGCAGGTTAGGCTAATTGGCGTTCCTAAATTGCCCGTAGTGTGTGTATGTGTGTGTGCCCTGCGATAGATTGGCACCCAGGGTGCCAGGGTGTACCCCGCCTAGTGCCCGAAGTCTACTGGGATAGGCTCCAGGTCCCCGCGACCCTGAACACAGGATTAAGCGGTATAGAAGATGAATGAATGAATGAATGAACATTAATATGTTAAATAAACAAATTTTTACAATTGATGCTCCTAGCCTGTAGCATATAGGACTTAGCAGGCTCAAGGTTGGCTCAAGGTTGACTCCAAATTCTTCAGATATTAGTCTGATTGAGTATCCATGGAATGATCCGGACAAAGAAGTCCAATCAATGGAGTCTCAACCTTGTCCACAGCAGCCTAAAGATCTCCTGCTAACAACCCGGTGCCGGACACCACAGCGCACACAGGTGTCTTGTGTAGTCATGCCCAGTGGGGCCAGAGCTGCTCTGATGGGACAAAGAGAAAATAATACACATAATAGACATAAGCTTCATTTCTTCATCTCCCTATTTCTCCATCATCTTTTATAATGTCATTTTATTGTGAAACTGAGGTGAGAACAGAGATTTAAGAACAGAACATAAATGGTATGCTTTTGCATTAAAAATAATGCATCTAATGTTGCGTCAGAAAGACATAACAAACATTCTTATAAAAGGCTCAGCGGAGACACATTGGCTAGTGCATGAAAAGGTTTTGGACATTGCATAACTCTAAATGGTATGCATGCTATTGTCAATGTAGTAATAATTATTATGAAATCATCCAGCTCTTGGCTCATATTCTTATGCAATTTTAGAGTAGCCTACTGTATGCCAATATGTGAAGAAACAAATGCAGGGAAAAGAAAAGAAGACTCTTTAGTTAAACTGGGATGTCAGTAATGGAGGAGCTGCTAGAAGTAGACAGATATAGGGAAATTATTCAGCACTTTATTATAACAGTTTAGCATCTTCATTACGGCGGCGCGGTGGTGTAGTGGTTAGCACCTCCAGGGTCCGGGTTCGATTCCCGGCCAGGCTCGATTCCCGTCTCTGTGTGCATGGAGTTTGCATGTTCTCCCCGTGCTTGGTGGGTTTCCTCCGGGTACTCCGGTTTCCTCCCACAGTCCAAAGACATGCAGATTAGGCTAATTAACGTTCCCAAAATTGACCATAGTGTGAATGAGTGTGTGTGTGTGTGCTCTGCGATGGATTGGCATGCTGTCCAGGGTGTACCCTGCCTCGTGCCCTGAGTCTCCTGGGATAGGCTCCAGGTTCCCGCGACCCTAAATACAGGATAAAGCGGTATAGAAAATGAATGAATGAAGCATCTTCATTACACTTTACGTTAAAAAAAAGGGAAAATATCAGCTCAGGTAAAAACACGTTTTTATGTCTTCAGTGACTTGATGAAAAATTCCATTGTATTATTGCACAATGCATCTCTTTCCTAATCCTAGCTATGATCTGGCTCTTATCACTAAGTTATACATAAGTTATATATTTATAGTATTTCAGCAATGTGACATTTGTTAATCTTCCTATAAATCTGTTGGATAGCCCGAAGCTCCTCCTTTGAGAGAGTTTTTGGAAAGCGGTGCCACCTTATTACGATTTTGGCCTTGTATATATAATTCGTGCTGTGTTTTACTCTCTCTCTTTCTCTCTCAGCTGAAGTGACAGCAATAAGACATGGCCACTGCAGGAAAGGTATGTCTCATTTCTGTTGTATCGATAATTGCTCTTATTTTGCATCTGAAAGATTGATATGAATTCATCCTACTAAGCTTGTTAGTTAAATCCTGCCATGAAAAATTGGTTAAGGTTCAGTTTAAGAAACTTACAGTAATCTATTGTTTAAGTACTATACGTGCTGCCACTGTATAATGTAGAACATGATTAAAGAAATTGATTGCAGCTACAGTGGCAATCATGGACATTAATGTTTTGATTCTATATTTTGCCAAAACACGCAAGTCCTACTTAATCATTTGTTGCATAACCGCTTTCCTGATTTGGGCATAATGTACTGCATATTTTTTGTTACTTTAGGGATCACGATGCAACTTTGTTCAAATTATTAACCTAAATTTTAGTGTGTATAACCATATTTCACTATGCCTGTGAGGAACAAAGACTCTGTTCAGTACACCACAATATTGTGCATGTGTGTTCCTAGGTGATTAAATGTCGGGCTGCTGTAGCTTGGGAGCCCAATACTCCTTTTGTGATAGAGGAGATTGAAGTGGCTCCACCCCAAAAGAATGAAATACGTATCAAGGTTGGGCATTTCTTTTTATATGACTTTACTGTTGCTTGACTTGAAGACGGTTGTTGCTTTCGTAAATAAATCTGTTTAAAATTCAAATTCAAATAAATTCTGAAAGATTATATAATTTTTTTAACTGGGGCCTGAGGTGTGTGCTATGATCCTGTCCTGCCTGGTAGATAATCACTACCGGTGTACCATCTACGTATTTGAAAGAAAGCCTAAGGACATGAGGTGGAGAGTGTTGGACCTGGAGTCACCGAATTCAAACCAGGTAAGAAGACCTAATAGTTTGCTTCTCTGGATCGCTCCTGCTTGCTTTTTCTTTCTTTCGACATTGTAAAGGAATGCTGAAGGCGTCCAAAAAATGTATTAATCTCCTTTGAACAGTTGATATTCATATGACTTCATAACGCCTCTAGTCTTTCAGGCTGATAACTCTAAATGAACTTCTCGTCTGCAGCAGAGGTAGGTTTTGGTCTCGGCCTCCTGGGACGGCCTACGTGAGAGCCAGTTTCATTATGGTGATTGACGGATTTTGCAAATGCACTTGACAATACCGTTCTTGCAAGAACTACAGAAAGGCCGACCTCTGTGTCTTAAAATAACAACTAACTTTCTTGTTGTTAAGTAATTTCCTAATTCCACATGTGTTATTTTATAGTTTTGAAATCCCCAGTATTGTTGTATAATGTAGAAAATAAATCACTAAACCAAAACAAAGACATTTGCAAGTGTTCTAAAACTTTTGAACGGTAGTGTATGTAGTATGTATACAAAACTAATTAGCATGCTTTAATAAAGAGGCTTGTAAAGTTATGCAACTTATGCAACACTTATGCAACATGTCCAAATTCAGGTTTTATTGACTAAAGACTTAATAATGGTAAATGTTGAATGGACAGTCAATTTATTTGTACACAGGTCTAGGTCTACACGCTTCTCCTGTCGTGGTAAGCCTGTCCTGCAGTTTGTGGGAACCAGTACCTTCTCTGAGTACACGGTTGTGAACTCGATAGCTGTGGCCAAAATCCATGATGATGCTTAAATGGATCATGCTTCGAATCAACACCGCCAAGGTATGTACTGTATAGATAATAGTAGTAGTAGCATATGTGGAATTTAATAGTTTTATGCATTAATTTGTCATAAAATGTGATCTGATTTTCCTCTACGTAAAGTACCTAAATAATAACACAAACAAAATTCTGATCTTTCATGTCTTTATTGACCTCATAGTGCTAGTGGAAAAAGTATGTGAATTCTTGAGTTAATGACCCCAAAAACAAAATAACTGAAGTCAGCCTGGAGTCTTGATAAGAAAATTAGTTAGGAGGTGTGGACTGCTTTGACTGATAAAAAAGTTTAGAGCTATTTTGAGTGATAAAAAACACTACGGCCATGTGAGCCATGCATCAATAACAAAAGCTTTTAAAGAATTATTAATTTATATAAAGCTGGAAAGAGTTACAAAGTGATTTCAAAGATTGTCACCAGTCTCCCGTTAGGTTAATGGAGACACTTTGAGACTGTGGCTACTGTACAGAGAAGTGGACACCCAGTCAAAATGACCTGAAGAGCACAACGAAGACTCATTTGTGAGGTAAAGAAACAACCCTGAGTGACAGCCAAAAATTTGAGGACATTACAGGAACATCTACAGTACGTAAAACATTGAACAAGCAGGACACAGCAGGACACCACAAAGGAAGCTTACTAAAAGGAACTTAGTAAAAAGAACATTGCTGTAATCCTGAAGTTTGTGAAAGGGCACATTCCACACACTCCACATCTGGCATAAAAAGGGCACTGCATATTATCATAAAAACAATATCCCAACCATAAAGGCAGAGGAAACATCATCATTTGGGCCTGTTTTGCTGCAATACCAGATTGCAGTCATTGAGGAGAAGATGAATACCCACGTGTAATTCAGGATAAATTGAGAATGTATATCCGTCAGGTGAAACTCTGTAGAAGTTGGGCAATGCAACAGGACAATGACCCCAAACAACAGAGCAAGCTCACAACAGAATGGCTTCAGATAAACAAAATCCACCTTTTGGCCAAGTCAGAGCCCAGAGCTCAACCCACTAGAGATTGGAGATGCTATGGAATGACTTGAAGAGAGCCATACACATGAGACGCCCAAAGAATATGACTCAGCTAAAGCAATTCTTCCAGGAAGAATGGGCTAAAATTTCTTCTGAACAATGTGCAGGTCTGATAGACATAGGAAGCGCACGGTTGAGGTTATTTCTGCCAAGGGAGGGTCAACCAGTTATTAATTCTAAGGACTCACTTACTTTTTCCACTACCATTTTGAATGTTGAATTTAGTGTGTTTAATAAAGACATGAACGATCTGAATTTTTCCTACGTTATTATTTTGAGCACATTATATTTGTCAATACTGTTAACTTAGATGAAGATCAGATCACATTTTATCACAAGTTTATGCAAAAAAGCAGTCACATACATTTTCTTGGCACTATACTACTGTTTTTATATCCGGTATTTGCATGTAAATGACTATAGCTTGAGCCCGGGTCAGTGTGTGCAGTGTTTGGGCTTGGTGCCGTCGGCCTTGCTGAAGTAATGGGCTGTAAGAAGGCTGGAGCGTCCAAGGCAAGGCAAGGCAAGTTTATTTGTATAGCACATTTCATATACAGTGGTAATTCAAAGTGCTTTACATAGAAGAAAAGAAAATAATCATAAAATGAAATATAAGATAATAATGTCACACACAATCGCACCGCGACCGGCACAAGGACTCGGAAGTAGCCAGGTCGCAAAAGCAGGAAGCATAAAAGGAGACAAGATGGCGGTTCACATCACTCAGTCATTGAGTTTCGCCCATGTCAGATCAGCTCGTATCGCTTCCAATTCGTGAGTACTCACTATCTTGGGTTATCTTTCTGCCTAGAGTGTGTTTTTATAGGACGCGGGTTAAATTTGTGTTTTTCCCTTGCTCCGTTGTTGTGAGAGTCCTAAGATTAAATCGTGTGGTTATCCTGCCTTCTTGCTTGCTTCCGCGTTTGGGTTTACCATCCACGCTACAAGGGCTAACCGCTAAAGCTAAGTCTTCTGGTCTACTCCAGTTCACTGACAGAATGACTGAGTCCCGCGCGGTGAACCCAGCGGATCATGCACGCCTTTGCGACGTGGTGGACCAGCACGCTGTGCTTATCGATAAGCTTAACGCGGAGATCGCTACTCTACGCCAAGGCGCCCGTGACGTAGCGGCCTTGCGCCGCGAAGTCGCGGAGCTGAAGCGGGAGAACGCGGAGCTCCGCGCAGCTGTTGATGGCGCGGCTAGCCAGGCCCCCGTCGTCATGGCTGCGGCGCCGCACCAACCCTCCCCCCTCCCTCCTTCTGACGTATTCATTTCATTACCAGATAAGTGGAATGGCACGGATGGAAAGTGTGATGTGTCTTTAACAGCGCTTGATTTGGTGTTTGAGTTTAATTCCACCAGGTACTCCACCGATCGGCTACGCATTGCACTTCTCGTCTCGTTGCTAACCGGGCAGGCAGCTGAGTGGGCCACGGCGGTTCTCAAATCAGATTCAGATACCGCTCACTCCTACAATGAGTTCAGCCACCAGCTAAGACTCACCTTCGAACACCCCGCCGGTGAGGTGGAGACCGAGACGAGACTCCGTATCATCTACGGCAGGGAGGGGTGTCCGTGAGCCGTTACACTGCGGAGTTCCGCACACTCGCTGTCCAGACCACCTGGGGAGACTCCGCCCTCCGGACAGCCTATTACGAAGGGCTGGCTTCTCGCATAAAAGATGAACTCGCGGGGCGAGAGCTACCTGCTATGCTCGAGGGCCTCATCCAGCTGGCCCTTCGGATCGACCAACGTCTGCTGTCTCGTCCCAAGCCAGTCCCTCGCACCCTGCCGCCTGCCACACCCATCATCTCCTATGTCCCGTCACGTCCTTCAGCACCTTCACTTCACGTTCCGGCCCCTGAAGCTTGACCCACCGCCACTACTTCTGTCGGATCTCCACCACCCGCCGTGGTTGACATGGGAGCCGGGGAACCCATGCAATTAGGGCGCGCCTCCTTATCCGCTGCAGAACGGGCACGAAGATTTCGGGAGGGACTCTGTGCTTACTGTGGGTCAGATGCACACCACCGAGCCATCTGCCCCCTCCGTCCGGGAAACGGTGAGACAGGCCCAGGCCCGGTGAGACAGGAGGGAAGCTCGCCGGGTCACCTTCAGATTTTCCGTCTCGCGGTACAGGTACTCTCCAGTTTGGCCACAGACGAGTCGGAAGTACTGCGTTCATCGATTCCGGTGCTGCAGGAAATTTCATTGACTCTAATTACGCCAAGCAACTGGGGATGAAAGTCGAGGCGTTATCCCAGCCGGTTCAGATCACCTCAGTCGATGGTCGCCCCCTATCATCCAGTCCCATCACCACACAAACCCAACCGGTCACCCTGATCATCAATGAGCACAAAGAACTAATCCAGTTCCACCTCACCACCATCTCGTCACCACCCATCATCCTCGGACACCCCTGGTTACTCCAACATGACCCACTCATCTCCTGGACCCAGAATAGCATCCTTCAGTGGGGGCCGACCTGTTCCGAACTTTGCTTCCAAGCACCGGCTGGGACGTGTTCTAGGGAGTCCGAGGCCCCCGATGTCGACACCAACGCCATCCCCGCCATCTATCGGGACCTGGCTGAAGTGTTCTGTAAGAGATGCGCCACCCACCTTCCACCACATCGCCCTTACGATCTGGCGATTGACCTTCAGCCAGGCTCCGTGCCCCCCCGCGGCCATCTCTACTCCCTCTCTGCCACCGAGACGCAGGCGATGGAGGAATATGTGACCAACGCTTTCTGCCAAGGCACCATCAGGCCCTCTTCATCGCCTGTCGCCACGGGGTTCTTCTTTGTGAAGAAGAAAGGAGGCAAACTTTGCCCGTGTGTCGATTATGGGGGGCTCAATAACATCATCAAGAATCGTCACCCGTTGCCTCTTACCAACTCTGCCATGGACGCTATCTCTGGCGCCACCATTTTCACAAAGTTGGACCTTCAGAGCGCCTACAACTTGGTGCGCATCAGAGAGGGCGATGAGTGGAAGACGGCATTCATCACACCCACGGGGCACTACGAAAGTTTGGTCATCCCCTTTGGTCTCTGCAATGCCCCCGCCGCCTTCCAGCACTTCATCAACGACGTTCTCCGGGACATGCTAGGGCGGTGGGCATTTGCATACCTAGATGACATCCGGGGTCCAAAACACCACGGCCGATGCCCTCTCCCGCCAGCATGAGGAACCCGCGCCTGTTCTCCCACCCACGAAGATCATCGCACCTCTCCGTTGGGATTTGGAAACAAGGGTCCGCCAGGCACAGGCTATGGAGAACGAACCGGCAGGTGTGCCGCCTGGACGTCTCTATGTACCACCCACCATGAGGAGCGAGATCATGCAGTGGGGCCACGCCTCGCCCATCGCTGGACACCCCGGCAGCCAAAGGTCCACACAGTTCATCAGGCGCGCCTTCTGGTGGCCCTCGATGGCCCGGGACATCCACGAGTTCGTCCAGGCGTGCCCAGTGTGTGCCAGGGCGAAGACCACAAACCAACCAGCTTCGGGGGAACTTCATCCACTTCCCGTCCCTCGCCAGCCCTGGTCGCACATTGCAGTCGACTTCATCACGGGCCTGCCGGATTCGGAGGGAAAGACAACCATCATGACCGTCGTCGACCATTTCTCCAAAGCCGTGCACCAAAACACCGCGGAACTGATATTAGAACACGTAGTCCTCCTGCATGGGTTCCCTAAAGACATCGTCTTGGACAGAGGGCCCCAGTTCACTGCCCGGTTATGGAAGGCTTTCTGCCGTCTGATCCATTCCACCTGTAGTCTCTCATCTGGATACCACCCCCAGACTAATGGTCAGACGGAGCGGGCCAACCAACAACTGGAGCGCTATCTGAGATGTTTCGTCGCCGATCGCTAGCGCTCCTGGGCTCGCTACCTCTAATGGGCTGAGTTATCACATAACCTCCACGTCACCTCAGCCACCAATCTCAGTCCAACCTCCGATGTTTGAACATCAAGAGCCGGAGGTTGACGTACCGTCCGCCCAACAGTTGGTCCACAGGTGCCGACGGCTCTGGAACCAAGCCAACCAAGCCATTCACCGAGCCAACACCCGTTACACCACCCAGCATTGCCGTCGGCACCCTCCGGGACGGTTGTATAACGTAGGTGACAAGGTGTGGCTTTCAACTAAAAACCTCCACCTCCACACAGAATCCAAGAAGTTGTCACCCAGGTTCATCGGTCCCTATCGCATTCACCTCCGGATCAACCCTGTCACCTACCGGCTCCAGCTGCCTGCGGCGCTCCGAATTCACCCGGTATTCCACACCTCACAGCTCAAACCCTTCACCACCTCTCCAATGACTCCACCCTCCCCCCCTGCTCCTGCTCCCCAAATCATAGACGGTGCCCCTGCCTACACCGTTCGTCGGATCCTCGACTTGCGACCGAGGGGTCGAGGCACCCAATACCTGGTCGATTGGGAAGGCTACGGCCCCGAGGAGCGGTCGTGGGTTCCGGCCCGCTTTGTCCTGGACCCAGGACTTATCAGGGATTACCGTCGTCGGGTATCCTCCACCCCAGGACCGTCGGGAGTCTGTCCTGGACAGGGGGGGTACTGTCACACACACTCGTGCCGCGACCGGCACAAGGACTCGGAAGTAGCCAGGTCGCAAAAGCAGGAAGCATAAAAGGAGACAAGATGGCGGTTCACATCACTCAGACATTGAGTTTCGCCCATGTCGGATCAGCTCGTATCGCTTCCAATTCGTGAGTACTCACTATCTTGGGTTATCTTTCTGCCTAGAGTGTGTGTTTATAGGACGCAGGTTAAATTTGTGTTTTTCCCTTGCTTCGTGGTTGTGAGAGTCCTAAGATTAAATCGCGTGGTTATCCTGCCTTCTCGCTTGCTTCCGCGTTTGGGTTTACCATCCACGCTACAAGGGCTAACCGCTAAAGCTAAGTCTTCTGGTCTACTCCAGGTTAGTTCACTGACAGAATGACTGAGTCCCGCGCGGTGAACTCAGCGGATCATGCACGCCTTTGCGACGTGGTGTACCAGCACGCTGTGCTTATCGATAAGCTTAGCGCGGAGCTAAGTTAGTTCACTGACAAATAGCAATAAAACTTTTTCACGAAAACATTTAAAATTTAATTTAAAATAAAAATAAAAACAGTTTGCAATAAAACTATAAACTAATTTAAATTAATTAAAACATACTGTAATTTAAAATAAAAGTAAAACAGTTTAAGATATTAGAAAAAACATAAAATAATGCAGTCGGTTCGGACGTAGCACAGTGCTCATTAAATAAATGCACAGCTAAACAGAAGAGTTTTGAGGCTAGATTTAAATGTGATTAATTATTATATGTTGTTGTTGGTCTTTCGGCTGCTCCGACAAGGGGTCGCCACAGCGGAATATCCAGTCCGCACTACAACTTGGCACAGGTTTTACGCCGGATGCCCTTCCTGACGCAACCCTCCCATTTTATCCGGGCTTGGGACCGGCACTGTATCCAGTGGCTGGGGTGTGGGCACTGGCTGGAATCGAACCCGGGCCGTCCGCATGGCAGGCGAAACACCTACCACTGAGCCACCAGTGCCCGATTAATTATTATATACAGTGGTGTGAAAAACAATTTGCCCCCCTCCTGATTTCTTATTCTTTTGCATGTTTGTCACACAAAATGTTTCTGATCATCAAACACATTTAACTATTAGTCAAAGATAACACAAGTAAACACAAAAAGCAGTTTTTAAATGAGGGGTTTTATTATTTAGGGAGAAAAAAAATCCAAACCTACATGGCCCTGTGTGAAAAAGTAATTGCCCCCTGAACCTAATAACTGGTTGGGCCACCCTTAGCAGCAATAACTGCAATCAAGCGTTTGTGATAACTTGCAACGAGTCTTTTACAGCGCTCTGGAGGAATTTTGGCCCACTCATTTTTGCAGAATTGTTGTAATTCAGCTTTATTTGAGGATTTTCTAGCATGAAGCGCCTTTTTAAGGTCAAGCCACAACATCTCAATAGGATTCAGGTCAGGACTTTGACTAGGCCACTCCAAAGTCTTCATTTTGTTTTTCTTCAGCCATTCAGAGGTGGATTTGCTGGTGTGTTTTGGGTCATTGTCCTGCTGCAGCACCCAAGATCGCTTCAGCTTGAGTTGATGAACAGATGGCCGGACATTCTCCTTCAGGATTTTTTGGTAGACAGTAGAATTCATGGTTCCATCTATCACAGCAAGCCTTCCAGGTCCTGAAGCAGCAAAACAACCCCAGACCATCACACTACCACCATCATATTTTACTGTTGGTATGATGTTCTTTTTCTGAAATGCTGTGTTACTTTTACGCCAGATGTAACGGGACACGCACCTTCCAAAAAGTTCAACTTTTGTCTCGTCGGTCCACAAGGTATTTTCCCAAAAGTCTTGGCAATCATTGAGATGTTTTTTAGCAAAATTGAGACGAGCCTTAATGTTCTTTTTGCTTAAAAGTGGTTTGCGCCTTGGAAATCTGCCATGCAGGCCGTTTTTGCCCAGTCTCTTTCTTATGGTGGAGTCGTGAACACTGACCTTAATTGAGGCAAGTGAGGCCTGCAGTTCTTTAGATGTTGTCCTGGGGTCTTTTGTGGCCTCTCGGATGAGTTGTCTCTGCGCTCTTGGGGTAATTTTGGTCGGCCGGCCACTCCTGGGAAGGTTCACCACTGTTCCATGTTTTTGCCATTTGTGGATAATGGCTCTCACTGTGGTTCACTGGAGTCCCAAAGCTTTAGAAATGGCTTTATAACCTTTACCAGACTGATAGATCTCAATTACTTTTGTTCTCATTTGTTCCTGAATTTCTTTGGATCTTGGCATGATGTCTAGCTTTTGAGGTGCTTTTGGTCTACTTCTCTGTGTCAGGTAGCTCCTATTTAAGTGATTTCTTGATTGAAACAGGTGTGGCAGTAATCAGGCCTGGGGGTGACTACAGAAATTGAACTCAGGTGTGATAAACCACAGTTAAGTTATTTTTTAACAAGGGGGGCAATCACTTTTTCACACAGGGCCATGTAGATTTGGAGTTTTTTTTCTCCCTTAATAACGTAAACCTTCATTTAAAAACTGCATTTTGTGTTCAATTATGTTATCTTTGACTAATAGTTAACGGTTTTTGTTGAGCAGAAACATTTAAGTGTGACGAACATGCAAAAGAATAAGAAATCAGCAAGGGGGCAAATAGTTTTTCACACCACTGTAATATAATATATAAATATATATATAATTTTTTTTTAAGAGGATTCCACTTGAGTCATGGTTTCAAGGATAGAGGGTGAGTGTGCTGGTTGGCTGGACAGATTTTAGTGACTTCTCTGCACGACCATTTCAGCTTATTGCTGGAAAAACCTGGAGGGGCTCACTGTTTGGAGGTAACCTGGTGTATACTAACATTAACCAAAGGCTACAAAAAGGACAATGTGCCTCTGTTGATCTTTGCATATGTCTACAATATGTCTCAGGCTTTAAGAGCAAGGACTCTGTTCCCAAGCTAGTCCTAGACTACATGGCTGGTCGTATGAAGCTGGATGAATTTGTTACTCATACTATGAGTCTTGAGCAAGTCAATGATGCCATTGAACTCATGAAAGGTCAATGGATTATCATTCATTTAAATATCTTGATTTAAAATGATTATTTATGTAACACTAATTTCCTTTCTTATGGCATCCGAGCCATCCTGAATGTGTCTAAGTGAGAAGGGAAAAGCGACACAAAAACCACAGCTACTTGACACCAAAGTCATTATCACTTCTGCCATGTCTTCTGCTTATCATTCTTTATCTTTTAACAAGCTTTCAGATTAGGCATTTTGTCTTTAAAAGGGTTTATAAACTAAAACTTAGGAATACTCAGAAAATGTGTTTAATGTTAGTACTTCTGTATACTCAGTTAATGTATTTAACCTGCATGCCATTATAAGCTTATAACCCACCAAGTGGAATTAGATTTTCCAGTCCAATTATAATGTGATTATATAAATCCTACAGAGTGGATATTGTTATATAAAATAGTTACACGTTCTAATAAAAATGCTAATTCAATTATATTTTACATTTTATGAGCTCATCCCATTTACACCGAGACATTTATAAGAATGGGAAGCCTCCTTAAGTGATTAATAAAATGACCTGAGAGAATCTGCCAAATACGAAGCTCCAAAGAAATCTCAGCTTTTCTTTTGTGGAATTCCCTTCTGAAACCTTAAACAACACGAGGAAGTGCATGCGTCTCAGTCACATGCATGTCTGGAGGACTGAAGGCACCTGACAAGCTCTAATCCAAATATGTTAGTCGAAATGATCCGCACTCCAGTTATATTAAATTGGCACAAAAAAAGAGTGTAGTGATTTCTTTTTTGTGGTCTGTGGGTGAACGTTGTTCAGAAACAAGGAGGGCTTGAGGTGGGGTACAACCTGGACAGGGTGCCAATCCATCACAGGGCACACACATACACACACTGACATACTCAATCACACACTACAGGCAATTTGGAAACGCCAATTAGCCTAATCTGCATGTCTTTGGACTGTGGGAGGAAACCGGAGTACCCAGAGGAAACCCACCAACCATGGGGGGAACATGCTAACTCTATGCACACTTGAATTGAATTGAACATAGCCAGGAATCAAACCCACACCCTGGAAGTGCAAGGCGACAGTACTAACAACTATGCCACCGTGCCGACATATTTGTCTTTTCTAAAAGTTAGTTACAATAGATTGTACAGCCAGAGTGCAGATACTTTTTGACTGACCCTCTGCAATCTGAATCTCGAACAGCAAATTCATAACATCCTCTATATATTCTGAAATATTTTTAACAATAAAAGAAGGAATAATTCCTTAGATATTTCAGTAGAGTTTTTTAAACTAGAACCATTGATTGTATAATAAAATGGTGTCCAGCTGCCAGAAATCATCCCTGATAAACATGAAATGGGTTTGACTGGGTTTTAAACACACTGAACAGCAATGACCAGTAACCTAGCAATGGTAGATCAAGCTTGCAGAACAGTTATATACATTAGCCAATAATAAATTAATTACACCCTCAGGTATCTATTATTTAAACAAGTCACAACAGATGGGTTTAATGCACTTCGGTAGAACTTCATGAGACAATGTGTGGCATAGTGAGGCACAGAGCGTTTCCCATCTCGAGTAACAGCTGTCCAACCATCTGGCCATGTCTCATCCTGCCAATCACCTGCACAGAGGAAAGGGCCAAGTTTATAAACATCCAGGCATCCTTGGGAACTAGAAGGCTTCTGACGATCTCAGACAAATGCTTACTTCCTGGTGTAAAGCCCAACCCAACTTCTCATGAACTGGTATAAACAGTGCATCATCTGCTTTCAGCTAACTGTTTCTACTGATTACTATTTATGTTAAAGAGAATAATTCCATCACACACATATCCTAATACAGTCCTGGGCCATCTGGACCCAGTAAGGGAACTTCTGTTAAAAGGCTGCTTGTTGATTACAGCTCAGTTTTTAGTATTTAATTCCCTCCAAACTCACCACCAAATTGGAGGACTTTGGTCTGTGGATCTCCAACTTCCAGACTGATTATACACTTATACACTCATTTTATGTCTATTTCAACTCTACTACCATTGTCCCGCTACCTGAGAACATTGTTACAGTATGGTGGGCCTGATCACTAATTATAACAAAAAAGGTCTACATGGAGGAAGTTAAATAATACAGTAAGGAGTTGACAGTAGACTACAAAACATATCAGAGAGGAGCAACCACCTTCATGTTCAACTTTGTGCCAGTAGAGAGTTGAAATTGTGGTACTTCATCATCCACATTACACAGTACTTGTCATATGTCTGTCAGTTTAACATTCAGGTGAAGAACTTTACCACCATAGATGCTTAAGGGACTTAAAAATACTCTTTGAGGTTCCAAAGATCTTTTATAGGGTGGGCCATTTATATGGATACACTTTAATAAAATGGGAATGGTTGGTGATATTAACTTCCTGTTTGTGGCACATTAGTATATGTGAGGGGGAAAACTTTTCAAGATGGGTGGTGACCATGGTGGCCATTTTGAAGTCAGCCATTTTGGATCCAACTTTTGTTTTTTCAATAGGAAGAGGGTCATGTGACACATCAAACTCATTGGGAATTTTACAAGAAAAACAATGGTGTGCTTGGTTTTAACGCAACTTCATTCTTTCATGAGATATTTACAAGTTCCTGACCACTTATAAAGCAGTTATTAGCAGTTTGCTAACTGTAGAATGGGAGATGGGTGGTCTCGTAGGGTGTCTTGCATTGAAATCTGCTGCAATGACCCAGTTACTGCGTTCACCAGACATCAACACACAATTTCTATCCGCTCCTCATGTGTCATTAGAATGTAAACTGCTAATAACTGCTTTATAAGTGGTCAGGAACTTGTCAATAACTCATGAAAGAATAAAGTTACGTTAAAACGTTACTTACGTTGTGAAATTCTCAATACGTTTGATGTGTCACATGACCCTCTTCCTATTGAAAAAACAAAAGTTCGATCCAAAATGGCCGACTTCAAAATGGCCACCATGGTCACCACCCATCTTGAAACGTTTTCCCCCTCACATATACTAATGTGCCACAAACAGGAAGTTAATATCACCAACCATTCCCATTTTATTAAAGTGTATTCATATAAATGGCCCACCCTGTATAACTGCTACATTGATAGGATCCTAAAAGGAAGTATCACACCCTGGTCTCAGCCCTTGCATTTGGCCCACGTCAGTTCCCAGCATCTCTACTCTACTGAACAAACTGTACAATTCTGATGTAGCTCCCTTTTTTCTAGCACACGTTAGAGTCACTCTGGTGGCTCAGATTAATCCCTGTTGCATTCCTTGCAGCATTGTATGTGGTTTCTGAATGTTTCTGATGTTCTTCCCTGGCCTGTGATGTGTACTGTACTTCCTGCTTTACAATGGACATTATAATATAATTAGGACAAGTCTGTGTAAATGCTTGTAAATTCTGCTTCAGTCCTAAGCAATATGGTTATTAGTCATATCTACCAAAAGTACAACCATATAGTACAAGTTAGTTTGAAATTGCTACAACTCAGAGTAGAGGGTTTTTATGTGCCCAGTTATGCATCAATCAACCACACCACTAATACCACTGCCAGATGACTTGTGTAACACTGATTATCATCTATATACCAGTAAACAGGTGACAGGATTATGGGCACCTACGGCTCATTTACGCCTGTGTGATCCAGAGTCCAGTCCATTCGGTCAAATCCCACAGAACAGCCAATGCATCATACAATGGTGCATGAAAGTCAACAAAGGCTCCAGAACACTGAGTGCACACAGAGGTCTTGTGGGGTCAGCCCAGAGGGGCCAGAGTTGCTCAAATAGGCAAAGGGTAACTTGGGCTTAAGGTTTTGAGACTTTTCTCATTTACTGAAATGAGCCTGTTGGATATTTATTATCAGCTCTGAATGATATCGAAAAGCAAAAATCGAAAAGCAATCACAATTTGTCAGAGTTATATGATTCTTCATGTGCAATTTGAGATGAAAGAAGTCGGATCAGAAAAGTTGCTGATGAAGTAAAAAAACATCTAGTAAATTTTGTGTAAAAACAATTGTTTAACAAACACTTGTCAATTAGATACATTATTTAATATTTCTAAATAAGGTTATAGTAAACTTAATAAAAAGGCTTGCTAAGAAAACAAATGTAAAAATATAAATGCAAGCAACGATGATCAGGTTCAAGCACCTGCGCCATCATCACCTGGATGCATCAGAAAGATAGTGGGCACATGCAATTAAAAGGGACTGCATCGCAGGGCACACATACATACTCACATACACACACTCATTCACACACTTCGGGCGATTTGGAATGTCAATTAACCTAACCTGCATATCTTTGGACTGTGGGAGGAAGCCGGAGTACCCGGAGGAAACCCACCAAGCACGGGGAGAACATGCAAACTCCATGCACACAGAGACGGGAATCGAGCCTGGCCGGGGAATCGAACCCAGACCCTGGAGGTGCAAGGCGACAGTGCTAACCACTACACCACCGCGCCGCCCTATTATATATATATATACAGTATATATTTATATATAGGCAGCAGTGGGGAAAAAAGGGAGATATGGTTATAATCATCAGCCTATTACTTCCTGTACAGTGCGGTAACATGAAGACTAATGTTCCTCAGTATAACGATAAGCGAAAACACACCAGACTCATGCATATAACTCTGAATTGTCTAAAATAACCTGTAAGCTAACTGAAACATATTTTATTTAAAAAAATTAAAAATGTGATTGCATCTCAAGGGAAGTTTTAGTTTATTCTTTATTGTGTCACCACAGTTTTCAAAAACACAATGCTATGTGAACAAATACCACTGTAAGAAGTTGGGCCAATGTATTAATTCATTCAACATTGATCTAGTTGGAGATTTTACAGTGCATGATTGTATTATGTTAAGGGAAAAAATGCGGGGTGAAAAAAAGGAAAGAAGTATCTTTAGTTAAACTGGTATATCAGAAATGGTAAAGCTGCTGGAATCAGAGCAGAAAGCCGCAGGGTGGAAAATATTCAGTAATTTATCCGTACATAATTGTTTATCAGCTCCATTACACATTACATTAAGACGGTGGAAAAATGCCAGTCCAAGTGAAAACAAGCTTTTAAGTTGTGTAAAATATGTGTCTACATTCATATAATTGCACAATGCATCTCGTCCCTAATCTAAGCTACAATTTGTCTCTTATCACAACCTTACACAAGTTATACATAAATCATTAAACAAAATTAATTATATACTTACTCTTCCTTATTTCTTAATCCTGTTATAAATCTGTTGGATAGCCTGAAGCTCCTCCTTAGAGAGAGTTAGTGGAAGGTGGTGCCGCCTTATTGCGATTTTGGCCTTGTATATATAATTCTGAGCCAAACACCTTTTGCTCTCTTTCGTTCTCTCTCTCTCTCTCTTTCTCTCTCAGCTAAGTGACAGCAATAAGACATGGCCACTGCAGGAAAGGTACGTCTCGTTGCCTCTTTCTGCCCTTTGTTTGTATATGAAAACTTGAAATGAACTCACCCTACTAAGATTATTAGTCAAATCCATTTAAGAAACTTACAGTAAGCAAGGTTTTGAGTACTTGTATAATGTGGAACACATTATATATAATGTACTGTATATTATAGACTGCAGCTACAGTAGAAATCATGGACATTTGTGTTCTGATTCGGTATTTTGACCAAACGCAGAAGTGCTACTTAACCCATTGTTGCATAATCACTTTTCTCCCTATCGATTTTGGCATAATGTTATAATAAAGTAAATAAATAAAATAAAATTGAATAATGTACTGTCACGGGCACTGGTGGCTCAGTGGTTGGTGTTTCGCCTGCCATGCAGAAGGCCCGGGTTCGATTCCCAGCCAGTGCCCAAACCCCAGCCACTGGATGCAGTGCCGGTCCCAAGCCCGGATAAAATGGGAGGGTTGCGTCAGGAAGGGCATCCGGCGTAAAACCTGTGCCAAGTTGTAGTGAGCGACCCCTTGCCGGGAGCAGCCGAAAGCCCAACAACAACTGTATATTTTTTTGTTAATGCAGAAAGACAATGCAACAATGTTTAAATATTAACCTTTAGTTAATTAGTTAGTTCAGTATATGAAATGGAAATCAAGTGTTACTGCATTTAAGCTTTTTTAAATTCACATCCTAAGACACCAGTGTTATATTATACATAAAAGTAAATAATTGAATAATATATATGAAGCAGTTCAGTTGATGTAGAAACAAAGGCCCCCAGAAGGATGTTCTTAGAAAAACAACAAGAGCTGCTGGTAACCAGTTCCACCATCAGTACCTATAGTACCAAATACTAACGCTGGAACATGAATCCATTAAATATTAAACAAGGTTGTAAAATGCAGTGTTCATAATCACATTTCACTGTACATGTAAGGAACACAGTCTCTGTTCAGGACACCACAATATTGTGCATGTGTGTGTTTCTAGGTGATTAAATGTCGAGCTGCTGTAGCTTGGGAGCCCAACACTCCTCTTGTGATAGAGGAGATTGAAGTGGCTCCACCCCAAAAGAATGAAATACGTGTCAAGGTTGGACAATTCTTCCTCATGACTTTGCTGTTGCTTCCATAAAGAAATTCTATAAATATTCTTTTATTTATTTATATACGTAGATATATATATATTTTTTTGATGAGGTGTACTATGATCCTGTCCTGTCTGGTAGGTAATCGCTACTGGTGTTTGTCACACCGACTTGTACCACCTATTTGACGGAAAACATAAGGACGGCTTTCCTGTTGTCCTTGGACATGAGGGGGCTGGCGTGGTGGAGAGTGTTGGACCTGGAGTCACCGAATTTAAACCAGGTAAGTACACCCACAAAGTTCACAATTTGCTCTACTTCTCTGGATTGCGCCTGCTTGCTTGCCTGCAGTGTACAGTACTAACCTCTGCTGTTCATGATCATGTTTTTTTTTGAAGGTGATAAGGTCATTCCCCTCTCCCTCTCTCAGTGTAGAGAGTGCAAGTTCTGTAAGAACCCAAAGACTAACCTCTGTGAGCGTGACTGGTAAGAAAACTACACGAGTGCACATCCATTCATTTTCTATACCGCTTATCCCATACACGGTTGAGGGGACCTGGAACCTATCGCACGCACGCACGCACACACGCATGCACGCACACACTACCAGCAATTTGGGAATACCTATTACCTGTATGTTTTTGGACTGTGGGATGGAACCCACCAAGCATGGGGAGAACATGCAAACTCCACGCACACAGACCCAAAGGTGGGAATCGAGCCCTTGACCGTAGAGGTGCGAGGCCACAATGCTACAAAACTACACCACCATGCCGCCATCACAAGTACACATCACAAGTCCCATTGAATAAAGACTTGTATTAAATAAATAAAGGTAAATGATGAAGGGACAGTGAACTTGTTTGTACACAGGTCTAATGGCCGATATGCTCAGATGTCAGAAACCACAACACGCTTCTCCTGTCGTGGTAAGCCTGTCCTGCAGTTTACGGGCACCAGCACCTTCTCTGAGTACACGGTCGTGAACCAGATTGCTCTGGCCAAGATCGATGATGAGGCCCGACTGGACCGTGTTTGTCTGCTTGGCTGTGGGATTACCACCGGCTACGGGGCAGCAATCAACACCGCCAAGGTACGTATAGTGCTGTTTTTTATATACAGTATACTACTAAGATTGTCTTCATATACATTATTTATATATGTATACTATCGTCCTATAGGTTGAGCCCGGGTCAGTGTGTGCAGTGTTCGGGCTTGGTGCCGTCGGCCTTGCTGCAGTAATGGGTTGTAAGAATGCTGGAGCTTCCAGGATAATCGCTGTGGACATAAACGATCAGAAGTTTGAAATGGCAAAGGTACTTGGAGCCACTGAATTTGTGAATCCCAAATCACATGATAAGCCTGTGAGTGAGGTTCTGGTAGAAATGACCAATGGAGGTGTGGATTTCTCTCTGGAGTGTGTGGGCAATGTGGCTGTTATGGTAAGCTGTGATAACACTTTGCATATTGGTCTTTTTCTTATGACAAAATATATAATAACTATATAATAATAGTATTTCTTTTGTTTTGTAAAGAGGACTGCACTTGAATCGTGTGTTAAAGGATGGGGGGTGAGTGTGATTGTTGGCTGGACAGACCTTAGTGACTTCTCAGCACGACCAATTCAGCTAATTTCTGGGAAAACCTGGAAGGGGTCAATGATGGGAGGTAACCTGGTGAACACTAACATTAACCAAAGCCTACTGAATGGAAATGTGCTTTTGTTGATATTTGTATATCTGTCTGTCTCAGGTTTTAAGACCAAGGATTCTGTTACCAAGCTAGTCCTAGACTACATGGCTGGCCGTATAAAGCTGGATGAATTTGTAACTCATACTATGAGTCTTGAGCAAGTCAATGATGCCATTGAACTCATGAAAAAAGGAGAATGGTAAATGTATCATCATTCAACTGTTTTTAATTACCTTGGCTATTTTATTACTTACTGTAACAATCTTTTTTTTTCTTATAGCATCCGAACCATCCTGAATGTGTCTACGTGAGTTTTTAAGAACTCATCCTATTTACATCACGTTTAAAAAAAACCAAAGGCCTTTTTAAGTGATTAATAAAAATGACCCGGGAGAATCTGCCAAATGTCAAGATGTAATATATATATATATATATATATGCTCCTTTTAATTTATGTGGAAATCCCTTCTGAAACGGACTTCAGGCTATATTTGAAATATATCCAGTCATGCGCATCTCTGGAGGACTGAAGCCAACTGACAAGCTCTAATCCAAAAAATATTTAACAAATACAATCTGAAGACTGAACAGCAAATTCATTAACTATTTTAACAATCCATAAAGTAATAATTTCTTAGCTATTTCAATTGTTTAAACTCTAACCTTTGATTGTATACGGTATGATTGGCTCCAGCTGCCACAAATGTCACTGGATAAACATTTTCCAATTTGAGCTACAGTATTCAATTAACCAATAAACCATGTTTTATGCAGTTTATAATAAATAATAAAGGTCTGAAAATGACCAGAGAAGGCGTCAGAGAAAAAGACAGTTGCTGGATAAATTACACGAAACATTTTATTTATGTAGAATTAAGCATTTCCAAGTTTGTATAAACGATATTTTAAACTCCCCAAAACTGAACCTTGACGAATATGTCAACAAACAGAAACACAGGTCACTCACAAAAACAAACAACTTGGACGCAATCCACAGGGCAAATCTGCTTTAATACAACTTGAATCAGTGAAAGGCAGATCAATGAAATGGGTTTGACTGACACACTGAGCACCAATGACCAATAACCTAGCAATGTAATATCAACCCTGCAGACCAGTTCTGTACTGCAGTAGCCAATAACAAATGACTTACACCCTCACATATCATTTATATTTAAACAAGTCACAACAGATGGGTCTGATGCACTCTGGTAGAACTTGAGACATTGTGTGTAGTGAGGCACTCTTTTGTAAACAGAGTATTTTGGGATAAACCAGAAAGGAAAGAGAAAAATGCAATAAGATTTGATTAATGAGTCTGTTTGGTATCATTTGGAAACACTGCTTACCATTCATACTTGGACACACTATCTTGAACTTACACACTGCTCATTCAATAAAGAATGTGTGCTTATTTGCACGCACACACACACACACACACACACACACACACACACACACACACACACACACACACACACACACACACACACATTCAAACAAGCTGTGGTGGCACTGCAAGCAGGTCGAAGGTCGGTGCCTTCCAGTCTGATTAGATCCAAGTTGAGTCCTACGATTGTTCAGATGATGAATTCATAAATAAACAAATCTGCACTTCTCGCCCAATCAGACAATTCATTACTATGGCCACTTGGCCAATAATCTTCTGCCCAACAGAGAACCACAATGTGATTGGCTGATCAGTGACAGGGGCGGAGCAGATGTGTCCTCCACTGCTGGAAGGGCCTGTGTTCTCACTCAAGCACGTTACATCTGTGACAGGAAGTGAGCACGACCGTTTTCATCCAATCGACGAGTGAGAATCTCACAACCTGTTTCGGTCACCAGAAGTGTGTGTTCAAACTGGGCAGAGCGTTTCCCATCTCGAGTAACAGCTGTCCAACCATCTGGCCATGTCTCATCCTGCCAACCACCTGCATAGAGGAGAGGGCCAAGTTTATAAACATTCAAAGCATACTTGGAAAGAAAAAACTGGAAGGTTTCTGATGTTTTCAGACACATGCTTACTTCCTGGTGTAAAGCCCAACCCAACTTCTCACTTTTGTTATTTGATACTCTGATTATAGACATACAGTCAGTATAAATGTGCTATTAACAGTGTATTAGATTTGAAATTAAAATTAGCTTTCAGGTTTAATTCCAAGGTATTTACATCCAAATTGGGTAAACAATACCATTCTACTTTATTTCTAAAGCACTTTAAAACAACAGCAAAGCTGACCAAAGTGCTGTACAAAAAGTCAACATTTAGGCCATAAAAAACATAGCAACAAAATAACATACTACTACTACTAATAGTCATAATAAAATAATGATAATAAAAGTAAAAGAATATAAAACACAAAACATCTCAATAAAATACTTCACACTGGGTTGAAGGCCAGAGAGTAAAAATGAGTTTTTAAACGAGATTTAAGAACAGCCACTGATGGAGCTTGTCGAATGAGTAAAGGTAACTCATTCCATAGTTGAGGAGCAACTACTGAAAAGGTTCGATCACCTCGAAGTTTGCATCGGGTTTCTGGGATTTGGAGAAGCAGCTTGTCAGTAGACCTGAGAGAGCGAGATGGCACATATTGGTGCAGCAATTCCACCAGATAAGTTGGAGCAGGACCATTTAAACACTTAAACACAAATAAAAGAATTTTAAAACGGATCAGAAAATACACTGGAAGCCAGTGAAGGGAAGCCAAGATTGGGGTAATATGCTCTCGTCTGCCTGTACCAGTTAAAAAAAACGAGCTGTGGCATTTTGCACCAACTGTAGTCGAGCCATAGCAGTGTGGCTGATTCCGAAGAATAAAGCATTACAGTAGTCAAGACGAGAGGTTATAAAAGCATGGACAACCGATTCCAGGTCCCGCCTTGACAATATAGGCTTAATCTTTGCTACTCGCCTCAAATGGAAAAAACAGGATTTTACAACAGCATTTACTTGACTATCCATTTTTAGAGTAGGATCCATTTTAATACCCAAATTTGTAATCATGGCTCTCAATGGGGAGGTCAAAGCGAGGAGATTTGCTGAAGCCATGGGGTCTAAACAACATAACTTCTGTCTTTTCCTCATTGACATTCAAGAAATTAAAGAAATGTTTAAAGAATTTAGAAAATGTAGCATTTTTTTCTAGGCTGTAACCTTTAAGAGACCAATGGAAGTTGGACAAATTGCCTGTTCAGCTCCTCAGGTGTGTGCCGTTTAGAGATGCAAGGTATACACAGACTGTCAATTGGATTCAATTAGATTTTTGGGCATTGTTGTTTTTGATTCTGATGCAACAGCACTAAAAGTTTGATTCAACCATATGATGGCTTTATTTTGAAGAAATTATGTTTTAAGGTATTAAAGTATTAAAATATTGAAATGCTGCAGGCCAAAACACAGTACTGTTGCTGATTAATTTTTTTTTGTGATTTTGTGTTATTCCTATAATACAGACAATGTCTGTGCCAAAGATCTATGGTGTTGTACCTGATAAAAATGTGTATATTATTACTATATTTACAAAAAAATGAAGAATGGATGGGGAGATAAGAAGCACACAGCAGAAGAAGAGGTGATGAGTATTTGCAGAAGTATGAATTGAATGAAAAATGACCCAATATTTAAATTTACTGCAAGCTTTTAACAAAAGGTCGCAGTTACAGTAATTTGTCGCTGCCAATGAAGCAATCCATTACTACAAAATCAAAACAAACCCATCAAAGATATAGCATATATAGTTTGTAATTTTTTTTTATAAATAAAGAAGGCACTGCAGAAATGTCAAAAAGCCCAGAAGACCATCAACCATGGCTGATGACTAAAACAAGACTTTACCAGAATCCATTACCAAGAGAGTTTATTCAAAGATGTAAACTTCAAAAAGAAGTTTGGGGGAGGGGAAAAAAAAAAAAAAAAACAATATACTGTAAAACAAAATATCTTTCACTTATGAAACTGATGAGAGAAAAATGAACTACCAGAATGAAGTGAGAAGAGGAGTATGGATAAGGGACAAATTGTTCCTGATTTGTAGCACATAGCCTCACGCTGGGGGCATGTTTGGCTGTCAAATGAACTGGTTTTCTTGTATTAACTCAATGATGAAAGCAGAAAAAAATTATCCTGAAATAGATGGGGTTATACTGTCTGCTCAGAGTCAGCAGAACGTTTTAAAACTCACTGGCTCAAACTTTGCACTGCAGATTTTCAAAGGAAGAATTTTTTTTTTAAATCCTTGTTCAAGATGTGGGCGTGTTCTTCTGCCTGAACCTTTTAGAGAGAGCGGACATAGCTATCCATGTCTGGTTGTTTTGTTACAGAGAATTTCTAGCAAGTAATTCTCTTTCAGCTGGAAGTAGAACAATAATCATTACATTATAATCATACAAAATTATGGTTGTAAGAAAGCTGTTTAGTGGATTATTGCTACTTGTTATTCTGCAACGCTATGCTAATGGCTTGTTAGACAAAGGTTTCTTGGAATCCACTGTCCAGACACTATTGCATATAATAATTAACCATATAAATAATGGTGAGGATCTGGTAAGCTAACGCTGAAATACAACTTAGCTAAATCATTATTTAATATTTAAGCTGAGAAAGCACCATACGTGCTTCAGCTACTGCCACACACACACACAAAGTCTGTGTTTCTGTGAGAAAATTGTCAGGGTAGGAGTTAATGATACAAGGTTTGTTAAAATGAGTTGCTTAACCAGTGACAGAAGTATTGAGTAACGTCAGATTGGTAAATGTGAACGTAGACATTATGAGTACTGCTATAGGTTAGGAAGTGATAGTCTCAGGGGTTTTTTTTGTTTTGTTTTTTTGCATCTGTGAAATGACTGATATAGAATACATGAAAGACATGCAAGAAAAACAAGTAAGACATGGAATGCTTTATAAAGCCATCTTTGTAAACGCCATTCTGCCCCACAATTCTCCAGATAAGAAACATCATGGCCAATCAATTCTGGTCACTGGTGACGGCGCATCTTAATTGTGGGTCTATCTAATCATTTTGATTCATACACATTTCATACAAACTACCATAATTTCCTTTGACTGTGTAAAGCTGCTTCACGACAGTGATAACTGTTAAAAGAGCTATACAAATAAAACTGAATTGAATTAATTAATTATTCACCAATACAGGTCCTTCTCAAAAAATTTGCATATTGTGATAAAGTTCATTATTTTCTGTAATGTAACTGATAAACGTTAGATTCATTACACACAAACTGAAGTAGTTTAAGCCTTTTATTGTTTTAAAATTGATGATTGTGGCATACAGCTCATGAAAACCCAAAATCCCTATCTCAAAAAATTAGCATATTTCATCCGACCAATAAAAGAAAAGTGTTTTTAATACAAAAAAAGTCAACCTTCAAATAATTATGTTCAGTTATGCACTCAATACTTGGTCGGGAATCCTTTTGCAGATTCTTGTGTCTTGTGAGCTGTATGCCACAATCATCAATATTAAAACAATAAAAGGCTTGAACTACTTCAGTTTGTGTGTAACGAATCTAAAATTTATGAAAGTCTAATGTTTATCAGTACATTACAGAAAATAATGAATAATGAATGGCAGATAGCCACACCCGATGAGCTATTTAAAGCCAAAAATTAAACAGGTCAAGTCAGATGTGGCTTCTGTATGGTCGAAATGAAAGTCTGCACCAACAACGGCGTTGAGCTGCAAATAGGTTCTCCAGGGAGAGCGCAATATATTGCAAGCAGTGAAAATCTGACTTGTGTTGCAGCACATAAACCAAGTTGTTCTACCTTTACGCGATTGTTGCCCTGATCAACTGCAACAGATGGCTGTTGTGCAGTACAAAATAACATGGATGAATAATAGTGTATATTACAGAAACATCTTGTCTTTTTTTTTTTTTTTTTACTTACTTGACCTGAAACTTCTAAAACCTGTTTTCTGATGGCTAATTGGGTTTGACAGTCTCAAGAGACCATCACATACAAGTCATAATGTTCCATAACACAGACCCATTTCTCACTGATGTACTCTGCTTGGTCAACCAGAGCACTCGTGTGTATGGTTAGTATAAATGATTCATAGCAAATTGAAAGTCTGATCTAAAGCTTGAGATTTTATTAGGATCTTACCTTCACAGATCATGGGCTCAATCGTGAAGACATGCCCAGGTTTCATCACTCCAACAGCTTTATTCTCTATACAACATATAACACACAACATATAACTCGCTATTTAGTGGGACAGGCTATCTAATATGTACATTACCAGTCAAAACAGGACACGCATTCTAATTCCATGATGTTTCTTAATTTTGATCTAATTTGAATAGTTGATATTGAGATGTATCTGCTACCTATGACTGATGAGTTGTGACTGCAGTCACTCAATAGTTCAGGTCTGAAATTCCAACAAGAGTTTTGTACCTGAGCCTCCAATAATGAAAGTGGACTCCACATTAACTTAAACACCTCTCCTGGTGAGACAACATCAAGCTTCCTAAAACATAGTGTGACTACAGATCAATCCCTGCTATCTAATGTCACCCAAATGAGGATGGGAGTGCTTCATAAATAAAACTGAATTGAACTTATGTTCTGTTAAAGCATTTATAACGGCTCTAACATAAGGTAACTGGTGCTTTCTGAGGCTGGCAAGTCTTCTTTCCTGTATGGTCTTCATAAGAGCCAGTTTCATCATGGTGCATGAAGTGTTTTGCAAATGCACTTGACAATACTGTTCTTTGCAAGAACTATTCCAGAACATCTGACCTTTATGTCTTAAAATAAACGATTTGTTGTTAATTAATTACCTAAATGTCATGTGTACTATTTACTAGTTTTAAAATAATCCAGTATTGTTATAGAATGTAGAAAATAAATCCAAACTTTTGACTGGTACTGTATATGTATATATCCAGAGTACTCGCAATTATACAGTATGTTTAGGGTTGTGACCTACACGAAAAGTATTCGCTCACCTGCCTTCACATGCATATGAACTTGAGAAACATCCAATTCTAAATCCACATGGTTTAATATTATGTTGGCCCACACTTTCCAGCTATAATAGCTTCAACTGTTCTGGGAAGGTTTTCCAGAAAGTTTAGAAGCGTGTTAACTGGAATTTTTGACCATTCTTCCAGAAGCACATTTATGACACTGATGTTGGACGAGAAGCTCGCAATCTCTGCTGTCATTCATCCCAAAGGTGTTCTATCGGTTGAGGACAGGACCCAAGTTCCTCCACACCAAACTCACTCATCTATGTCTTTATGGACTTTGCTTTGTGCACTGGTACTCAGTCATGTTGGAACAGGAAGGAGACATCCCTAAACTGTTCCCACAAAGTGGGGAGCATGAAATCGTCCAAAATGTCTTGGTATGCTGAAGTATTAAGAGTTCCCTTCACTGGAATTAAGGGGCAGACCCCAACTCCTGAAAAACAACTTTACATCATAATCCCCACTCCACCAAACTTTACACTTGGCACAATGTAGTCAGACAAGCACTGTTCACCTGACAACTGCCAAACCCAGACACATCCATCATGGCTGCCAGACAGAGAAGTGTGATTGGTCACTCCAGAGAACATGTCTCCACTGCTCTTACACCACTCCATCCGATGCTTTGCGTTTTACTCGGTGATGTAAGGCTTGGATGCCGGTCTTGGCCATGGAAACCCATTCCATGATGCTCCCAACGCGCTGTTCTTGAGCTAATCTGAAGGCCACATGAAGTTTGGAGGTCTGTAGCTATTGATTCTGTATAAAGTTGGCAACCTCTGTGCACTTTGCATCTCAGCATCCACTGTGATTGTGATTTAATGTGGCCTACCACTTCCTGGCTAAGTTGCTGTCATTCCCAATTGCTTCCACTTTGTTATAATACCACTAACAGTTAACTATGAAATGTTTAATAGCTAGTAAATTTCACAACTGGACATATTGCACGGGTGGAATCCTATCACGGTACCACGCTGAAATTCACTAAGGTCCTGAGAGCGACACATTCTTTCACAAATGTTTGTAGAAGCGGTCTGCAGGCCTAGGTGCTTGATTTTATACACATGTAACCATAGAAGTGATTGAAACACCTGAATTCAATTATTTGGGTGGGTGGGTGAGTGAATACTTTTTTTTCCAATATAGTGTATATGCTTCTTTAACCCACTTGGTATGTGTGTTGATGTGCATATAATATACTTACTTGCATAATGTGGCACGTTGGGTGCTGTGTGAAAGAGTTTGTGAATGCCATGCCCACAGTAACTTCGCACTACAGAAAATCCATTAGCCTGCGCATGTTTCTGAATGATGTTTCCCAGCTCCCGGTAACGTACGCCAGGCTTTACTGCATGAACAGGACACAACACATCCTATTAGTGAGCTATACAGTGCTGCAGTGCAGCCCTGACCTCTAGAGGCTACGAGCAAAGTAGAATTATTACACTGATAAACACAAATATGAAACTGTACATGACAGGCCTATTTTAAAACCATACAATCGAAGGCTAAAGCTAAATTTATTTTTCTTACCAGCATCAATAGCTTGCATAAGACATTCATATGTAGTCTGCACCAGCCTTTTTGCCCCATCATCCACCTCGCCGACAAAAAAGGTCTCATTCAGATCTCCATGGTAACCGTTGTGGAAAACAGTAATGTCCACTGAAACATGAGAACTCAGGTTATTAAGAACAGTAGCAACAAGAGAAGTTAATGCACAGCAATAACACTGTCTTGATTTTTTCTTTGTGCCTTATACCCTAATAGGAAAAATAACTAAGTGGGGAATCAGATTTGGAATTACTTGTCTACCAAATCTGTTTTATGAAACTGTTACTTTTCTCTCTAGACTGAACCTTATGACCATAACAAACCTAAACTACTTTAAACTCATGTTAGAGCTGTTCCTAGTTGTGTTCATATGAATAGGGAGTGAGTAACATTGCAATTACAGGGGACAAAATGTGCCCGTCTAAATATATTATTAATGCTCTGTAAACAGTATTTTTTTTTGTTTGTGTCTTTACCATTAAGGATGTCCCCCTCTTGTAGGGTGCGGCGGTCTGGTATTCCATGGCAGATGACCTCGTTAACCGAAGTACAGCAGGACTTTGGAAAGTTATAATAGTTGAGGGGAGACGGATAGCAGTTCCGTGCTGTGCATGCCTTTTAACAAAAAGAAAGCAAGGTCAACATTTTATAGTGTATTAATTTAAACACCATCAATTATATACTAGTAAACTGGGGACTAGGCTCATTCATCTATGAATGTGGGGACTTTGCTTCGGACTTTGGATTTCTTTAGTGCACACCTTGCAAATCACAAATTTACTGTCTTTCCCAAACACCGTGCAGAACTGTCTCGTGAGATAGAAATTATTTTTAAAGTTTCTCGTCATCTGATTGGCTTTTCTGATCGGCCTAATTGAGGTTGGCGGAGATGGAATAAATCACAGCACGAGATTTCCTTGATGTCTCTTCAATATTTTCTTACTCAGCATGACATTTGCAAAAGCATAATTATACCAGCATTTTCCTTTTTTGCAAGAGATTCTGTCTGTTTTCTGAGATGCTGATATAAGGGGGTTGTGTTTGCAAGCCATGTATGCAATTTTACCTAGCACATCAATACCGCTATTTGAGTTGTGTCGCTGCTTTTAAATCTGAAAAACTGCAAAATTACAGAAGAGGATTTGGTTTCAGGACCAACTGACTATCTTGCCCCTCTGCTGCTATATTAATATTAGTGATCAAGAAGCAGGAGATTAGCCTTTTGTTGTCTCCAGAGCCACGAACACCCGCACGCACACCGAATTCAAAACAATGCACTGATAAATGAGACTTCTGATTGGACAGTTTTACCATGAGTCTCATACATGCATATGCCATGTTCAGGATGCTTCTGTAATAAACAGCCTTTCCTCCACATTGGGATTACGATGTTCATGTGATTAATTGTGCAGCACTCATTTGATCTAAGATGGCTTTCACAGTTACCTAGCAGCCTTATTTTGCCTTTTTTACAGTACACTGACCTAGCTGTAAGAGTCATTTCAAAACCGTTAAAATATACAATAAAAAACCTAAACTGTGTACTATGTACTACTTTTGCATTATAAGATTGGTTTGTAGCATTATGGAGCAGGATAGTAGCAAATGTTTTGTTTAGTGTAACAAACAAAAGTATGTAACACATACTGTACATTTGTTATACTCAAAGCTAACAACATTTTTGTTGCCTCTGAGCAAGCAGGGGGCAATTAGGCATTTTACAAAATAACTAACATTTTAGCAAAGCAAACATGTATACAATCTTCTTCCCTGTAAAAATGTAAATTAAAAAAAGGGGGATAATAAAAAAAAATTAATCCCCTTGACTTTTCCTCAACTTTGATCTAATATCATGGGTCTTCGTGTGTGTCTGAATGTGGTTCAGTGACAGGTGCTTAATCATTAAAATTTAACAGGACATGAAGCAAGAACGGTCAGAGAGAAGAAAGACTTACCAGATGTACAGCATGATCAATCTCTTCTGTCGTCACTCCAGGTTTTACCATCATGGCAGCAATGTCGAGAACCTCTCTCGCCAGCTGCAAAAGAAATAAAATTAAAACCTGATCTAATTCGTACCTATACTGTAAGTATTGTTAGCATGGTACACAGACTAAGAGCATTACTGCACTTAGTATGAACATTTGTGTCCTTGGTCATATTCTTGGTCATAACCAAGAATGGGTTTCTGCTGATTAGGCCAGGGGTAGCTCAGTGGTTAAGGCATTGGACTACAGTTCGGAAGATCCCAGGTTCAAATCCCACAACCACCAAGTTGCCCCTGTTGGCCCCTTGAGCAAGGCCCTTAACCCTGAACTGCTCAGATGTATAATAAGATAAAAAATGTAAGTCGCTCTGGATAAGTGCGTCTGCCAAATGCCTAAATGTAATGTAAATGATTAGGGGGAACAGTGTAATCATTGTTTTCAAAAGAGTGGCTTACAAGTCCCTCTGAACCACAGAGTTTATATCACTCCTATATAATTTAGACAAATGAAGAATAAAATGTTTGCATTTTGATGCAAGGAGCAAATCAGCTATACATTTCAAGATCACAGACCACCATTTTCAGACCTGGACTGCCTCAGGGGTACGAAACTGCTCTCATATCATGAGGTACTCATCAAAATGAAAAAGTAAAAAATTTAAAAAATTAAAAATAAAAAAAGACATTCGAGTCAAACTGGGACTTTTGATTGTGCAGAATAATAGAACAGAGTTATGAGAATTTATTTCCCTACACAATCCATTGCTACACTAATGCACTTAACGCTTGGTTATCATTAGGGTAGAAAGTTCTCAGTACACCAGAGCCATAATAGGACTGCCTGCTGGACTCCCAGGAACATTAATGGGTCAAAAATGTAAAAAAATAAATAAAAATAAAATAAAAGCTTGGAGTGAGGTCAGGACTGTATGGGGAATTTGGCAGTAACTCCAGGGCAGCTTTCTGTAATGCGCAAGAGGTGTTCGTGAATGACTATACGTATTTTAAAGCATCAGGCGTTTCCAAGTTCACAGGAACAACAGCAATAGGCTGTAAATGTTAATAGGTTTTAAACCTTTATTTACAAGAAAAAAAAATGTATGACAGGTCCCAGTTTGACTTGAACGCTCCTTGTAATTTTCTATAACGTTCATCTGATCGAACATAAACTTATAAAATGGACATCCTTGTAACAAGGGATGATGTACAATGTACTTTGAACCTTACCAGAACAATTACAGGGAATTGAGTTTACATGTGGCAATAGCATTAGTTAAAGGCCCGACAAGCATGATACAACAAATCCCAGTCCACACTTACATGGGTCTTTTTGGTCTGTTTTGGCCTTTCATTTACACACAAACTCTGTTTTAGATCACTGAAAACAGACTTGTTGGAAAATTCATTCCAGAGTGACGTTTTTCAGGATCTCCGTTTGAAGTCAGGGTGTGAGGCTTCTGATTGGTCAACATGGCTTTGAAGTTATGGTTACATATCTTTGATGGCTGGTTCGGCATAGTCTGAAACTATGCATGAGTCTGAAAGCATTTTTATTTGATTGAAGATGTTTTTTTGTTTTTGAGAATAAGAGAAGGAAACCCATGTTTTAAAAACATCAGTCTGTGTGTGAACCATGCCTGAGATATTAAGCATAAGGCTGTATTTACCTTACAGACAATTCTCATGCCCTCAGTCTCTTCAGGATTAAGGATCTTAATTTGTGAAGTCCCTTTAAGGGTCTGCTCTGTCTCGGACATCCCTAAAAACCAACAGAATCACCAGTCGATAAGTATCCAGTCAACACAATTCATAATAAAAAACAACCATCTCTTAACCATTTACTCTTGATCGGGTCCATGGAGGCTTCATATAATATTCCTGCACAGAGGTATAATCATGGACAATTGGAGGATAATTACACACACTGTAATTAAAAACAACCTATACATGTCAGAATCTCCTGTACGATAATAGAGCACCTAAACAGCCTTATACCAGCCTCTGTTGCTGCAATGAGATAAAGAAAACTGAAACACACACTGCAGTAATACTTGCACAAATAAAAAAACCTCCGAATTATGAGAAATAATCACAGTTACACTTACAACAAAGGAGAGCAGGCAACACACAGCATATGAAAACACGTAAAAATCGGACAGCAAAGCAAGAACTTTCTACTCCAAATTGAACACTCTAGCTGGTACTCACATACTGTATGCTTAACTCCGAACCTGTGAAAGCTTGGATTACGAGCATAATTCATTCCGGAAGCGGGTTCGTATTTTAAAACACTCGTAAACCAAAACAAAATTTTCCATAAGAAATAATGGAAACTCAAATTATTCATTCCACAGCCCCAAAAAATAAATACATAAAAATAGTTAAACGATGTTTTATTGGAAAAATAAACAAGAAATATCTCTGACACTCGATTTAGCAACATACTAATGGAATCACTGCTGTAAAGTAAAAATAAAACAAATTAACCTGCACTTTGAAAAGAATCGTGACAGAGCAGTGTTTCTGTGTCTGTGTAGAGCAGAGAGAAAGAGTGTGTGTGCGCCTGTGAAGGCGAAAGTAGGAGGGGTCTGTGTGTGTGGCACAGTGTCCAATGACGCACACAAAGAGCAGGCTGATATAAAGAGAGAAAATGGATCTTTAACCTCCCTAATGAGACTTGATTTTTTTTTTTTTTTTACATGCTCGCTGTACACACACACAGACACAAAATAAAATTTGGTTTACGCGCACACACACGTGGTCATAGTGTTATAGTAAACAGTACACACGTGCATGGATGTTGATTATACCAGAAAGAGACACGCTCCCAGCAGGGGAGACGATTACCTACAATTCCGCAACACAAGAGAGAGGAAAACCCGTTGGGGCTCAGTTGTGATCATGTGACGCTCGCCATCAAAACAAGAAGCGCATGTGTGATACATGATACTCGGTACTCGTAAACCAAGACTTGTTCGTTTTCCAAGTCAAAATTTATTAAAAATCTTTGCTCGTCTTGCGGAACACTCGCAAACCGCGTTACTCGCAATACGAGGTTCCACTGTAGTCCTGTTTAACATTACTTACAGAGTGTTTCCGCGGCTCTGATTAAGGAGATAGATATAAAATATATTTCTTCACAATTTTACACAGTGCACAGATGTCTTATCAAGTATTATTGATAAATAAAGCAAGATCTGGATATGAAGTTACAGATTACAAAAACAACTTTCTAAAACAAAACACTTTAATTGTGTATGGAATTAATAAGACTGTTACTATATATGTGGATTAATTGTAAAAACTATTTAAATAGAATTGTCAACAGTATTAACTAGAAATGTAGTAAGCATTGAAAACTGGTGAATTCCACATAAAGAAATTCTAGAGATTACTATTTTATTCAATTAAAGGAGAAATGAGATATAAGGAAATGAAAATAGGCTGTGCATTGGGGAACACAGATTGTTACACTTGTCCTTAAATCTTTCTTGTTCCGTTTGCGCAATTGCGCTGGTCTTACCCAGCGGGTGATCAGCATAGTCCGGCCTCTGAATGTGCCCTGGAACAGGACGCATGGGTGTCTATAAAAGCAATTAAAAAACATTTTATTTTCTGTATATTTTCATATATACTTGTATTACTAAATAATTTTCATTAGATGTTGTTTTGTTTGTGCTCATACCAGAGGATAGTGAGGTCGCAGCTTCCCAGAGTACTTGTATCCAGGCCAGGGATCTGTGTTGACCTCTTTCTCCACACAGTTATTTTCCTCACTCTTTTTGTCATCTTCTATTCAAACACCCAATAACAAGATCTGTTATACACATCGCCAGTGAAACACACAGGGGGCACAATACAAACATAATACATACTTGCTTTCTTGTGGAGCAGTTTGTGGGTACCCCAGCTGCCTTTGAAACATTCCTAAAAACACAGAGGTTTGTAGCATGTATTTGAAAAATCCTGCATGCATAAGAGTATCATTGATACAAACTGACGCACAAAGCACTATAGAATTCTTAAACATTACTGGCAAGAAAGAAGTTTACTAGAATTATACTTTTTAAGACGGGTTAAAAGACTTTTAATTCAGATTGCCAAAACCAGAGAATGTACAGCCCATAATTCTGTTTCAGATTTTTTAGCAGAACTATTGTTTTGCCAGCACTTTATAGCCAAATATAATTGTGTTTTGAGAAAATTATTCAAGATACTGATGTTAAATATATAGAAGTGTCCTTCTGTGGCATTTTTTCTCCATGAATCACAACTCCTTCATCACCACTAACTTGTTGCTAACTGCTCATAACTCTGACTAAAAAGCATGTGAGTATTTTTGGAGGAGTATTGACATAGTATAGGCAAGTTCACACCACAATTACAGACTTGCAACAGGTGGCTGAAATGAACACACCAACCAAGAAGCACTCAGACAACGAATAAGACATTTGACCCCCAAAGCCCTTCGTAGTTATGCATTTTTAATTCATTTATTAGTTTTTACTTTATAGTGCTTTAAATTAAACTCATGTAATCATGATCACAATGCCCCCGAAATCAATCCCTTGTGAAATATATATTTTAAAACTCGGACCCTGTGCCAAGCTTGTACATGTTTCTGAAAGTAAAACATGCACTTTAAAAAATCATATCTTCCCTTTACAGCTCAAAGCAGAGGCAGTCTAACATTAGTGCTAGCAGTGCTTTAACTCTGAAGCCTGTAGTCCTAAACTCACACTAACACAGAAAGACCCCTACAGCTAGTTCGCTATTCGTGTGTTACGTTGCTTATGTTGAGAAGTGTTCATTGAAATGCGTAAATGTGCACCACTAAAGTCATAAATCCCGCCGGTTAGCTAGCCTGGCCCAGTGAGCATGTTGTGCTAGCTGTGTGGCTAAAACCGGGTGAGCCTAGTTTTAGCAGCGTGCTAGCTAGCTCGTTGGCTAAGGACCACAGAACCGGTAAAGCTCGAGCTGAACCCGGGCGCTACCTGAGAGCAGAAATATGAGCCTTGTATCCCGAGTTTAATACAGGTGGGGCACTGCAGTTTGGCTTCTTTACTGCAGCCCTCGGTCTCGCACGCCCGCGTAGTCACCACCGCCGCCATGCTCTGAGTCGAGAGAGAGAGAGACGCAGTGTGATCACTCGAAACGAAGGGCCCTCATTAGTGCACTACATAGGGTATGACAGTAGATCCAGCACTCTTTGTACTACAGTAATATATGCAGTATGGAGGTGCATGGTGTCTACAAAAAAAAATCTCACAAATGTAAATATTTCACTAACTCAAATGTTCTTCAACTTTCTTATGCCTTAAAAATAATTACCAGCTGAAACAAATTCTGCAGTTTATCCCCAACATTTACTAAACATTCCCCAAACACAGACCGAGATTGGGAAACACTTTTGGCAATATATTTCACTTAATTAGTGGGGAAAAGGTGTTTCAGATTTTTTTTGCTTGTTTCACTGCTGTACTGGCTTTACATGAAACTTTGTAGTCGTTATCATCTCATTCTCTTTACCACTTTAGGGTCGCGGGGGCCTGGAGCCAATCCCAGAAAACCTAATACACGAGACTTACACCATGAACAGGGTGACAATCCATCGCAGGTCACACACACGCACTTCAAGCAATTTGGGCATGCTAGTTAGCTTAATCTGCATGTCTTTGGACTGTGGGATGAAAGCGAAGTACCTAGAGGAAACCTACCAAGCACAGGGAGTTTACAAAGTTACAAACTTCGATTCGGAATTAAACCCGGATCCCGGAGGTGCTGGCCGACAATGCTAAACACTAAGCCACTGTGGTTTGTTGTGTGGTGAAAAAAGCAGAAAATTTTCACACAATTCAATTAATAACATTTTTATAACAAGGATGTCGTTTTTTCCCACTCAAGACTCTTTTCAGATGACCATGACATGTTATGGTATGGAAGGCCAGTCTTCCCTTTGCCCTAATTCTTGACCCTATAGAACAGAAATAAAGCAAACTGATTCTGGACTGATAATTCAAGATTCAAGATTCAAGATTCAAAGAACTTTATTAATCCCAAAGGGAAATTGCTTATGCTTGGTTACAGGTGCTCACAGTTGTTAACTAAGGAAGGTGGGGGGAAAAAAAAAAAAAAAAAAAAAAAAAAAAAAATGGGTAAGTATTAGTGTCCTGTTGTATACCAGTCAGTGAAAAAATCCACATACATGTGTGTATGAGTTACAGAGAAGAGTTGTAAAGTTTTATGGCCGTTGGGAGAAAGGATCTCCTGTGACGCTCGGTGGAACACTTGATAGTAATCAGTCTCTGGCTGAAACTGCTCCTCTGTTCAGCCAAAACACTGTATAGCGGGTGAGAAGGATTGTTCACAATGGATTCTACTTTGGACAGAATCCTCCTCTTTGCTACTACATCCATCGAGTCAAGCTCCATGCCTAGCAAAGATCCGGCCTTGTTAATTGACTTGTCCAGTTTGTTCTTATCAGACACCTTAATGTTACCACCCCAACAGACCACAGCGTAAAAAATGACACTCGCCACAACGGTTTCATAGAACATCCGTAGAATGGTATTACAGACGTTAAAAGACCTGAGCCTTCGAAGAAAGTACAATCGACTCTGACCTTTCTTGTAGAGTGCCGTTGTGTTGAGTGACCAGTCAAGTTTGTTGTCCAGATAAACTCCCAGATATTTGTAATCGGAGACAATGTCCACTATCTCCCCCTTGACAGAAATAGGAGTCACAGGGGTCTTGCTTCTCCTAAAGTCTACCACCATCTCCTTTGTTTTCCTGATGTTGAGTTGTAGGTGATTACGCTCACACCAGGAAACGAAGTCATCCACAACAGACTGGTACTCCGAGGTGTCACCCTCCTTTATACACCCAACAACGACAGAGTCGTCAGAGAACTTCTGCAGGTGGCATGACTCTGAGTTGTATATAAAGTCGGATGTATAGAGGGTGAAAAGAAACGGAGACAGTACCATCCCCTGGGGAGCTCCAGTGCTGCAGATCAAAGTCTCTGACACACAGTTCTGTAGTCGGACATACTGGGGGCGGCAGGTCAGGTAACCAAGTCCATGATCCAGGAAACCAAGCGGGTGTCAATGTTTATGTTCCTTAATTTTTCCCCCAGTACTGCTGGTTGGATGGTGTTGAAGGCACTGGAGAAGTCAAAGAACATCATCCTTACAGTGGTCCTAGGCTTGTCAAGGTGAGAGTATGTGCGATGTAGCAGGTGTATTATGGCGTCATCAACTCCCATGAACGGCTGATAGGCAAACTGAAGAGGGTCCAGAGAGGACTTCACCAGGGGACGAAGTGTATCCAGTATCAGTCTCTCAAACACCTTCATAATGTGCGATGTTAAAGCAACCGGCCTGTAGTCGTTCTGGGCACAGGGACGTGGTGTTTTGGGTACCGGCACAATGCATGATGTTTTCCACAGTGCAGGGTGAAGAGACAGACTGAGGCTAAAGAGGTACTGGAGGACACCACATAGTTGGGGAGCACAAGATTTCAGGACTCTCGGATTGATCTTATCCGGACCTACAGCTTTTGTAGGGCTGATCTTACTCAGGCCATGTTTAACCTGATCCACTGAGATGTTGATTGCTGGGAGTGCAGGAGTAGTGACTGTGACTGTTCTCTGTGTAGGGGAGGACATAGGAGCAGGAATGTGTGGATTTGGGTTGAAGTCGGGGGAAGTGTGAGACATAGGGACATCAAATCTATTGAAGAAAGTGTTGAGGTCGTTTGCACGTTCCCCATTCCCCTCAATAGCCTGGCCGCTTGTCTTATAGCCAGTGATGCTCCTCATGCCCCTCCACACCTCTCTCGTGTTGTTTTGCTTCAGCCTTTGTTCTAGTTTTTGTTCTAAAAACCTCCCTTATTAACTTATTTAGCCAAGCATTTTTATAAATGGATTTGCCTGTCGCCTGGCACCTCCAGGGTCTGGGTTCGATTCCCCGGCCAGGCTCGATTCCCGTCTCTGTGTGCATGGAGTTTGCATGCTCTCCCCGTGCTTGGTGGGTTTCCTCCGGGTACTCCGGTTTCCTCCCACAGTCCAAAGATATGCAGGTTAGGCTAATTGGCGTTCCTAAATTGCCCGTAGTGTGTGATTGGGTGTGTGAGTGTGTGTATGTGTGTGTGCCCTGCGATGGATTGGCACCCTGTCCAGAGTGTACCCTGCCTAGTGCCCGAAGTCTCCTGGGATAGGCTCCAGGTCCCCCGCGACCCTGAACACAGGATTAAGCGGTATAGAAGATGAATGAATGAATGAAAGGATTTGCCATAGGTAAAGGAGCAGATCTGGGGGACTCATGGACGTAGAGTTTTATGGTGAACTGATATGTTTAGATTCTGTCTTCCCCACTCTCTGTCATGAACTAACCTCGGTGACCAGAAGACGTAGCTTAGCGGTTAGCCCAATGTAGCGTGGATGGTAAACCCAAACGCGGAGTAACAGCGAGTAGGCAGGATAACCACGCGATTTATTCTAAGGACTCTCCCGAAAACGGAGCAAGGAAAAAACACAAATTTAACCCGCGTCCTAAAAATACACACACAACGATAGGAAGCAACAACCAAAAGATAGTGAGTACTCACGGTTTGATGAACGTCAACCTGAACCGACATGGGCCGAACTCAATGACTGAGCGGTAAGCCAACGTTTGTTTACCTCTTTTATACTTCCTGGTTTGGCGCCCGCCTTACTTCCGGGTCCTAGTGCCGGGCGCAGATTGAGTGTGCATGACAGTACCCCCCTGTCCAGGACTGGCTCCTGACGGTCCCGGGGTGGAGGATACCCGGCGACGGTAGTCTCGAATCAGTTCGGGGTCGAGAATGAACCGGGCCGGGATCCAAGACCGCTCCTCGGGGCCGTAGCCCTCCCAGTCAACTAGGTACTGCGTACCTCTGCCCCGAGGGCGCGAGTCGAGGATTCGGCGTACGGTGTAGGCGAGACCGCCGTCGATGGTCCGGGGAGGAGGAGCTGGGGGGGTGGGTGAAATCATGGGTGATGTGATTAGCATCGCTACATTAGCAGCGCTACGGGAGAAAACTAGAGTCACAGCTTCAACAGAGTGACTCTAGGAGCCTGTGGCAGGGACTGAGAACAATAACGGACTACAAAGCACCAGCATCCGGTATGACGAACGCGGACGCGACTCTGGCAGACGAGCTGAACACATTTTACGCTCGCTTCGAGGCTGCAGCTAAAGACGCTAGCAATGCTAATGCTAACGGCGCTAATGCTAATGGCGCTAATGCTAACGGCGCTAATGCTAGCGGCGCTAACGGCTGCAGACAGGAAGACACAGTCAGCACCGGGAACGCGCTCATCATCTCCGAGCACGACGTGAGGAGAGCCTTCAAGAGAGTGAACACCAGGAAAGCAGCAGGACCAGACGGCATCTCAGGCCATATCCTCAGAGCCTGCGCAGACCAGCTAGCACCTGTGTTCACTGAGATATTCAACATCTCTTTATCTCAGTCGGTGATCCCCACATGCTTCAAAGAGTCCATTATTGTTCCTGTTCCTAAGAAACCACATCCTGCTTCCCTCAATGACTATCGCCCTGTAGCCCTCACCTCAGTAGTGATGAAGTGCTTTGAACGCCTTATCAGAGACTTCATCATTTCTTCACTACCCGACACACTGGACCCACTACAGTTTGCATACCGTCAGAACCGCTCCACAGACGATGCAATCTCTCATCTCCTCCACACATCACTCACTCACCTGGACACTAGGAAAGGGAATTATGTTAAAATGCTCTTCATCGACTACAGCTCTGCTTTTAACACAATAATTCCTTCCACACTCACCACCAAGCTGGAGCACCTGGGACTGAGCCCATCTATATGTCAGTGGATCTCCAATTTTCTGACTGGCAGACCACAGGCAGTAAGAATGGGCGGGCATGTCTCAGCCACACTCACTCTCAGCACTGGGGCCCCCCAGGGTTGTGTTCTGAGCCCCCTGCTGTACTCTTTGTACACCCACGACTGCGTGGCCACTACCAACTCCACCTCCATCATCAAGTTTGCTGACGACACCGTCGTGGTCGGACTGATCACCAACAATGATGAGTCGGACTACCTAGAGGAGATTGGAAATCTGGAGAACTGGTGCCAGAGGAACAATCTCCTCCTGAACGTCAGTAAGACAAAGGAGCTGATAGTGGACTTTAGTACAAAGCAGGAGAGGAACTACCAGACCCCCGTCATCAACAGGAGCCCAGTGGAGAGAGTGGACAGGTTCAGATACCTCGGTGTTCACATCACGCAGGACCTATCATGGTCCTGTCACATCAACACCGTGGTGAAAAAAGCCCGGCAGCGTCTCTACCACCTCAGACGCTTGAGAGACTTTAGACTGCCCTCCAAGGTGCTCAGGAACTTCTACTCCTGCACCATAGAGAGCATCCTGTCGGGAAACATCACGACCTGGTTCGGGAACAGCACCATGCAGGACAGACGAGCTCTACAGAGGGTGGTGCGATCAGCCGAGCGCATCATCCGCACTGAGCTCCCTGACCTGCACTCCATCTACAGCAAGCGGTGCTGGACTAAGGCCAGGAAGATCATGAAGGACCTCAGTCACCCCAGTAATGGACTGTTCTCTTTGCTGCGGTCTGGGAAGAGATTCCGCTCCCTAAAGGCCAACACAGAGAGACTGAGGAGGAGCTTCTTCCCGCAGGCGATAAGGTCTCTCAATCACACCTCCACACAGGACTAATAACATCTTTTAAGCTCACAACACTGACTGGACAATCATGGACACATTCATACACACTTGCACTAAATTACTCATACATCTGGACAATTGCACATGTCACCTTTCATGCATATTTGCACAACCACTGACACTTTAATACCATATTTCTATATTTTTGCAATATTTTATTATGCCCTTATGCACAGTTAATTTTACAAATTTTACTAGTCAAATTATTTCTTTAGTATTTCCTTTTTATTGATTATTTATTTTACGTACAAGATTTTATTTTCTTTTTTTTTAAGGTCACTGGCGGTCGTATAAACGCATTTCACTGCATATTATACTGTGTATGACTGTGTATGTGACTAATAAAATTTGAATTTGAATTTGAATTTGATGAATGGTTTGAGTTGAGAGATATGGAATACTGGATGGATCCGGAGTGCCGCAGGCAGCTGGAGCCGGTAGGTGACATGGTTGATACGATGAGTGATGCGATATGGTCCGACGAATCTGGGGGAGAGTTTTCTGGATTCTGTGCGGAGGTGCAGGTTTCTTGTAGACAGCCATACTTTGTCACCTACGTGGTACAATCGTCCCGGTGGGTGTCGACGGCGATGTTGGATGGCGTAGCGGGTGTTGGCTCGTTGGATGGCTGCGTTGGCGAGGCGCCATATCCGTCGACACCTGCAGACCAACTGTTGGGCCGAGGGTACATCAACCTCCGGTTCTTGGTGTTCGAACATCGGAGGTTGGAAACCATGGCACACCTCAAATGGGCTTAGCTTGGTGGCGGTGGAGACGTGAAGGTTGTGTGAAAGCTCCGCCCAAGTGAGGTGGCGGGCCCAGGAGCGCTGACGATCTGCCACAAAACACCTCAAGTAGCGCTCCAGTTGTTGGTTGGTCCGCTCCGTCTGACCATTGGTCTGAGGGTGGTAGCCAGATGAGAGACTACAAGTGGAGTTGATCAGACGGCAGAAGGCTTTCCAGAACCGGGCAGTGAACTGGGGCCCCCTGTCCGAGACGATGTCCTTGGGGAACCCATGCAGTCGGACTACGTGCTCTAATATCAGCTCGGCTGTCTGTTTAGCTGACGGGAGTCCGGAAAGGGCCACCAGGTGCACAGCTTTGGAGAAACGATCCACAATGGTTAAAATGGTGTCCTTATCCTCTGAAGCCGGCAGGCCCGTGATGAAATCAACGGCAATGTGCGTCCAGGGCCTTCGGGGAACTGGGAGCGGGTGGAGTTCCCCGGGTGTTGGTTGGTTTGTGTCCTTGGCCCGGGCGCACACTGGGCACGCCTGGACGAACTCATTGACGTCCTTGGCCATGGAAGGCCACCAGAAGGCACGGCGGATGAACTGGAGGGTGCGTTGGGTGCCTGGATGTCCGGAGATGGGAGTGGAGTGACCCCACTGGATGACCTCCGTTCGAAGGGTCTCTGGAAAATAGAGTCGTCCAGGCGGCACACCTGCCGGTTCGTCCTCCGCAGTCTGTGCCTGGCGAACCCTGGTCTCCAGTTCCCAACGGAGAGGGGCGATGATTTTTGATGATGGCAGGACAGGCGCGGGGTCCGCCCGGGGGCTGTCCTCTTCATGTTGTCGCGAGAGGGCGTCAGCTTTGATGTTCTTGGACCCCGGGCGGTAGGACAGATGGAAATTATATTGCTCGAAGAACAATGCCCACCGCGCCTGTCGAGGGTTCAGCTGCTTAATGTTGCGGATGGTGATGAGGTTCTGATGATCGGTCCAGATGAGGAATGGTTCTCTGGCGCCCTGGAGCCAGTGTCGCCATTCTTCCAATGCCCACTTTATGGCCAGCAGCTCGCGGTCCCCTACCCCGTATCGCTGCTGAGTGGAATCAAATTTTTTGGAAAAGAAACTGCATGGGTGCAGCTTCTGATCTGGACCTCGTTGTGAGAGGACCGCTCCGGCGCCCACATCCGAGGCGTCCACCTCCACAACGAACGGTTGATCTGCATCCGGGTGAAGGAGAATGGGGGCGGTGGTAAATCGGTGGCAGAGTTCATGGAAGGCGGATATGGCCGTAGGGTTGAGCTGAAAGTGATGGGACGAGAGTCGGGTCAGAGCGGTTAAGGGGGCCGCAACTGTACTGTAGCCCCGGATAAAGCGACGGTAGAAGTTCGCAAACCCGAGAAACCGTTGAAGCTGTTTGAGGGTCTTGGGTAGGGGCCAATGACGCACAGCCTCTAGCTTCTGCGGGTCCATGGCCACACCCTGGGGCGAGATAACAAAACCCAGGAACGTGGTGGAGTGCTCGTGGAAAGCACACTTCTCCAACTTACAGTACAGTTGGTGGGCGACTAATCTCTTTAGTACCGCTCTGACGTGTTGAATGTGTTCGGTGAGGCTGTGTGAGTAGATGAATATGTCGTCTAGGTAGACGAATACCCATCTGCCGAGCATATCTCTGAGGACATCGTTAATAAACTGTTGGAAAGCTGCTGGTGCGTTGCAAAGTCCAAACGGTATTACCAGGCTTTCATAGTGTCCTGTGGGGGTGATGAAGGCCGTTTTCCACTCATCGCCCTCCGGAGGTCCAACTTAGTGAAAATGGTGGCACCAGAGAGGGCGTCCAGGGCAGAGTTGGTAAGCGGCAACGGATGTCGGTTCTTAATGGTTATGTTGTTGAGCCCCCGATAGTCAACACATGGGCGTAGGTCACCGCCTTTTTTCTTCACGAAGAAGAACCCCGCGGCGGCAGGCGATGAGGATGGTCGGATGGTGCCGTTACGTAGGGCCGAAGTTACATATTCCTCCATCGCCTGAGTCTCGGAGATGGATAGGGAGTAGAGATGGCCGCGGGGAGGAGTGGAACCCGGCTGAAGGTCAATCGCCAGGTCGTAGGGGCGGTGAGGTGGTAGGTGAGTCGCCCGTCGCTTACAAAATGCTTCAGCCAGGTCCTGAGAGGCGGCGGGAATGGCGTTGGTGTCGACGTCGGGGGCCTCGGACTCCCTAGAGCACGTCCCAGCCGAAGCCTGTAGGCAGAGTTCTGAACAGGTCGGGCCCCACTGTAGGATCCTGTTTTGATTCCAGGAAATAAGCGGATCGTGCTGGAGAAGCCACGGGTGTCCAAGTATGATTGGTGGTGATGAGACGGAGGTGAGGTGAAACTGGATTGATTCGTGATGCTGACCAATGATGAGGGTGATGGGTTGAGTCTGGGTGGTAATGGGGCTGGAGGAGAGAGGCCAACCATCGACTGATGTAATTTTAACAGGCTGGGATAACGCTTCAAATTCCACCTCCAGACTTTTGGCATAAGATGAGTCAATGAAGTTACCTGCAGCCCCGGAGTCGATGAATGCGGTACTTCTGACCCGTTTGTGACCAATCTGGAGGTGTACCTGGACCGTGAGACGAGAGACGCTAGGTGTGGTAGCAGAGAGGTGGAGATGGCCCGGTGAGCTGCTCCCAACGCTCACCGGGCCTGGGCGTTTCCCTGGCGACGTGGGCAGATGGCTCTGTGGTGCTCTGCCGATCCACAATAAGCACAAAGTCCTTTTTTAAAGCGTCGTTCTCGTTCTTCTGCGGTCAGGGATGCGCGCCCTAATTGCATGGGTTCCCCGGCTCCGGTGTAAACCACGGCAGTAGGTGGAGAACCAACATGTCCCTGGGTAGTGTAGGTAGCTGACTTCGATGGACGTGAAGTGGTGGGGGTGAAAGTGGGTGTTGGCGGCAGGGTCCTAGGGGCCGGCTTCGGACGAGAGAGGAGGCGTTGGACGATCCGAAGGGCGAGTTGGATCACTCCCTCCAGCGTGGCAGGAAGCTCTCGCCCTGCTAATTCGTCCTTAATCCCCGAATTCAGTCCCTCATAGTAGGAGGTCCGGAGCGCTGCATCGCCCCAGGTGGTCTGAACGGTGAGAGTGCGGAACTCGGCGGTGTAGCGACTCACAGATGACCCTCCCTGCCGCAGGTGGTAAAGTTTGGTGTCGGTCTTCACCTCGCCCGCAGGGTGTTCAAAAGTGAGCCGGAGTTGATGTGTGAACTCATTGTATGAGTAGGCGGTGTCTGTGTCTGCTTGGAGAACTGCCGTGGCCCACTCAGCTGCCTGCCCTGTGAGCAACGAAACGAGGAGAGCAATGCGTATCCGATCGGTGGAGTACTTGATGGGATTGAACTCAAACACCAGGTCGAGCGCCGTCAAAAACACATTGCATCTCCCGTCCGTGCCATTCCATTTCTCTGGTAATGATATAAAGATGTCAGAAGAGGGGGGGGAGGGGGATGCGATGCCGCGGCCGCCACGACAGGAGGCCGGTTAGCCGCGCTAGCAACAGCCGCCCGAAGATCCGCGTTCTCCCGCCTGAGATCCGCAACCTCGCGGCGCAAGGCCGCGATGTCTTGGACGCTCCGGCGAAGAGCAGCGACCTCCTCGGTTAGTCTATTAACCAGCACGGTATGCCGATCCACCACGCCGCAGAGGCGCACGTGATCCGCTGGGTTCACCGTCAGGGGCTCAGTCATTCTGTCATGAACTAACCTCGGTGACCAGAAGACGTAGCTTAGCGGTTAGCCCAATGTAGCTTGGATGGTAAACCCAAACGCGGAGTAACAGCGAGTAGGCAGGATAACCACGCGATTTATTCTAAGGACTCTCCCGAAAACGGAGCAAGGGAAAAACACAAATTTAACCCGCGTCCTAAAAATACACACACAACGATAGGAAGCAACAACCAAAAGATAGTGAGTACTCATGGTTTGATGAACGTCAACCTGAACCGACATGGGCCGAACTCAATGACTGAGCGGTAAGCCAACGTTTGTTTACCTCTTTTATACTTCCTGGTTTGGCACCCGCCTTACTTCCGGGTCCTAGTGCCGGGTGCAGATTGAGTGTGCATGACACTCTCATTTGATCACTCAGGTTTGTTGACGGTGAGGTAATTGTTTGCTTTACATCTCAGGGACCCCTCATGTTTGTGTTTCCTTCTGGCTCTCCCTTTTAGTTATGCTGTCATAGTTAGTCCTGCCGGAGTCTCTGCTTGCACTCTACAGTATATATTCATTCACATTATACATTATGTGACTGTGACCATACCTAACTGCCATCTCTCCTCTTCTGCTCTTTCTCCCCCTCTTTCTCTTCCCTCTCTCCCCCTGTCTCCCCCTTTCACGCTTTCTCTCTCTCTGTCGAGCTACACATGCCATTAGTGAGCTGCCAATGATCCAGACTCCAGATCTCGTCACATGGATGCCCCGTGTGTCTCTTTGGGATGCGTCTGGTGTCTGGGGATGATTCTCTCTACCTAGAAGACGGTTCTGGCCTCAACTAGTGTTGGAAACTGTTTCTCTGGGGACTTGACAGTTCGATAGTTCAGGACTCGAACTTCCTACAAGTCTACCTGAGTCTCCAATAACTACCTGGACTCCATACTAACATCAATTAACATCAACTATTATAGCTGAACTGCCTGCCACCTAACACACTGTGTAATTGCAGATCAATTCCTGCTATCTGTTTCACCCAAATGAGGATGGGTTCCCCGTTGAGTCTGGTTCCTCTCAAGGTTTCTTCCTATTACCATCTCAGGGAGTTTTTCCTTGTCACTGTCGCCCTTGGCTTGCTCACCAGGGACTATCTGACCATTTTGATTCATACACATTCACATTCATTCATTCATTCATGCATCTTCTATACCGCTTTATCCTGTATTTAGGGTCGCGGGGACCTGGAGCCTATCCCAGGAGACTCGCAGAGTCGCAGAGCACACACACTCATTCACACTCTATGGTCAATTTAGGAACGCCAATTAGCCTAATCTGCATGTCTTTGGACTGTGGGAGGAAACCGGAGTACCTGGAGGAAACCCACCAAGCACAGGGAGAACATGCACACAGAGACGCGAATCGAGCCTGGCTGGGAATCGAACCCGGACCCTGGAGGTACATTCACATTCCAGACAAACTTAAATAATTCTTTTGATTGTGTAAAGCTGCTTTGAGACAATGACAATTGTTAAAAGCGCTATACAAATAAATTTAATTGAAATTTAATTGAATAGTAACCTCTTGGATAGTGAAAGTTTGATCTCCATCCCTCCAGCATCATTGTGGAGTCCTAATAACTCAGAAATGAGAAAGTTTCACTGCAGGTTCTAAAAAAAATTTTGGGTCAAAATCAACCCTAATAATAATAATAATAATAATAATAATAATAATAATAATCTTTTGATGTTCATGTCAGTGCAAATTCCTGATATATGATAACCCCAGTGATCACACTTGAAACAAGTGTAACTCTTTAGAAAGCACAACTATTTTTGCCACTCCCATGTCTTAAGCCCCCCCCCCCCACTCACTTTCTTTTCCAGTCTCTCATTCTATGCGCTTCTCTTTTTTTTTTCAAACTTCCCTCCTTTTCTCCCTCTTCCTCAGAGTTTGTGGTAATTCCTCTAGATTGTTGGTTAACCTGCATAGATTGATAGTTAACTTGATGAGGGTAGGACCTTGCAAGGTATCTAGCTGTGCATGTCATTGCTTTTAGACAGTGCAGTTCATAATATCAGCCCGTGAATCCTTATTTGGACATTTAGACCAAAGCGAGTGCTTGTGGTCTTACAAACATTTAAATTATCGTCTTTGAGAAAAAATGCTGTTTTTGTAATCCCTGTTTTGTATCTACAGTACATGTCCTGCAGTTATATGGACATTCTGTAGACAGATTTTGATGAATGAGTGTGAGTGTATGCTTTACACAGCTGGAAAACTCTGAGATACCCAATCGCAGCTGCTTTCTCATGTGGGAGGGAGAAGGAAGTAAGTGTTGATATCTGTGAAGTGTGTGACCATATAACAGACGGAGGTGAGGTGAGTAACTGCTTCTGACGATAGCTCACGATGGAACGACTTGATCTGGAAATGAAACAAAAGCGCTACTGCATTCAAGGGAAGCATGTCGCGCTCATATGCTTGGCTGTGATGGTGACAGGTATTGCAGTGGGTCTTGGGGTGGGCCTGAGCCAGAAGACCTCCTCCACTAATGAGGGCACCAAGCCGACAACAACAACACCGCCAACAACAAGCAGCCCAGTCATGGACCGAAGCCCCTGCAAACCCTCCAACAACACGAGTGGTGGCTGGACCAATTTTCGTCTGCCTGACTACATCATACCAATCCACTATGACCTACACATGGAGCCCAACCTAGATACAGATGTTTATACTGGCAGTGTAGCCATCCATCTAAATCTGACAAAGCCCAGCACTTACATATGGCTGCACATTCGAGAGACGTTTGTATCAACCATACCAACTCTCCAGCTCAAGGATCCAACTGATACCATCTCCATTGGTCTGAAGGGGTGCTTTGAGTATACTCCACAGGAGTATGTAGTCGTAGAGGCCACAGAGGAACTGAGAGCCACAAGCACAGATGAGTACTACATCCTCACTCTGAAGTTCCAGGGCTGGCTGAATGGCTCTCTTGTCGGCTTCTACAAAACAACCTACCTTGAGGATGGAATAATCAAGTCAGTGCTATTTCTTTCTACTCTCTGCTGTGGGAATGTAGGATAAAAATGTATTAATATGTTTTGCTTTCAACAAACTTGCTGACAGATCTGGTATTTCACAGTGAAGAGGGAAATCTAATAGAACAAAAATTCCATCACTGTGCTTTATCTTGTTGTGGATTGCAATGATTAACAATCTTTATTCATCATCCTGGTACAGTTTGTACCAGACTTGCATACATCTTAAATCATTTTAACACTATATCCGTCGTTTTTGATGCATGGAAACAGCCGTCTGTGCAACAGCTTAGTGCAGCTTTTGCATTCCTTACAAGACCATTGGTGTGTAGGTGCAAAGATCAGAGCACAGATCACAGAAAAGACCACACATGAAAGACAGCAGAATGAGTTATAGGCTCCAGGGGGAGTTATAGGCTCCTACTAAGGATTCCAGTGGATTGTTCCAAAGTAGTGTGCTTAGTCCTCGATCAACAACATCTTTTGTAATTATTCTACATTTCATATAATGTTAATACCTAAGGTGAATTTATATTGTACCATAATAATGTGTGCAGTATACAAATTTCACAGCACAAACAAATGCAGTAACTACAGTTGAGCAGAATACTGTTATTTACACGATGCACTTTTTTAAAACTGTGGCATGAAAAGCTGTATATTGTAGCCTACAAACAGACATATGGGTGCCAGGAATTGTTTCTAGAATAGCTTGATTGGGTCAGTAGTTTTAAACAGTAGCTCAAAACACAATACCATATCTTAGAATATCACTTTTGTATCTAGTACACAGCATTTGTCTAAAATAACCAATAGTAAATCTTCTGCACTTTAGAACAATAGGTTCTGAGTGTAATAATACTTAATGTGAAAGTGTCATTGAGATGGAGTGTTCTCCTCTTGGTGAACTGTAATAGAAAATGTAAACAAAGTGCTGGATTTTACAAGTACCTAACGTTCTCTTACAGAAAAATTGCAGCCACAGACCACGAACCCACCGATGCTCGTAAATCTTTCCCCTGTTTTGACGAGCCTAATAAAAAAGCCACATACAAAATTTCCATCACCCATGACCAGGACTACAGTGCCTTGTCCAACATGCCAGTGGAGGTATGCTGCACATGCTCAAACACATGGTGTAAATGTGTGTATGAACATTATGTTTTGTATCTATTATTCCAGAACCCTGACCGACCAATTATCTAACCTTTACTTTTATATGTTTTTAACAGCATATTTTAGAGTTTTTTGACCAAAAGGTAAAAACTACTTTTGTCACATCAGTTAAGATGAGTACCTACTTGGTGTGTTTTGCAGTACACCAGTTCACTTATGTGGAACGGAAGTCTAAAAGTAACATTCCAGTAAGTATACTCTTCTCCAAGCATCAGTGTCTTCAGTGTTTATGTTTCTATCAAAGGCAAGAATAAATGCTGCTCATGAGAGTGAGACTCTCCTCTTACCCTTCAGCTTAGGATCTACGCCCAGCCTTTACAGATCCACACTGCTGAATATGCTGCAAATGTCACTAAGATCGTCTTTGACTATTTTGAAGAATACTTTAACATGAATTACTCCATTGGAAAGCTTGGTAAATATGTTGAATAGATTTACACATATTTATTATAGAGTATACGCATAGCATTTTCCATTCAGTTTAACTATGTCTGACTCAATTTTATTTGTGTACAATTCATTATATTGAATGATTTTAATCATGATTGTTGGAACTAATAAAAGTCCTATGAAAGAAGAAATCCTCCTCATTATATTCCATGACATTCCTTTTGCAGATAAAATAGCAATCCCAGACTTCGGGACAGGAGCGATGGAAAACTGGGGCTTGATTACCTACAGAGAGAGCAACCTGTTGTATGATGAGAAGGAGTCTTCCTCCTATAATAAGCAGCGTGTGGCCAGTGTCATCGCCCATGAACTTGTGCACCAGGTTAATGACACATGTATCATATAACTCTTAAAATAATGCTTTAAAAGGCAGTATTGCATGCTAGTCACAATTTTATGACAGTTTTTAAATATACATAGATCCAGTTTGTGATATCCAAGGACCTCTGACACTCCGTAAGTGGTGTTAAGCAGTACTTCGAAATGCTGTTTCTGCATGTTGTTCTCTAAATCAATTGCCAGAATCTTCTATATGCCAAAAGCAACTTTATAATCCTGCTATTGTGTCATATTTTTATATAGTATTTTGCACTTATCTGTTCCTTTATCTCTTTCATATGTTTAGTACATTTGAAAAACAAACCAGAGATTACCCGCATAAAGATAACTAACGTGGTTACTTTATATGATAAAAGTCGATTTTTTTCTCTGTGATGAGTACAGCCTACTGCGGTCATGGCCTTTGTATCACACCAGAGTCTCGATAAGCAAATTTTACAATTTATACAGGTTAAAGGTTGTTGGGCGCAATCCACATCCATAAAACAAGCACATTTTTGCAGTGAAATTCCCGATAATTTCCGGCACACATAGTGTAGGCACGGTTTTTATCTCTTTATCTGTGTTTCTAGTCCCTTTAATCACAAAATCAAAAGGGGTATCTGATGTGGTGTGTTGTTTGTGGATAAACGTAATTGCCCATGTTTACTACAGTACATGATTGTCTGCATTCTAATGGCAGTGGTTTGGCAATATTGTCACGATGGACTGGTGGGATGACTTGTGGCTGAATGAGGGATTTGCCAGCTTCTTTGAATATGTGGGTGTGGAACAAGCTGAGCCCGATTGGGGAATGGTGAGCCCAATAACTTACATCATTTACTCCACTTAATACAATTTGGTAGATACTGATTAAAAAATAAGATTGTTTTAAAAATACATATATTTTCTCTGACCAGCGCGACATCATGCTCATTGATGATGTATTTCCTGTCTTGGTTGATGATGCACTGCTCACTTCTCACCCCATCATTGTTGATGTGTCCACACCTTCAGAAATCACATCTGTTTTTGATGCCATCTCATATAGCAAGGTGTGTTTACACCATGATCTTACAGCTGTTGTCTTAAAGCTATTTCTTAGGATGCTTTTTTTAAATTTATATATTTTTTACTTTTAACATTGTGATTAGATGCCAATTAGTAATAGATCTAGTGGCTTCCTGTTACTTTCTTGAATACATGACTGAAAAACAAATGTCCTCATGTTAACCTCTGATTTGTAGGGAGCATCTATTTTGAGAATGTTGGAGGATTGGATGGGTCGAGACAATTTTAGAGATGGCTGTCGGGTAAGGTTTTAGAAGAAGTACAAAGGTTTTATTACTTCTATTACATCTACAGTATCTGTGTATCCACAATATAAAGTAGCACTGAACTTGAAACCTTTCTTCCACCAGAAATATTTGAAAGCCTTCACTTTTCAGAATGCCAAGACATCAGATTTTTGGAATGCCCAGTCTGAGGTAGTCATTTTACTGAAGGGAATGCAAATGGGAATGTAAATGGTTTTGCTTGGACCAAGAAACATTCAGGTTTTTGGCAATAAATGTTAGCATCTTTCTAATAGAATAAATATGGATTATATTAGGTGTTCAAGATACCTGTAGAAAATGTTATGGATACATGGACCAAACAGATGGGTTACCCAGTGCTGAGTCTTACTAATACAAATACAGAGGCTAAACTCACCCAGAAGAGGTTCCTCCTGGATCCTAATGCTGACCCAACTCAACCCAGCTCTCCTATGGGGTGAGTCTGGTTATGTCATTATGTCTTTATTCCCTCTGGTCTTCTACGTACATTTATCAAGGCATACATTACGTTGTCAAAATCAGTTGAATGCTGTCTTCAGTTCAGAGAAATGACTCTCTTCAGATATTGTGCATGGTTAATCTCTCCCACAGCTACAAGTGGACCATTCCTGTGCAATGGAATTCATTCAACACCAACAAGACAGACACTGTGCTCTTTGATAAAGACCAAACAGGTACTAGTACAGAATCATACCTTTTAAATCAAGTTAATTTAATCAATATCATTATCTCCACTTCAAAATCTCACACCTGGAACCTAAGCACCTGTTATAAAAATAACTCATGTGTAATTTTTCTTTCAGAGGTAATTATTGAAAACTACTCCCCTGCTGATGGACTCATCAAAGTTAACAACGACCACATGGGCTTTTACCGCGTCAATCATCCTGAGGACATATGGGCTGTCATCAGCCAACAGCTGCTAACAGATCACCTGGTACTATCTCCTGTGTTTATACCCCATTTAATGTTTATAGCTGTGATAATGTGCATCCATAAAGGTTTAAATTGCCAGTGCCTGTTTTTATGGCTTTATTGCAGGTCTTTGGTGCAGCAGACAGAAGTGGTTATATTGATGATGTATTCGCTTTAGCAAGGTATATTTATTCATCAAAAACAGGGCCAGTGAGGCTGGTAGTGATACAAGATGGGAGAACTATAATCTAATACTTATTAATAGCAAGACAATAAAATTATTAAGACTGATCAATAAACAACAAAAAAACAACAACACCAATAACATAATAATAATAATAATAATAATAATAATAATACTACTACTAATAATAATAAACTCTCTAAAAAATGTGACCGTTTATTCAATATATTTATCAATTGTATACTTCATTTTTTTTTATTTGTCTACCTGGATGGTAATATGCATAGTTTTAAATTTCTTTTAAAATGTATTTCCACAGGGCAGATGTGATTATAAATTATAATACCACTTTTGAATTACTTAATTACCTGGGAAAAGAGAAAGAGTATATTGTGTGGGCTCGGGTTGCCTCATCAATAGCTTATGTGAAGGACATGCTGGCAAGTGACTCTACACTCTATTCCAAATTTCAGGTGAGGCTCTCAAGAACTTGACTATTCATCCAAATATTAAATGTTCTTTGCGTTACATTAAGTGAGCATTGAATCTCAGTGGTAGGTTTCTTGTGTGCCATGTGGAATGCCAGGGTTCAATTTCCACCCATTGCCCAAACCCCACTGTACAGCTAAAATGGGAGGGTGTAAAACCTGTGTAAAGTTGTGGTCTGCCTTCGAAGATGCCATGTTCTAAGATGCACTCCTACTGTAGATAACATCAAGAAATAAGAGCTGAAATTCTGATCTGTTGTCCCAAGTTCATGTTGTGATCTTGAACCTGAATGTCTTGTGTAAAGCAAAAATAAGAACTGACTTTGCTGTTGCAATACTTTCAGGGGGATTTATACATTCATGATTCTTAAAAAGATTACCAAAGAGTAACTGTTTGGTGAGCAGTCTTGTTCTAATGTACTTTTTTTATGTATCCATGATCAGAAACTTTTTCAGCAACATGTGTACAACATCTCTAGAGAGCTGGGCTGGGAAGATGTGGGCAGCCAAACTGAACGGTACACAACTTGCAGGCCTTTCTTGCTGATCTTGTAAAAAAAAAAAAAAAAAAAAAAAAGAAATATGTGTAAATATTCGATGTGTGCATGTGTGTATGTGTCGATGTGTGTATTCATCTTGCAGGCTATTAAGGGAGACAGTTCTCGGTATTGCCTGCCAAATGGACGATACAGAAATCCTCTCTCAGGCGTCTGCCATTTTTGACGATTGGATTAATGGAAAAATAAGGTACAGTCAATGATGATAAAAAAAAAATCTAATTAAATCATCCCGTTGCAAATAAGTAAAGTGAACAGAAATTTTCTCACCGTGAGTGCAGCAGTGTACCAGTGAATCTGAGGCTACTGGTGTATCGATACGGGATGAAGAATTCGGGAACAAAGGACAGCTGGGAAATTATGTTTGAGAGGTACTGCAGTACCACACTTGCTCAAGAAAAGGACAAGCTGCTCTATGGCCTGGCTTCTATAGAAAATGTTTCACTCCTGGACAGGTAAGGCATTCAATGAAATGAAATAAGAGGGCAAACCAAATGAAAACGCAATAACTAAAAGCAAAATAGAGGCAGTTCTGTAAAGTGAATGTACAGTAGAAGATCAAATGTTAAAATAGAAATTACAGTCATTCACCTTGCATTTCTAATCTATGACTTCCTGTAAATGTTGCAAGCATCAGGAAAAATGATAACCATAATGTTTAATGATAATCATAAATTTGTTTATGACAGGCTGCTTGAGGCATCTAAAAATGAGGCCATTGTAAGGAGTCAAGACTTGTTCACCCTGGTGCGATATGTGTCCCTAAACAAGTATGGCGAGAGCATGGCTTGGGATTGGGTCACTCTTAATTGGGACTATCTAGTGAAAAGGTGAGTGTGTCAGAAGGGGACAGTGAAAAAAACTTATAGCTAAACACAGCTATCAAACAGCAGACAAATAAAGGGGTTATATGTTTGGTCAATCTGGTCAATTTTTGGTCTTTATCTGTATCTCACTATCTGATTTAGATACACAATTACGGACAGGAATCTTGGACGTCTTCCTAACAGAATCAGTACGTCATACAACACAGAGCTGCAGCTGTGGAAGGTAATCTCCCCCAACACACACACACACACACACACACACACACACACACACACACACACACACACACACACACACACATACAGTATATATAAGTTTTTTTGTTTTGTTTGTAATACATTATATTATATATAAATGTTCTTTGTAACTCAGGTCTAACAGTATGTCGAAAAATGTCTCTTGATGTTTTCTTTTTTTGGTTGACCTTAGCTTTGGTAGATACAGTATTTCAACTAGTAATTTCACATCGTTATTTATTTGTTTGTTTGCTTATTCATTTGTTCATTCTTTCATTATCTATTCACTCATTCTTTCATTTTGTTTTCAGATGGAACACTTTTTTGCCCTAAACCCAAATGCTGGAGCAGGAGAGACACCCAGAAAGCAGGCTTTGGAAAGAACGAAGAGCAATATTGACTGGGTGAAACGCAACCAAGAGGAGATCAAATCCTGGCTGGACCACAACGTGTCTTAAACATTTAACACACTTAAGCACACACTTCTCAAAACACTCTCCCATTCTCTTCAGGATTTCCCCCCCAAGAAATTAACCTTAATACTAAAAGAATGAGAGAAACTGAACTTTTTACAAAATTCTAATTATTTGTAATCAGTGTTAATGCACAAGAACAGAAAAAGGTCTACTGACAAAGTTATAGCTTTGTTTTGTTCTAGTTTAATGTTAATCACTTTGACCTGAAAATTCATTTGGACTGTAGATTTGTTACTTTGTATTTAAGTGCTGGCTGGTTAAACGAAAACTACTCAAAATGTTGAGTGTAGTATGATTATATATTCTTGTCATTATATATTCTTTTCAAGGTCGTCATTATTCTTTGATATTTGGCCAAAAGTATTCGCCTGCCTGCATCACATGCATATGAACTTAAGTAACATCCATATACAGTATACAGTATATATACGTATATGCACTATATATACATACATATATACATACATATATATATATATATATATATATATATATATATATATATATATATATATATATATATATATATACACTTTATATATACATAATATATACACTATACCACATGTCCTCGAAAAAATGTAAAAATACAGAGTACCTATATGTAGACTTTAATGTAAAATATCAGTGGGGTCATACATTTTTTCCAAATATTTTTCTTTTTCTTGTGTCAAGTCCTTTTCAACTTACATCTACTGTAGTAGCAAACATTCTACTTCACATACTATGGTGCTATATATGGTTCAAGAAAGTATCAGCGACCAGCGCTGAGCAGAGGACATGATGGGCTCTGTCAGTAATATCACAGATTACTGGTTGTGAGGCAGTTGAGAGATCGTCATAGGAACATGGTTGTTGATGGTGACATGTCTTCGGGTCTGGCATCGCAACATCCCCATGATGGCTCTTCTGAACCTTAAGCAAATAAAACAAACAGAATGACAATGTGCATATGGGTATGACCTGATCATAATAATTTCATGGCATGACCTGATCACGATCAATTTTATTAGCAAGAATTCATGTTCCAGACCATCGGAGCAAATTACTTCCTGTTGGCGATAACATAGATGCAGGGGTTGTAGAAAGTGGAAGACTTTGCAAAGAGCGGGGCGATGATGGCCATCGGTGCAGGAATGTTTCTTGGATCGCCAAATGATGCCCAAAGACACACAATAGAGTAAGGAGACCAGGCCAGCAAAAACATAACAATCATCACAATAGACATCTGTAAAACACAGGTTAATATCAAGCTTACACACAAACAACAAATACATTAGTTTCATTATAATGCAAAAAGAAAAGAAAGGAAAGAAAATGCTTGCCTTAGTTACATCTGTCTGGTCTGACCAATCAATGTTTATGCTGTCTAGACAGTTGCTTGCCTTGTACCTTTTCATGGTGACTGAAACATTGTAATAGCAATACAGCATGACAGAGAGTGGTATGATAAAATTAACTGAAATCACAGCCATTGTGTATGAGATAAAAGACCTGCAGGGATAGATGAAAAGAAAAAATATTAACACAAACAGAAAATTGTAGAGGTCGAAGGAAAGTCGGGTGAAAATTATGGTAATGGAACACAACAGTAGTCTATAGTCAATAGTCTAGTGTCATGTTTCCTAGGATTGAATGAGGCAAATAAATAGTGTTGAGCAGATAAAGCATAAAGCTGACATAATATAAAAAACAGGTATATTACAGGCTTAGTGACCAGCCATAAGGGACTTTTTTTTGTAAAATGAACCCACGCATCATTATTCCTCCAGTTGATTGTGCAGGTAGCTCCAGTTGGATCAGGTGCATATCCAGCCCATCCCACAATTGGCATGGAAGACCAGAACACTGCGTTTAGCCATGCAGCCATAATCAACAGTGTATATGAGTGTGTCGTCATCTTCTGGCCTACAAGCATATCAGCATGCAAACAGTACAGTTTAGGCAGGTTAGTGTATATATATATATATACACAAACCGGATTCCAAAAAAGTTGGGACACTAAACAAATTGTGAATAAAAACTGAATGCAATGATGTGGAGATGGCAAATGTCAATATTTTATTCAGAATAGAACATAAATCACGGAACAAAAGTTTAAACTGAGAAAATTTATCATTTTAAGGGAAAAATATGAATCAAAATGTCATGGTGTGAACAAATCCCAAAAAAGTTGGGACAAGGTCATTTTCACCACTGTGTGGCATCTCCCCTTCTTCTTACAACACTCAACAGATGTCTGGGGACCGAGGAGACCAGTTTCTCAAGTTTAGAAATAGGAATGCTCTCCCATTCTTGTCTAATACAGGCCTCTAACTGTTCAGTTGTCTTGGGCCTTATTTGTCGCACCTTCCTCTTTATGATGCGCCAAATGTTCTCTATAGGGGAAAGATCTGGACTGCAGACTGGCCATTTCAGTACCCAGATCCTTCTCCTACGCAGCCATGATGTTGTGATTGATGCAGAATGTGGTCTGGCATTATCTTGTTGAAAAATGCAGGGTCTTCCCTGAAAGAGATGACTAGATGTTGTTCTAGAAGCTGAATATATTTTTCTGCATTGATGGTGCCTTTCCAGACATGCAAGCTGCCCATGCCACACGCACTCATGCAACTCCATACCATCAGAGATGCAGGCTTATGAACTGAGCGTTGATAACAACTTGGGTTGTCCTTGTCCTCTTTGGTCCGGATGACATGGCGTCCCACATTTCCAACAAGAACTTCGAATTGTGACTCGTCTGACCACAGAACAGTCTTCCATTTTGCCACACTCCATTTTAAATGATCCCTGGCCCAATGAAAACGCCTGTGCTTGTGGATCTTGCTTAGAAATGGCTGCTTCTTTGCACTGTAGAGTTTCAGCTGGCAACGGCGGATGGCACGGTGGATTGTGTTCACTGACAATGGTTTCTGGAAGTATTCCTGAGCCAATTATGTGATTTCCTTTACAGTAGCATTCCTGTTTGTGGTGTAGTGTCGTTTAAGGGCCCGGAGATCACGGGCATCCAGTATGGTTTTACGCCCTTGACCCTTATGCACAGAGATTGTTCCAGATTCTCTGAATCTTCGGATGATATTATGCACAGTTGATGATGATAACTGCAAAGTCTTTGCAATTTTTCGCTGGGTAACACCTTTCTGATATTGCTCCACTATCTTTCTGAGCAACATTGTGGGAATTGGTGATCCTCTACTCATCTTGGCTTCTGAGAGACACTGCCACTCTGAGAAGCTCTTTTTATACCCAATCATGTTGCCAATTAACCTAATTACTGTTAATTGGTCTTCCAGCTCTTCGTTATGCTCAAATTTACTTTTTCCAGCCTCTTATTGCTACTTGTCCCAACTTTTTTGGGATTTGTTGACACCGTGAAATTTGGAATCAACATATTTTTCCTTTAAAATGATACATTTTCTCGGATTAAACTTTTGATCTGTCATCTATGTTCTATTCTGAATAAAATATTGACATTTGCCATCTCCACATCATTGCATTCAGTTTTTATTCACAATTTGTTCCGTGTCCCAACTTTTTTGGAATCCGGTTTGTATATATATACATATATAAAAACATTTGATGAATATCAAGCTCCATACCAATATCAGGTCTGCAGATGCTAATATATCTGTCAATGGCTACCACAGTGAGCAGTCCAATGCTGGCCATCCCAAAGAATATGTTCAGGGCAGCATAGACCTTCAAGAGATATATTAACAGATTATGGTCAACGGTCATAAATATTCGCACAAAAATACATTGCATTGCCAAAGAAGCCACTGTTTGTATTTAAATAACCAAATAATTAAGAGCCCTTGATTATACAATTATTGCAATGAATAACATGCTTTAGTTGGCAGTGATTATTTTAACCCTACCAGATGCAGTGAGTAGCTTTTCTTTTATAATAACCATGTCAGAAGACATACCCCATTGTAGAAATGATGTTACTGTGTTTCAAAAGAGTCAAATTATTTCCTGCATCAAGCAAAGTAAGGAGACTGCTAAAATGCCTTGAATTGGTTTAAGAACTGTTCAAGGTACTGTAGGTGCTGACCCGGTGCATCGCTTGCTGTCGTTCTCTTCTTACCCTGATGCCCCCATCACCTGGTATAGGGTCAATCCATATTCATCAAACCACATGATTGTTTTCCAATGCTCCAAAGTCCAATCTTTATTTACCCTAGCAATGTGAAGCATTTTCCCCACTAACAAGTGGTTTTAGAGTTTACGTAATCTCCAATCTGACAGTCTGGGGTTGTTACAGTTGGTTAGGTCTAGCCTCAGCAATGTTACAGTAAGTGACCAGGTTATCACATCAGCACCTTTTCTGATGGCACGGCCATATTCCAGGATGACAATGTAAAGATTTACCAGTCTTAATTTGCGATTCTGGGTGCATGAGGACTTGGCCACCTGGTCTTAACCCCATTACAAATATTTGGGATTTGCTGGATCTCAAACAAAACTGTATGTAATTATGGGTAGAAATAAATATTGTGACATTACATTCGGTTGTCCAAACAATGCCACAGTGAATGTGCAAACAAAGTAAAATGCGATCCAAAATATTAGACTGTGTGACTTTTTTCTGTCAGGCGGCCCAGATTTTCTCAACATACATTACATACTGCTAATAATGTATGATAATTAGGGGTGTAACAATCCGTGTTGAGGGACGATACATTTTAAAGTAACTAATTACAAAATTACTGTCATTAAAAAGTAATCAGTTACATTACAGCGTTACTTGTGATAAAAGTAACTAGTTCGAGTACTTTTCCAGTGCAGAAAATTAAAACTCCTTTGTGATTCCTTATGCATGTTGTTTTAGTCAAGACCTTTATAATTATCCTACTATCATCACTCAGAGAAGTTTGGCCCATAATCTGTTAGCTACTAATACCCCTATCTCACCAACGCGGTTTCGAGCGGCGGCCGTAAGTACAGCTGTCTGGCTCACAGTTTACATAAATTGTCTGAATAACAGATTACAGTTTTGAAATATAACTAAATAACTGAGTACTCAAATGGCGGACCTAGTCCAAGTTACTTTGTAACGCGTTACACCCAACACTGGTAACAATACATGCTAATTATGATTCAATTAAATTAGATTCTTTTGACATTTTGAACAATTAGGCCTATGATAATTCTTTTTTTTAATTCATGATTTAATTAAATAATGCAGAATAGAAAAATAACAAGCCTGAGTAATTTCTGAGTAAAATTACATAAATCAAACATTACCATGAACAGTGGTTTAATATTGTAAACAACATGTTTTGCAGGTTCATTATATTTTTCAAAGAAAAATGTATACATGTAACCATGTCTGACAGATTACTTTTTTATTTTTATTAATTTTTTAATCAAGTTTTTACTTTTTGTTAAGTCGGTTGATAAATACTTTATGATCCTGATGCTTTAACAGCACTTTAATGAACAAGTTGGTTATTCCATTTGTGCAAATGGAACAAACATGCATTTTATTGCTATAAAACTGCATTGTTGGTGGGGATTTTTTAGGGGGGTAGCAAGAAAATCCTGGTATCAAAACGAGGCTTCTTCCTTTCTTATTACATCACAGAATCCTATATCCAAAACTGCACTGACCATATATCAGCAACTGGACAAGATTCAGTAATAAGTATCGATTGAAGCAGGCATTATATATTTTCCAAAAATTTGAATTGAAATAAAAATCTCTGACCTGGGAAATATGATAAACTGAAGCATAACAAGTTCTGTTACAGTGCTTTAGGCGACACTATAAATAGAAAATGAGAAAAAGTTCGGAAGTAGGATAAAGTGGTTTACTTCTGTGATCTCTTTGAAGTGCCCTCAGCACTGTAACTGCACAGGTTCTCCACAAAAGCATGAGATAATGCCACCAGTGTGATTTCGGCTGTGCAAATTGGGCTCTTTAAGCACTGTCACCTTGCACCTCCAGGGTCTGGGTTCGATTCCCCGGCCAGGCTCGATTCCCGTCTCTGTGTGCATGGAGTTTGCATGTTCTCCCCATGATTGGTGGGTTTCCTCCGGGTACTCCGGTTTCCTCCCACAGTCCAAAGATATGCAGATTAGGCTAATTGGCGTTCCCAAATTGCCCGTAGTGTGTGATTGGGTGTGTGAGTGTGTGTATGTGTGTGTGCCCTGCGATGGATTGGCACCCTGTCCAGGGTGTACCCCGCCTAGTGCCCGAAGTCTCCTGGGATAGGCTCCAGGTCCCCCTGAACACAGGATTAAGCGGTATAGAAAATGAATGAATGAATGAATAATGCGTCATGCCATAATGCATCCTTTCACCCCTTATGATAATGTAGCGGATTATAAACATTTTAGGCAGCAGGATCTGCAAGCTAAATTAATATGAATAAGTTCTTCGATTTCAACATATTTGTGATCAATAAATAAAAATTCAGCAACAAACCTGGCACCCAGTGTACCCGAATTTCCAACTGCCATGCAGGTCCGAAGCAGCGGACATGGGGTAACCAATGCCTGCTACTCCAACATCAGTGAAAGCCAGATTGATGATGATGGCATTGGTGGCATTACGCAGTTCTTTAAACTTTACAAACATAATTAGCACCACAAGATTACTGGACAAACTGATCACACCTGCACACAGAAAGAGAAAGGAAAATGGGAAAAAGATCAGACATAAAGTAACCTATTTTAATTATATATACCTGTTTTACATTCTGTATGCAGCAGTAAGCTATTTGTTATTTCTCTGAAATAAGCATGACAAAACTACACATATGTAATCCTAAGCCTATGTGATATTTTATAGCAGTTATAACACACTGTCACAGCCATACAGACATTCAAATGCACAAATACACTCTACATGCAGCAATGAGATATCCAGCAATAATGTTGTGTTCCGTTTGTGTGAAGGCGCTTTTTCCACCAAAGCTGATGACTTCATTTGAAGAATTCAGGATTTCAGGCCCCATGTCTCAAAAACACCCACACTTCTAGAACCGAAACCACTGTTCAGATGTCCTTACTGTCCAGCCCAGTTCATGTGGATAAATGAAATATCCTCTAGCATGTCCAGCAAACAGCAAGGAGTGATAGAGAGGGGTGAAAGAGAAAGGTTCGGGGATGTAAACTGGGGGTTTAGGCCCTTTGAACGTTACCACGGTGACTGTGTGAGGTAATTTCAACAGAAGGATTAAAACCTTTCTTTGGTCTGCAAATACTGAGGAGCTCATTGTTCTTCGTCTAATCTGCAATTGAAGGATTTTCATTCTTGCATGAGAGAAGAATAGCATATTCTCAGCTTAAACCAAGAAAACATGAAAATATCAAGCAGTGCAGCCAAGCAACATGACAAACCCCAAAAAAGAACAACGTAACATACATGCAGGCGGTCAGGAAACCATATGATTTCCAAATTTACCAACAAAGTTCTGCACATCATAAGCACGGATCCACCACAAGAATTTAGGCCAGAGGATTTTGAACATCTACCCTCATGTTATCGCAAACATTAGTATCAAAATTCAATTAGAAGTGCTTTAGTATCAGGCTTCACCTTCATTCACATTAATTAACCCTGACAGTGTGTTAGTGTGAGATGTTTGCCGAGGTGATCACAGAAACCTCAACTACTAGCAACACTGTTTGAATATTTTACACTACTACTTACTAGTAGTAGGTCTGCATCAAGGATTGGCTCTAAGCCCCTTTTTGTTTGCTCTAGTGATGGACAGGATGACAGATGAAGTTAGACAGGAGTCACTATGATGTTTGCAGATGACATTGTGCTTTGTAGCGAGAGCAGGGAACAGGTGGAGGAAAATTTGGAGAGGTGGAGGTACGCTCTGGAAAGCAGAGGAATGAAGGTTAGCCGCAGCAAGACGGAATACATGTGTGTGAATGAGAGGGACCCAAGAGGAACAGTGAGGCTACAGGGAGCAGAGGTAAAGAAGGTGCAGGATTTTAAGTACTTAGGGTCAACGGTCGAGAGCAACGGAGAGTGTTCAAAGGAGGTGAAGAGACGAGTATGATGTATAATGTATAATGCAACCTATGTAAAAAAAAAAAAAAGTAAGTGCACTCAATTAAGTGCACTTATTTGAAGCTGGAAATTTAAAAATGAAGATGGAGATTCCTCATTAACAGCTTCATTTTGACATTATAATGATTATAAATTATAGATTCTCGCCAATAATGGACAAACAGTTAGCATAATCTGTGGTTTAGAGGTTAGCACTTTCGCCTTGCATGGTCAGGGTCTGGGTTTGATTCACGCGTTGGGTCTGTGTGCATAGAGTTTGTATGTTCTCCCCGTGCTTGGTGGGTTTCCTCTCAAAGTGAAGACTTGGAGATAAGGCTAACTGGTGCTCCCAAATTGCCCATCTTCTCTTTTCAGTAGCCAGAAAATCCAAAGAAAACAGAAAGAAAAGTCACTTTCAAAATAAGATTGGATGAATATTATGAATTTTGACAAAAAAGTCTCTCAGCCAAAACAAGTGAAAAACTGTTTTCTTCACCAGACTGACAAAAACAACAATTCACTTCAATGTCTGACTCGATTTAGTGATTATAAATTACAGTATCTCTCGTGGCAAACCCACAGTACCTTTATGGCCTGAGGTGGAAAGTAATGAATTACATTTACTCACATTACTGTAATTGAGTAGATTTTTTTGTGTACTTCTACTTTTTAAAGTAGTTTTTAAAATATGTAATTTTACTTTTACTTAAGTATGTTTTGTTTGAAGTATTGTACTTCACTACATTTTAAATCATATTCGCTACTGAGTAAAAAATAAATGAATGAAAATGAAAAACAATACAAATAATACAACGGGGAAGGAAAAAAATTGCACCCCGGAAACCACTGCACTGATTGATTGGTGGAGAACAAACACGCTAAATTCACAAGAACGATGGAGACGGACAAAACAGATGCCAGTGATGCAGACACAGCTGAAAGTGAAATGCCAGCAAATTCTTATGAAGCAAACCCCTGGTCATATTTAAGCCACCACCTTGATTTCAAGCACAACAAAGGGAACTGATTTATTATGCAAGTGTGTTCCATCCCCCATCCCCCCACCCCCGCTGGTAAAAAAAAAAAAAAACAAGTAACTCAGTAACTTTTACTCTGAGTAGATTTTTTTATGAGCTACTTTTTACTTTTACTTGAGTAGATTTTTACAAGGGTAACTTTACGTGTACTTCAGTAAAAGTTCACTGAAGTAACAGTACTTTTACTTAAGTACACCATTTTATTACTCTTTCCACTTCTGTTTATGGCCCACCAGGGGGCGCAGATGATTCATGTGTGCGCACAGAAACACTCTCACTCATCTTCTATATCGCTTTATCCTGTATTGAGGGTGGCGGGGGACCTGGAGTCTATCCCAGGAGGCTTAGGGCACGAGGCAGGGTACACCCTGGACAGGGTGCCAATCCATCGCAGGGCACACACACACACTCATGTACTTGGGAACGCCAATTAGCCAAACTGCATGTCTTTGGACTGAAACAGAAACATTCAGACTTTATATTTCTGAAATCACTCTGTTTTGTCACTAGAGGGCGCACGGAAAGGCTTTCTAAATAGTAGGAAATTACGATTGCGGAAGTGGGTGTCATGTGATTTATACACAACGCGACGCAGAAAGCGTCAAAAAAAAGGGCAAAATTAAGGTAACTACAGCTGTAATGACTTCACTTCTTTATGTATTATGTGCATGAATGTAACCTAGTGTGGTCGAGCAACATTGCACCTAATGTAAATATATAAGAGCTGCTCAGAGAGCTAACTTGTGAAGTGTTGCTGTGACACATGAATTACATGTCGAGGGTTCAGGATGTTTGTTTATCTCTTCTTAACGTAAATACGTGTTTTGCGACAGGAAGAGGCGCGCGTGCACTCCGCAGTTTTGACCATGGCAGATGTGAGTACTGTGTATAAGTTCCTTATGTAAAGCAGCGCTGTGGTGTCTGTACTGAAGGAAGGTAAAGATGTGCATATAACGGGTGTGATATGATGTGATGTGTGCAGGATTTGAAGAGGTACCTGTATAAACAGCTGCCAACGTAAGTTGTGTTTTTTGTATGTTCGAGTGTGATTCCAATCTAGTTTATTAGTTACTTAAGTCGTTAAAAAGTGTTTATACTGCTATTGCTAACACTCCTGCTGCTAATAATAATACTGCTAATGCTAATACTATTTATAATAATACTGTTTTTTTTGCATCTTAATATTCATTAGTGTTAAAATTGTTCCTACTACTACCACTAGTAATAATAATAATAATAATAATACTACTTGTATTAATACTACCACTAATGCTACTACTAATATTAACACTAATGCTACTTAATACTTGTACTACTACTCATACTAGTACTACCAATAATACTCATAATTATTATTATTTTACTGTTTTCTCTTATCAGAGTTGAAGGCCTCCATGCAATTGTAGTAACAGACAGAGATGGTGTTCCTGTAATCAAAGGTAATCAAACCCATCTCCATTACACACTTTATGGCCAAACAGTATAGGTTGTGTGGTTTAGTGGTTAGCCCTGTGGCCTTGCACCTCCAGGGTCCGGGTTTGATTCCCGCCTCGGGTCTGTGTGCATGGAGGTTGCGTGTTTCCTCCGACAGTCCAAAGACATGCAGATTAGGCTAACTAGCGTAATTGGGTTAAACTGGCGTATATGGCCAAACAGTATAGATTGTGGATATCCAACCCTCACATCCATATGTACTTGGTGAATATCACACTTTCAGATGGAATTCCTTCTTCTGATATAGTAATCTCCATTCCTCAAGTGAAGGTTTCCATTAGATTTTGGAGACCTGTGGAGATTTCTGCTCATTTAGCTTCAGGAGCATTAGTGAGGCATGGGCTGCAGTTAATAGTTGTAGTTCACTCAAATTCTTCAGTGGGGTTGGAGTCAGGACACTATAATTCTTCCACTCCATTTTGGCACAACATATTTTCCCAGAGCATGCTTTGTGCACAGTGGCTCTTTCCTGTCAGCCCAGGTTTATTTGCAGCAAAAATTTGGGGAAGGGACACAAATTATCACTTCAGGTTTCCACATAATTTTGGCCATATATTGTACAGCTAGCCACTTTGGTTACGTTATCTAAAAAGGTTGCATGGTTTAGTCCCTTATTGCTCTTAAGGGGTCACTGATGTGGTTGTGCATCTTGTTATAGTTGCCAACGACAATGCTCCAGAGTATGCTCTGCGACCAGGCTTTCTCTCAACGTTTGCACTGGCAACAGATCAAGGCAGCAAGCTGGGTCTGTCCAAAAACAAGAGCATCATCTGCTACTACAACACATATCAGGTATCGAGCCTCATAGCCTCCACTCAGTCGAAGTTCTTTGTGTGACTTTCTGATAATTATTTGCACTCTTGTGTTTTTCCCCAGATTGTGCAATTTAACCGATTACCCTTAGTGATCAGCTTCATTGCAAGCAGCAGTGCAAATACAGGTAGGATGTGCCATGTATGTGAGTTAGAGTTTATGAGCTGGCAGATAAATATTTTATTTCAAAACACTTTACAGCTTTAGCTTAAACACTGCATTGACTTAAAGGTCTTAAAAGACAATGACTAGAGAATCCACTTCTTAACTCTCTCAGAAGTTGTGCCACAGTTAAATAGCATGTAACTAAATACCGTTCTCTAAATGTTTGTTAATGCAGAAACCATATTTTCATCACATGGTTAGTGAATCAGTTTTTCATGTTATTTTTAGGTTTGATCATCAGTTTGGAGAAGGAGCTTGTTCCACTGATTGAGGAACTGAGACAGGTGGTTGAGGTTGCCTAGATGACGGACAGCTTTGAAACTACTCCAACATGTACCTGGACCGTATCAAGACACACACACATACACACAAATATACATATGCACCTTGGACATTACTACAGTAGTACATTGTTGGCTGTGAACTTCAGTTCCTCTTGATGCTGTAAGTTTCTCTTTTGAATGTAACCCTGTCTTGGTTGTATTTTTGATTTCAACTAATTAATAAATTTGTTTATAACTTTGGTGTACAAAATACCTTTAAATGTTTTTTTTTTTTCTCAAAGTACATACACTTAGATGCACAGCGATTTCCCCCCCCCCTTCATTTCTTCATGTTTTACATGATTTTGCAAATCACATTAATGTTACAATGTTAAGCACAATTTTCTTTATTACACATGCTGAACACAATAATTGGCAAATAATGCAATAATATTAACATGTTGAAGGATTAAATAATTATATAAACAAAACCTCACTTAGTTCTTCTGGTAAAGCCCTTAATGCACAATTCATCTAAATGTTGTTTCATGTAGGAAGCATTATTCTACTTCCCAGACTATTCTCTAGAATTTTCTATAATGAGACCATGTACAGTGTTTGACTTCCTCATTGTTAAAGCAACAACTAATTTTATCAACAAATGTAGGGGTGTCTTGAACTGGGTTTGGTCCACCTACAGTAGTCCAGTAAAATGGCCCCATGTTCCTACACAAAGCAATCATCTGCATGACAGGATATCAGGACATCCACCGCTATGTGTTACAGCCTGTGTTACACAGTTTAAACTTGTATTCATTTGAAAAAGCCAGAAGATATCATTAACCTAACAGTTGGCTAAGAATACCAGTTGTCATTTTATGGCGTCAATGTTCTTTCTGTCCTGATGTTTAATGTTTAGCCCTTCAGTGTAAAATGTCCTCTGAATGTACTGGAACAGAAAAGCCAATTATTTTGTTTTTGCTATACCCTGCAGGCTTTTAGTTTTAAGGTCAAAAGCTGATGAATATAAAAAAACAACAATGTTGGCTTTTATTTTCCAATATTTATATCCTGATGTGTTACTTAGAACGCTTGGCTTTGTCCTCTACTTGTACAATGGTTCTGATCAGTTTTCCCTTCCTTCTCAGCTTCAAATTGGCTTGACTCTTCCCATAGACAGCTCTTTTACAATCCTACAACAGTATCCATTTTAGCAAAAAAAGACAGTCTCTACAGGTAAAACCCTGGACACAAACCAAGAGTAGACATTCAGAGCTATTGACTGTATAAACAGCCAGTCTAACTGGGCACACATCCAACAAGAAACATCTTGTCAATTACATGTTCCAATAATTTTTAATGACTTTAACAAAGTGTGAATTCAAACAAAAAGGCCTGTGTCCTAAAGTACATCTTAATTAGTGAATAGTAGAAAATGAAAGCTTAGATTCTGATCTATCAGCCAAATTTTTTATCTCTAACAAAAATGGATAGGAAAAAAAGCAATTGGCCTTGCTGTTTGAGTACTATATGACGGAACTATATATGCATGTATAGTGGAACCTTGGATTACGAATAACGCGGTTTACAAGTGTTCTGCAAGACGAGCAAAGATTTGTAATAAATTTTGACTTGAAAAATGAGCATTGTCTTAGTTTACGAGCACCGAGTATCATGTATCACGCATTCGCTTCTTGTTTTGACGCCGAGCGTCACGTCATCACAACTAAGCCAACAGTTTTTCTCTCTCTTGCGCTGCGGAATTGTAGGTAATCGTCTCCCCTGCTGGGTGAATACACACACACACAGCTCCTCACCTTTGAAAACAGTCGCGACAGAGCAGAGTTTGTGTGTGTTTGTTTGGGAACCTGAGAGGAGTGGGGCTGTAAAGCCAAGACCTATCGTCTCCCCTGCTGGGTCTTAGTGCTTGCAGAGTTTTTGAGTGTGCGTGTATGTTTGTGTGCGTGTGTCTGTGTTAGGCAGAGAGTGTGTGTGTTTGTTTGGGAACCTGAGTGAAGGGGGGCTGTAAACGCGAGTGAGTGTGTGTTTGTGTACACTCGCTCGCGTTTACAGCCACCCTTCTCTCAGGTTCTCAAACAAACACATAGCAACTCTTCTCTGTCACTATTGTTTTCAAAGGTAAGGAGCTGGTTAATTAGTTTTTTGTTGTTGTTTGACTTTACAGCAGTGATTCTGTTAGTATGCGCTCATGTGAGTTTGACTAGCGATGTTCCTTGCTAATTTTCAAACGTTTTGAAAAACGGTCTCTCCGTTAATGTGTATGTGTGTGTGTGCACACACAATTTACATACACACAGCGCCTGCGTGCACGAACGGAAACACTTATCTGTCGGGATTTATTTTTACGTTTTTTTAAAGGTACAGTGCAGGTTAATTTGTTTTATTTTTACTTTATATTTTGTGTTAATTATTTTTATGTATTTATTTTTTTGGGCTGTAGAACTAATTATTTGACTTTCCATTATTTCCTATGGGAAAATTACATTTGGTTTACGGATGTTTTGGAATACGAGCCCGCTTCCGGAATGAATTATGCTCGGAATCCAAGGTTCCACTGTATTAAAAAAAATGACATTTTGTAGTTAAAATACACACAGGTTGTCAAACCATTATTTTTTCTTCAAGAAAGGTTAACCATCATTTCATGAGGTAGACATCTCCAGTGTAGCTGCCTTCATATTTCCTACTTGGTACAAAATTAAATTCCTGTTCCAGCCAGGGTTTTAGTATTTTGTCCATGACTTAAAATACTTTGCACCAAAGGAGCAGTTGCATCATGCCGCATGGGAAAGCATAATTGGTTAGATCATTGATGACCTCATTTTGTAAATGCCATTAGACCCATTCTCTTCTTTCAACTGATCACTGAAATTCCCCATCTTCATATGTGGTTTGAACAACAGATGGTCAGGAATTATTTAGCCATCCCTGGGCAGGTACATGTGAGACACAGACTAGCTTCACACCACGCAGTGATGCCTTTACAACAGATTACAATGGCCACAGGAGCTACGAAACTCTGACTAAGTTCATCCTATTATATCATCTCTAACTGCCCTCACAGCTTATACTCCCAGTAGTTCCTTTTCTTCTTTTCCACCTTCTGGACATCATCTTCCTTTTCTTATTTGTGACTGTAAAAAATGTGGGTGTAATGTTTGTTAGACCGTGAAGGAGACAATGGAAAGCTGCTATTTTCATACAGTTTTCTGAGTGACCCAAACCCAAAAACAGAAAATAATTTTAAATTCTACAAAAATCACAGTACTGTACACGTACATTTAAGCATTTCGCAGATCTTATCCAGAGCGACTTACACAAGTGTTTTGTAGTTTCCATCATTGGATAGATCCTTACACTGGGTTACTAGGTTACTAACTAAGTACTATCAGTCAAACATTGAAGTTTTTTTCTTTTTTGGGAGGGATTAGTACAAGTACTGAAGAAACGGATAAGTCCATAGTACATGGAACACATCACCTATATTATTTATTTTTAAACCTAATAAATATTTTATTTATATATTACTTATACATTTAACATAGTTAAATACAATATAATAAATAATAATAATATATTTATATTTTAAATAATAAATAGCTTTTTTGTTGGTCATTTATAACTCTGTTCTTACCAATTTCCAGCGCAGTATTTTTATCCATTCATCAGCCTCCACTCCAGATTTTGCACATAAATAAAACGTCCTTTCAGGGAACACCAGGCTATAATTGAATAAAGTGGAAATAATGAGAAAATGTATTAAAAGAGATGAGATTTATTAAAATAACAATAACCTTTAGTTATTAATGTAAAGATAAGGAACTGTATTTTTTTTTTTAGCAAATGTGGGTGGTGTGAAATGAACGCATGGTATCTAAATTCTGCGTTCTGCCTGTGTGGAGGTACTTTTAGTTGCACTTCCCCTTTTTAGAGTTCAAGAGACAGGAAATAAACCTCTATCATGCATCAACAGCAGTGTGAGTATCAGTTTTCCTACCAGAAGCAGTTAACCCTCTCTTGGCTGTAATCAAACTGAACGGCAGAGCATTCGGTCAGATCTAGGGTCCGGATAGGTTCTGGAAACTGACAGAGACAAACAAAGCAAAGAAAAGACAGTATAGAATTATTCTATCATATTCAGAAGTATATGGTGTTTTCTAGACTTACCATTTTGTCTTTGAAGTATTTCAGCTCATTTCTGTTCAGTGTGAACCATCGTTGTTTCCAGTTCTAAAAGAAAACGTAACACTAATAAGTATTCGAAGCATCTTGAAAAATCATTATTGCCGTCAATTATTTTCCACAGATTTGGAAAATAATTGCTGGCTACTTTATTAGGAAAAACTTGTATAAATGCTTATTTATGCAATTATTATATGATAAGCATATTGCCTCAGTGGGTAGGGTCAGAGATTGGCATTAGCAGCATGAAGCGATGAAAAACCTCTCTTGTATTTACCATTCAGGCTGGTAATTGTTTGAATGGCACAGACTATCTACCATTGGGATGTGGTGGAAAGGAAGATTTGTAGTATGAACATGACAGTGGCAGCTGCTAGCTTTTGAAACAGGGGAATCTAGCTGGCTAGTTTCCTCTTCCACGAGCTACTTTAATTATATAAACGAACTAACTTTACAATGCTGAAACAAGGAGCAAAGTCAAGAACGCTATAATATGTTTTTTTTTTATTATTTAAAGAATGATTTGTACAAACAAAATTGTTTATATCACCAGCAAAGAATACAGAGTGCAGCAGTTCGTCATACCACTTCACCTGCAAATCCGCATGGGACTGAACTCGAATCTCTGTAGCGCTGATGTATACTTAAGACATGCTGTCAATCAAAAAAAGGGGTTCCGCCCTTTAAACAGCTCCTCCAATCAACATGCAGCGCCCCAGCGTCCTGGCCCGCCCACTGCTCCATTCACTCCCAGAGAAGCTGAGCTTCCCTGGAAGTGATGATTTTGGTGCATTTATCCAATTACCATCCAGCTTTTCTGCAGTGAAAAAAGCTCCTCTGTGCTGCCCGTAGAATTCCAGTGAAGCTGGGCTTTAGGAGGGTTTAACGCGCTGTGCTGCACGGAAATGTATGACAAGAAAATCGCGTCAAACAATCTACAATAAATACCTGATTCTGAATGAGCTAGTCATGAAGTTGAACGCGTTCTAGCGCACTTTTATTAAAACCAATATAAATACAACAGTGCATATATGAGCATATATTTTCTGACATAGTAGAGGAAGCAGAGCTTCCCTTGTAGTCTTAGAGCAGCTGCCACTGGAACATGAAGCAACAATTATTTTATGCAATCATGCTCATCTTGACCACATTATCAGTGTAATTTCCCAACACTTCAGAAATGATGGCATAAAAGTTTCAAAAGGCTGTTCAGTGGTAAAGTGCTCGCCCTATCATCCGGAGATCGCTGGTTCGAACCCCGGGTGATGCTGTTTTCCTCTCACAGCCGGAGGCATAGAGAGAGCTGATTGGCCAAGCTCTCTCAGGGGGGAGGGATGAGAGTTACTTAGTGCTCCCACATTAATCACGGCTCTACAGCCAATCAGGGCTGTGAGCTCGCGCACGCGGAAGGAGTGGCTAGCACTTTCCTCCGAGTGTGTTACTCCACCCCTAATGGTGCGTGAGCAAGCAGTTCGAAAAGATGCGGTCGGCTGACATCATGCGTTTTCGGAGGAAACACGTGATAGTCTTCGCCCTCCCGACTGAGTGGTAGTGGTAGCCTTAATGTGGGAGCCCCCTAGTGGTGGGGAGGAATTGGCCACGATTAAATTGGGGAGAAAATTGGAAAAACCCCAAAAAATTATATATTCAAAAGGTTGTTCAGGGACAAAGTCAGGATCCTTCCCAGTATATATATATTAATAACAATATCTCATATTATATATTAATAATATAGTGGCCGGGAAGTGTAGATAAATATTGTCAGTGCTCGAAAGCAATTATATATTGTACAAGAAGCATCACATGACTCTTACCTTCACGATGCCTCCTTGTTTCACCAGATAGCCCTCTTTTGTGCCAAGCTGCAGGAAAGTGCATAATTAGTAACACATAGTTAAATTTAAAACTGACTTTTGAATAATTTCCTGAATTGAAACAATGCGTTTCAAGTTATTTTAAAATTTATCAAATGAGCAGCTCATTTGATGGTCACTTTAAGGTACAAAACTGATCAACTTGAATATTAACCTTATAAATTAATATGTGGTATCCAGTGATGTTTCCTACATTACCCACAATGCTGTTTGACTACCAATTCATAGCTACACCAGTGGGAATTACTTAACCTAATCCCTTACTTAATTTCTACCTCATGAGTGATGCAGCAGGATTTAGTCCTTTAATCTGTCAATAATCTGTCTAATAAGGCCTGTCCTGATAATCATGTTTATCTACCTAGCCGAGCGAACTATGCGACAATTTGTCCTATTGTGGCACTCCATTTTTGAACTTGAGTCCAACCTTGAGTTACTGATTAAGCAAGGTCCCTGTCAACAAACAACAACTACCTCCTTACTGGAATAATAACAATACAGCAACGAGCAACTTATTAACACAATGACACGTAAACATACCATGTATATTACAACAAACACTGTATAAAACCTTTCTTTGAATCCAACTGTTATTTTCGTGATGAACAGAAATTTTTTGTTATATCAATGCTTATTTGTATGCATGTGATATGACGTAAACAGGATAAATCAGCTGAATATTATGAACAAGAAAAAAAATTAAGATGCGGCTAACATACTGATGGAGCACTGGGGACCAGGTCACTTTCACTCCGTCCTGTCTGTATAGCTGTGTGCACACACACAGACTCATAAATGGATGGCTCCTCCACTTGGCGAGGGTATGGGAAACGGAGAACAATGAGACTACCTATAAAACAGTAACAACAGGACATATATATGGGTGAATCAGACAGAAATAACAGGATATGTTTGTTTGTTTGTTTGATAGATTTTGTGTGTGTGTGTGTGTGTGTGTGTGTGTGTGTGCGCGCTTGTGTGTCAAACCTGTCTCACTGCCCAGTAGAGGTTGATTGGCGAGGTGACTGGTGAAATCCTGAAGGCATGAAAACTCGTTGAAACCAAAAGAATACCTCCCGTTGTGCCGCTGCACGTGGAAGTGCTTCACTGAGTCCTTTGCCCTAGTTGAATCAAACCAAAACATTTAGTCCACGAAGAGCCACATAATGTTGCAGATACTTTCGCAATCTCTCCCAAGATGATGTGTAGTGCAATGCACAAAAGTAATGGCACAAAAGCAAGAGCTACACTAACCTAGGAGGTGATGGCCTCAGGTACATACAAAATCAGATTTTATTTAGAAGTATTCCTAATAAATCGCATAATCCAAATAAATGATAAAGCTGTGACGGTGATTAATTAGCACAGTAGAATTTATTCAGCATCGTGGTATAGGACTATATAATACTGATTGTGCTTGTATCACTTTATAATCACTGACATTGAGTGATAAGCTTAGAATGCTAGTGGAACTGAAACATTAATAGGAAACAGAAAAAACTTACTGTATGTTCAAAATAACTTCGAGGAATGCAATTGGACAAAAAAATTAGGACAATTTAAAAATCTGTATGTACTGATAAATATGGACATTAAGCATACAGGACCCGGCAAAAAAGATGATAGACTGCAACACACATAGACTCTTACAGCTGTCTTTATATGCCAGGGGCATGGAACACAAGCTGACATCAAACAGGAATATATAAATTCACACGCGCACATCTTGTGTGAAAAAAAAACATGAAAAAAAAAAGGAAGAGACGCAGCTAACCTGACCGAGAGGGCAAAGCGTTCAGGCCCCTTGTTGCTGTTTCTGAGTAGAAAACTCCCATCAATCCCGTTTGACAAGAGCAGAGCCTCAGCTGCATGTCGGGACAAGTCATAATGGTACCAACTAGAGGGATGAAAGAGAGAAAGAGACAGATGCTTTGTGTCAACCATATGCATTTTTTGCATACTGACAAATAGTCAATGTATTGATTTTGGTGGCGTTTTCACACACAGGTTTTGTTCACATTACAAGCCACAGTGATCAATTCAGATTTTTTATTAGACCGGATTTGCATGTTATGATGGTTCACAATCAAGATATGATGGTTCAAAAATCAAGTGATTGTTATTTATGTGTCTGTCCTCGGAAATGGCATGTATACTCAAATCGATACATCTTTGCTCCCGTTATCTAGGTATAAACACATTATATTTGTGCAACCACTCATTCATTTCAAAACGATAAATGCAATTATATCAAAAATATGTCTGGGGTTTTGTTCTGGAGAACAGGAAGCAATTGGTCTGCTGTCAATTTGTTGAGCTCCAGGAGAAGAAAAAAAACCAGATGCCTTGCTGTAGCTGTTTTTTTGCAGGTATTGCTAGCAGTACTAAGAAATCAGTATGCATGTGCAGCACCAAAAAGTCATATGAATTCTGATCTGCCAGTTCTCATTCAATTAGCATTACCTCCATACACGAAAGTGACTCAGATCTAAAAAACATCAGATTTTTGCATTCAAACTGATCCGTGTCATATTACAGTAAAACAAAATCAGAGTCACTTTATTGAGAAGAATCAGAATCAGAAAGAGTTTTATTGCCAAGTACGCTTGCACGTACAAGGAATTTGTTTTAGTGACGGAGCTTCCAGAACAAAAAATACAAATGACAAGACAAAAACAGCATGACGCAAAAAAAAAAAAAAAAAAAAAAAAATTTAAATGGTTGACAACAAATGGGGTACGATGTGAGATACTTTTAAATAAGTTACATAAATATCTGAAGTCTGTGGTATTATACAGTATATTGCACAGTGGTATTGTACACAATATTGCACATATATTTATTGACCGTTAGAATGATGTTTATCTGTTAAGGAGGTAGATTGCCTGGGGGAAAAAACTGTTCTTATGCCTGACTGTCCTGGTGTTCGGTGCTCTGTAGCGTCGACCCGATGGCAAAAGTTCAAAAAGAAGGTGGCTTGGGTGTGAGGGGTCCAAAGTGATATTCCGTGCCCTTTTCTTCACTCTGGATATATACAGTTCTTGCAGCGTGGGCAGGGGAGTGCCAATAATTCTTTCAGCAGTCCGAACCGTCCTTTGTAGTCTTCTGATGTCTGCTTTCGTAGCTGAGCCAAACCAGACAGTTATTGAAGTGCACAGGACGGATTCAATGACGGCTGAGTAGAACTGTGTGAGCAGCTCCTGTGGCAGGTTGAATTTCTTCAGCTGGCGAAGGAAATACAACCTCTGGTGGGCCTTTTTAACAATGGAGTCAATGTGAATGTCCCACTTCAGGTCCTGAGAGATGGTCGTGCCCAGGAACCGGAATGACTCCACTGCCGTCACAGTGCTGTTCATGATGGTGAGTGGGGGAAGTGCAGGTGGGTTTCTCCTGAAGTCCACGATCATCTCCACTGTTTTGAGCGTGTTTAGCTCCAGGTTGTTGTGACTGCACCAGACAGCCAACTGCTTGACCTCCCTTCTGTATGCAGACTCGTCACCGTCCTGGATGAGGCCGATGATTGTAGTGTCATCTGCAAATTTCAGGAGCTTGACAGTGGGGTCTGTGGAGGTGCAGTCGTTGGTGTAGATGGAAGGTAATGTAATGTAATGTTCAGGCTGGTAATGTAAACGTAGCCACATATGTGTGCTTTATATGTAATACATCCATTCATTCATCTTCAGCAACTGCTTTATCATGGTCAGGGTATCTGTTGATCTAGACTAGAGTCAATCCCAGGGTGTGTAGTAGGAGTACGTGTTTTCAAAGAAAGATTGAAGGAAACCAGATGACCCAGAGAAACCCCACACTGACATGAAGGACAAGCAATCCAACAGAAAAGCTACTGTAGGACATTCATTCATTCAGAAAATTCATTCATTTTCTATACCGCTTAATCCTGTGTTCAGGGTCGCGGGGGACCTGGAGCCTATCCCAGGAGACTTCGGGCACTAGGAGGGGTACACCCTGGACAGGGTGCCAATCCATCGCAGGGCACACACACACTCACACACCCAATCACACACTACGGGCAATTTGGGAACACCAATTAGCCTAACCTGCATATCTTTGGACTGTGGGAGGAAACCGGAGTACCCGGAGGAAACCCACCAAGCACGGGGAGAACATGCAAACTCCATGCACACAGAGACGGGAATCGAGCCTGGCCGGGGAATCGAACCCAGACCCTGGAGGTGCAAGGCGACAGTGCTAACCACTACACCACCGCGCCGCCTACTGTAGGACAACTACAGTAAATTGGGTGCATGTGTCGGTTACCTGTGAAAGATATGGCACCAGGATGCACTATGGGAGGAAGGTCAGACAGTGGATATATACACTCCAAGTACATGCCAGTGCAGGTCTTCAGTAATGGTTTAAGGAACAGGACAAAGAGTTAAAAAAAATGTTGACCCGACCTCAAAATTTTCACGATCAACTGTGAGACGTCTGACCGATGGAGGCCCCACCTGGCAACTTGGTGGAGTTTACAGTTCTGCTGATGTCTAGGCACCAGAAGTGCTGCTTTAGACGTATTGACAGCTCGGAGCTAGTTTTCAAGCTGAAGACAGATCTGCATACTGTTAGTTTTAATGGTAAGGATGGTCAGTTTATAAATCATGAGATTATCTTATTAGCAGAAGCATTTTAAATGAAGCTGTAAAGACATGCTGAAGCAGGAAAATACACACGCTACAAGAACTTAAGCTACAAGAACGTGGATGAAATGTAGGATAATAAATGCAGATTGTTTTTGGCATGATGTAACTCACTTCCCATATTAAAGGAAAGGAAGGAAACAGACATTCATTAGAATCAATTTGTAAGAACTTAAACACGATGGCCTTAAGACACTTTCTGATCAGGACATGTTTACTGCTCTGTGTTTAATAAAGCATATCTAGGCTCATTTCCTCATACTCCACCTCATACTGGAATGCATTTTCCGTTCCATTAATACACAAATACACACATTGGAAACCCCCAAACCTAACATAAAAATAAGCTGTAACCCAAATTCTCTGTACACGAAAGATTAAAAGGGTCCAACACTTTTACTCACAATGTTACTCTGCTTTGGTGTTGTTTAACGATACAGTGTAATGAATACCAACAACAACAATAAAAACATAGTCTAAGTGCAAAGCGGAATGAAAACTTTTTTTTTTTAATTCAAATGTTTATTATAATAGTGTGGAGGTGTGTAACGGTCGAAATTCAAGCACAAAAAGTTCGACCCTGGACGCGTAATTTATAAGAGCGTCTTAAATGCTGAAGTGTTTGTTTAAAATGGTGAAGCGTTTGCTTATCGAAAAAATGTAAAACTCACCCAACCGACTCCAACTCGTCCATGTCCTCTGGACCACTGAGTGTAGAGCTACAGACGCTCATTGTGAGTTTGGGGCAGTTTTATTGAGAGATAAACCCCAGCAGAGCGCACGCACAGTTCGGCGGAATCTCAGTGCGGCGAAGCCGAAACTGAACCTGTCACACTGACACGCCCACACAGCGACGGCCACGCCCACAAGCACGTCTTACCTTCATGCTGGAAGCGTGTCCTCTAGCCCCATTATACTGTATATAGCCCACTACTACAATCAGTACGTACATAGTACATTTCTTACCTTTTACCAATGTTAAACATTTTAAAACTAAAACAGAAAAATTATTTTTACAAAAATTAAAATATAAATGAAAATATAATTTGACAGAAACAAAAGTAAAATGTATGGACCTGTCAGATAATGAAGACAAGGAGTTTTCAGCAGTATTCATTGCTATTAATATTTTTTTTACTTCAACAATATTTTTTATTGATTTTAACATGGATAAAACAGGGTAAACATGTAATGTTTTAATGCAGGTTTTATAATCCCCTTATAAACCCTATAACACCCACCCCGTCCCTCCCCGACTCCAAGCCAGTTTTACAAGCATATGAAAGGCTAGACGTCAGGCATTGAGAGAAACCAAAAAAGAAAAAAGAATATGGAGCTGGAAGTTTTTTGATTCTATGTGCAAAAAATAAAAAATAAAAAGGAATAAAAAGGGAAAAGAAAGCAAACAAACAAGTAATTAAATAAGAAAGGAATCAAACTATAAATGTATATGAAAAAAGTGAAGGAAGGGCCCCCACACCTGTTGAAATTTCAAGTCTGAATAATGAATTGTGTAGTGAATCTTCTCCAGGGACAAACAGGACATGATATCCCTGAGCCACTGGGCGTGGGTAGGTGACGTGGCATCCTTCCACTTGAATAAAAGAGAACGCCTGGCCAGGAGTGTCGCAAAAGATAACAATCGCTTTTTAGCTGGAGTTAGACTCTTATCTTCCTCTCCAGTGATACCAAAAAGAGCAATCAGAGGGTCTGGTTCAAGGTTGCATTTCAATACAAAGGACAGGGTCTTAAAAACATCCCTCCAGAATTTCTCCAAATTCGGGCATGTCCAGTACATATGAATAAGAGACGCCTCTCCGCTTTTACATTTATTACAGCAAGGATCAATGTCTGGGTAGAAACGGGAAAGTTTAAGTTTGGAGAGATGAGCCCTATGTACAACCTTAAACTGTAATAAAGAGTGGCGGCACATAAGGAGGTAGAGTTAACACGTTTAAAAATTGAATTCCAAGTATCATCTGATAGTGACAAATTTAAATCCTTCTCCCAAGCAGTTTTAATTTTACACAGAGGGGTGTGACTCGAAGCCATCAATCCACCATAAATAGTGGATATTAGGCCTTTACGCAGCGGGGACAAACAGAGGAGATTATCTAGAATGTTTGCAGCAGGAGCCTCAGGGAAATTTGGTATTAAAGAGCGAATGAAGTGTCTTACTTGCAGATATCTGAAAAAATGAGAATTGGGTAGGTTAAACCTTTCGGAAAGCTGTTCAAACGATGCAAACTTATGGTCAACGAACAGGTCTTTGCAAAGCTTGATGCCCTTATTGTACCATTCCTGAAACACTGAGTCATGTAAAGAAGGTTGGAAGAGATGGTTAGAGACGATAGGACTGGACAGAGAAAAACCCAAGAGACCGCTGTCCTTTCTGAACTGAGCCCATACACTCAAAGTATGCCTAACAACTGAGTTATTGATTAATTTAATTGAGGGGATGGGGAGAGCAGATCCAAGGAGTGCAGAGACAGAGAGGTTTTTGACAGACTTTATCTCCATTTCCACCCAGGCAGGCCGATTAGGTTGGTTATGAAAATAAGCCCAAAAGATGACAAATCGAATGTTTGCTGCCCAGTAGTAGAAACGAAAATTAGGTAGAGCCATGCCACCGTCTCTTTTAGATCTTTGAAGTAGGGACTTATTCAATCGTGGATGTTTACCTTTCCAAAGGTAAGAAGATATAATTGAGTCTAAAGCGCCAAAGTAAGATTTGGGAATAAAAACAGGTACAGACTGAAAGAGATATAAAAATTTAGAGAGAATACTCATTTTAATTGCATTAATGCGGCCCACCAGGGACATGGACAGTGGTGACCATCGTCCCAAGTCCTTTCTTGTTTGGTTCAACAACCTAATAAAATTTTCTTTAAAAAGGTGTTTATGTTTCCTTGTAATTGTAATACCAAGATAGGTAAACTGATTTTTCACTATGTTGAATGGAAAATTGTGCATACCAGTTGTTACTGCTGTATTATCTAGCAGAAAAAGTTCACTTTTGTGCAAATTTAATTTATATCCTGAAAATTAGCTAAATTCCCTGAGCAATGACAGCACATGTGGCAGAGAGGACACTGGATTTGATAAAAAAAAGTAGAAGGTCATCTGCATAAAGGGAAACTTTATGTTCTTCTCCCTGCCTCCAAATCCCAGATATATTTCTACAGCTACGGAATGCGATTGCTAGTGGCTCAATGGTAAGGTTAAAGAGCAATGGGCTAAGGGGACACCCCTGACGAGTTCCCCGCTGAAGACTGAATGGTTGAGACTGCTGAGCATTTGTCAGAACTGAGGCAGTAGGGCTTGAATATAATAATTTAACCCAAGTGATAAAACTTGGACCAAAATTGAATTTTTCTAAAGCCCTAAATAAATACTCCCATTCAGCATCCAAAGAAAGGACACACCCAGGGGTCTCCTCTGATGGTGTGTACAAGATATCCATAATGCGTCGAATGTTAAAGTAAGAATAACGATTTTTAACAAAACCGGTCTGGTCCTCAGATATAATAGAGGGTAGAACATTCTCTAATCTACGAGCCAAGACTTTAGCAAGGATTTTAACATCCACATTAAGAAGAGAGATTGGTCTATATGAAGAGCACTCTGTTGGGTCCTTATCCTTCTTTGCTATGAGGGTGATGCGAGCCTCATTAAATGACGCAGGCATCTTACCTTGCTTAAAAGCTTCAGATAGAACCAAAGCTAGTTGTGGTGCAAGGTATGAGGAGAATGATTTAAAAAACTCTGCAGGGAACCCGTCAGGACCCGGGGACTTACCAGATTGCAATGAGGAGATAGCTGAACTGATTTCCTCTTGTGATATGGGCTCTTCTAATCTTAATCTAGTTGAGTCAAGAAATTCTCAACTGAACTATGGTCCTTTGGAAACTCAGAAGTATATAATCATTCATTCATTCATCTTCTATACCGCTTAATCCTGTGTTCAGGGTCGCGGGGGACCTGGAGCCTATCCCAGGAGACTTCGGGCACTAGGCGGGGTACACCCTGGACAGGGTGCCAATCCATCGCAGGGCACACACACATACACACACTCACACACCCAATCACACACTACGGGCAATTTAGGAACGCCAATTAGCCTAACCTGCATATCTTTGGACTGTGGGAGGAAACCGGAGTACCCGAAGGAAACCCACCAAGCACAGGGAGAACATGCAAACTCCATGCACACAGAGACGGGAACCGAGCCTGGCCGGGGAATCGAACCCAGACCCTGGAGGTGCAAGGCGACAGTGCTAACCACTACACCACCGCCTAAGTATATAATCGAGAATAAAAATTTCTGAATGCATCATTAATTTTAGAATGGTCCGTAGTGATATTACCATCCTCCATCCGAATTTTTGTAATTTGTTGCTGTGCTCTAAATCCTTTCAACTGATTAGCTAAAAATTTTGCTATTAATATTTTTTATTTAATTTTTTATTTGTTTAAGGTTTTGACCGAGCTATCCAACAAGTAACATATTAAAAAGAAATAAATATTACGTGATAATTTTAAATATTTATTTTACCATTATTTCAGAAATCATCCCCTGTACTACAGTATACAGTGTGTATAGAAAAGAACCCCCTCTCCCTTTTAAATGAAACTAAAGCAGACACAGTTGTTGTTTTATCCAGATGTAATTACTCAGGGCAACTTTTAATATCCAGATATAAAACAAGTAATAACGAAAAAAAAAGGAAAAATAATGAGAAACAGAAACAGTGATTTGGAAAAGGATCAACCCCCCCTCCTAAATTATTAAATTATTAGAGGGAGAAAAATAAAGGGACATGAAAATAATTACAATAACAATTTCTGATTAACCTTTATACACTCCGGGTCTGCATCTGCAAAAGTCATCTTTAATTCCTCCAGCAGATACTGTATGTCGTCACTACCTGATTATAAAGTAAACTTGTTCTGTGTGGAAAGAGAGTAGTATCATTACTTACATTTAAAATGATTATGTAAAACCCCATACATAGCATGTAAAGAAACAACATTCTTACCCAGTTTGTGGATCGTATTTATTTGGGTTGTTTTCTGAATGATGGAGTCTCCTTACAGCTTCCTGTAATGTTGAATTTAAAATGCTTTAATACATACATTTGTAAACAACATCGTATAATTCAGACGTGACAAACTTTTAAATATGCTGGACACCTACAACAATACAAGTAACAAAAAGTAGATGTGTAGCCAAATGATTAGGCTAAATTAGCAAGGTATAATTTACTGCTCTTATCAAACTTGCGCTGAAATGCATCAAGACGCTGGATAACCTCTTTGAGGAGAGCAGTGTGTGCAGCTTGCTCACCCTTCAAACACTCAAGCTGAATAGACACAGACACACCACGGCTAATCCCCCCACCCGGCTATGATAAGGACAGCACTTCTTCCTGCTAGTCATTAACATACATAAGGCCTTTACACCTAACAGCCATCACCTCTCCCTGCTAGGTGTGAGGATTCCTAGAAAGTTTCACCGATTTCCGTATATATCCACATACATGAGGTATCTGGTCGTTTCACAAAATTTCCTTTGCATTCTACCTTTCCAAGCACTCTGCCTCATACATCTGGCAAAATTAAAGTTTATATATATATATATATTAATATATTATATAATATATATATATATTAAAAAAAATTATAAAATTAAAGATTTCCCATACCATATTTGTCCGGATACAGCTCTTTTCATGCAGTGTTAGTGATTCAGTTTTCTCCCCTATTTTACCTGAAATGGTGTTTACATGTTTCACTTGAATGTTAAAAGTTGATAGAGCTGGATAAAACAAAAGCTATCTGTCTTCTTTTCATCTCTGTCTCAAACTGACAACATTTTATTTATAACATTGTGTTAAATCGACAAATGACAGAAATGCAGAGCTGTTAAATGCTAAAGCAGAAAAAACAAGTGATGATGCCTAACATACTGTTACCATACACTTCCCTCAACTAGGACAACACCCAGGACTAATTTGACTTTGTTTACACAGCACTGTACGTTCTGTACGTTCTCATAAATACACAGATACACAATTTAACCACAATTACCTCATCTCTCTGTTGCACAGTTCTAGTCTGTGTTTGTGTGTGTCTCTATCTATATACATAGATATACACTCAATTATCTTTAATAGGAATGCCTTTACAAATGCTCTTTCACACAGGTATCCTATTAGCCAATAATGTGGCAGCAGCACGAGACACAAAATCATGCAAGCACAGGTCAGGAGCCTCAACTTTTCAAACATCAGAATGTTAAAAAGCATGATCTTTGTGTCTTTAAGCACATAACGGTTATGGGTTTTACATGGGCTGGTTTGAGTATTTTAGAATGGTCTTTATTATTATTATTATTATTATTATTATTATTTTTCATTTTTAATTATTTTAAATGCAAAATGGTACAAATAACTGGTTGTCTTGGTTTGAGTACTTTAGAATGGTCTCGATTTTTTATTATTATTATTATTATAATATAATTATTATTATTATTTTATTATTTTTATTGAGATTATTTTAAACTTGCGGTGAGCAGGGAATCTGCAGGCTGAAACACCATGTTGATAGGAGAGATCTTTTGTGTTATAGCTACACAAAATTAATCCACAGGCAATATAGAGCATTGTTAATGCATTTGTACTGAAGCACAGAATGTACGATGTATTTGTACACTATAGAATTACTATTTGCCTTAACTTGAAATATGAAGCCCAAACCTGTTCCAGCATAATGACTCCATCCACAAAGCGAAGACATTGGTTGCCAAATTCGGATTGGAAGAACTTAAGTGCACACTGGATGCTGACTGCGCTCAGGCCTTCTTACCCAATAACCCTGATTGACCTCAGTAGTAGAAAGCCTTTTCAAAAAGGTGGAAGCTATTACAAGAGTAAACGTGAATTAATCTGGACTGGGATGTTCAAAAAGCACGCATGGGTGTGATGGTCACACAAAAACCTTTGGCCATATAGTGTATATTAGGTAGCTTCATGACTGATTGCAAAATGTAAAATATTCCATGAAATGATGAAATGAAATAGTCTACAGTGACAGGCCTCTGATACAATGTACAGTACAAAGAATAGCAACAATGGTTTCATAATTGTAGTTTTTTAATAAATAATTTTACAGCATTTTTCCTGCATAAAAAATTCTTTAAAATATACAATATCTCAAAAATAAAGTACACAAATAACACCACGAAAAACAAACAAACAAATTCACATTTTTTTTCCTATTGTTAATTCAGTCATGAGATCGGAGGGCCAAGAATCACATATGCTCAGATCAATCACGATTACTTATGTTTATGATAATCACAGATCAACACATCATTTGCTTCAAAGAAATATTTTAAAAGACATTCATCTAATTCTTTTACAATCCTTTTAAAACTCAGTATCCCTGACTGGCACAATGCATAAGCATTGACTATAGAAAGAAATGTAACATTCAGCATGTTTTGCACTTTTTGAACAACATGAATATTAACCTTTATTAATTATTACAATACTGAAACTGCGGAAGTCTGCAATATGCAAATAAGCCAATTTATGAATTACTAAATGCTTTATTATACTGTATGTTACAAATAACTTTTGCACAGTTTTAGATTATTTTCATTGTGTGTATGATGAATGTTAACAGTTTTGATATATTTACAGTACAAGGCTAAAGCCTGGACTCACCTTTTAATTAAATTTTTTTAATGATTTATTTTTTACACTCTAGAACAATACTGAAGATTTCAAAACTATGAAATAACACATGCAATAATGTAATTAAGTAACAACAACAACAACAACAACAAAGTTGTTATTTTAAGACATGAAGGTCAGCTGTTCTGGAATCGTTCTTGCAAAAAAAGTATCATCGAGTGCATTTGCAAAACCCATCAAGCACCATGATGAGACTGGCTCTCATAAAGACCATACCGGGAAAGCAAGACCTAAATGTACCTCTGCTGCAGAGGAGAAGATCATTTAGAGTTACCGGCATCAAAAACCACCAATTAACAAACAGCACCTCAGATTGTAGCAGATACGGCAACTGTTCAAATGAGATTATTGCATATTTTGGACACCTTCAGCATTGTTTTACAATGTAGAAAGAAATTAAAATCAGAAAAGGCCAGAGATAGAAGGTCTGTCCAAAATGACTGGTACTGTAGGTCGTAAGGCGAATCTAAGTATAGTTTTTTCACAGTAGTGTTTTGTTCATATTGTGCAGTCGCAAATAAATTTCCATTAGTTTCTTTAAAAAATTTCTCAGTCTGTATTCATGTCACCAAACTTAATCTTCTAAAATACTCTTACTCTTTTGCAGTGTACTCTCAAAGTTCACCACTACACATAGGTTGTTCATCTTTCTATAAGTAGGCACACGTGTGTTGGGAGTAGACAGACATCTGCAGCACAGCAAACTTGTCTTACTCTCATTTAAATTATGCTCGTGTTGAAGATAAACATCAACACAACACTCACCGCACTCCTCAGAGAATCATTCAGGTCTTATGGGACAGCAGGGCAAACAATAATGTGAAAGACCCATCCCACACTTGAGACCAACTATTTGACCTGCTGAGGTCTCACTATGCTTTAGGCTCATCATTTCACAGACAAGCTGATTTAAGTACAACTTTTACCCCAGAGACTTAAGAGAAATGAACACTACCAAACACTGACACTGACTACACTATACACAAACAGTTCTTTTTACAGATAAACTGCACCTAAGTACATTATGTATTTATTCTCAAATGCACTACATATTAAAACTGCTGTCCATTACTCAAATGTGCAATATCTTCAAGTGCTTTATAAAATTTTATTTAGCAATTTCTGAGAATAAATACATAATGTAGTTAGGTGCAGTTTATCTGTAAAAATAACTGTATGTGTATAGTGTAGTAAGTGTATAGTGTTTGGTAGTGTTAATTTCTCACATGGCTCTGGGGTAAAAGTTGTACTTAAATCAACTTGTCTGTGAAATGTACTAAATGTTTTACTATGTCTATTATGAGACTGTAACTTTTAAGGGCTTCTATCAAATGCTGCACAATCCTAACAAAATGTAAAATAGGCCATTACTTTGGCATATTTTATCTTGATTTTTTTTCTTGATATCAGATGTAAAACTGATTCATTCAGATAATTTAGCATGCAGACTTTTAACCTTAGTTTCTGTGTAGTTTAGTCTACTGTAGATCAGGGCTAGACATTGAAATTTACTGTATCAAGGGCTGGTATGGCAACACTTCTTCTCTACAGCTAAGCAGGAGCAATCCTGCTGCAACTACTTTCTCCTCTTGCAAGAACTACCTTCTAAAACCCACTCAATGTCACAGTTCTTGCAGTAACTTATAGTAGTAAAGTGCCGAAAAAGTGTTTTGTCAGCATTTTAGTACTTTCTTTTATCCTGTGGGAATAATAGATCTGAGTCTTCCAAGGAAGACATGTGTCGCCTAACAACTGAGTGTGCAACATTTCTTTAATACTATAAATGAAAAACATATGTCACAAAAGACTTCTCAAAGAAATAATTATTACTTACCAAAATCACAGGTAGGGTAGAGTCACAATAATTATTTTCTTTGATGATGTTATTCATGACTATCTCAATGTTCCTGTTATATTGAACATGCATCCAAATCCTGAGAAGATTATTTAGTTATCATTCTCTCTGATGCAAAAATTTCAATATTTAAACATGGAGTGCATTGTGACCTATCATATAGACTTCTCCACATCTATGATTTCTGAAAAAGGGTTTGTGAAAGTTAGAATTCTGATGAATGGTTTAGGCAGACTTGTGAATAGCAGATTTGACTCGCCTCCCCCTTTTATGAAAATAATATTAAAAAGAATATTTCTTAGAAAATTAATGTGACAGAGGCGAATGGTGATGCAAGATGTTTGATGTGTCCCAATGTGTCGTCTATGCTTCGCAAAAACAAAAAAAAGTATGTGGGGTCCGAGTGTTTTCTCAAGGCACTCTGCGACAAAGATTGTACACATAGATATATAAAATAGGTACAGCTAATGTGTGTAGTTTTGATAAGAGAAGATGGGAATGTGGACTGATGTCAGTGACAGTAAACACTTGAATTAGAGTAAACCCAGTGTGAAGATTTGACTGGTTTCATTTTTCTCAAAAGTTCAATGAGTTATATATTTGAACTTTTAATGAGTTTATAAGTTGTGAGGAAGCTTTTGCTTATGAATCAGGAAAGTACAGGGCCAGTCTCTGAATTGCAGTTTGCAAAGTCGAGCATGTCTGCGTTCACACTAAGAGTCTGAGGGATGGGCCTGGAGTTCAATTTTTCTTTGGCAAACTTGTCTTCTTTGCAGTGATTGATATGGCTTCGATACCATCCTGTGGAGGATTTGTCCAGTTTCTGTGCCTTCAACAGGTCAGACAGACAAAGGGAGTTAGCGAGCACACGACACAACATCCTGCAGGAGAAAAACACAGGAGAAAAAATATTAGAACTCATCGCAAAACTGCATAAGCACACTTCAGCATTTACAGTAGGTTGTCCTCACGTTGTTTGGAAGTGTATTTATGAATGCGTTTGTGTATATGTATACCTGGGCAGAAGTGCTAGGACAGTAGTGAGTCCACACACACAGTAATACAGTGGCTCAGACAACAGTCTAGTCTCAATGCCATATGGGTTAGTGGGATGGTTACACTTCACACATGTGACACTGAACACCAGGACAAATGAATAGTATAAGATGCCACTGCCTAGTAACACTGCTGCATGGAGCCATGTCTGCAGATTGCACAACAAACAAGTGTTAAACAACAGTCAATACTGATAATAAAGGCAAGGAAAAAAAAGTAGATGTAGACTAAATCGTGAGTTCTCAGACAAAAAGATTTGTTGGAAAACACCCCTTTGGTTTAAGTAACCCACTTTGGTTACTTAACATTTTATGATTAATTAGTGTTAGCAGTTTTTAGACACAGATTATCAGGGAAATTGATAATTATTATATTATTACTTTTTAGGAACCCATATGTGAACTTCCTTGAGGTGTTTTTGTTACTCCTTTTATTACCCTGACTATTTTTGTATGCATGGTTGATTATGCTCTTGTTGCTCTACATAGTCACTGTGTAAAGACAGTGATGGTCTTTCCTACCTAAATAAATATAATCCTTCTCTCTATTACAGTACATGATTAAAAAACTCAAAGGAAATATAAAGCACTACAGTTTCCCTACTATGTTTTTTGAGTGGCTCACCAGTGTGTGGCTCTCTATGACCTGGTGCAGAAGGATGATGAAAAGAGCTGAACCATTGATGGGAGAACCAAAAGAGAACAGATCAATGTCTGAACCTGCATATGTCTGCATATAAAGACACAAAACATAAAACAACATTATCAACGTGTGCCATAGCAAATACTCGATAACAATTTAATAGGAAACCATGGTCAAAACTAATAGCACTGTCTCACCAGATGAACCAGTGTACCACAACAATGTCCCTGCCTGGAATAATTTCTCTACAACACAAACATGTGTACTGACTTTTTCCAAAGGTTCCTTTATTGATGTAAATAGCAACATGCTATTTATGAAGTGGTCACTTGTCCTCTGAATCTGAGATTCAGCCACGAAGCATATCTCTTACACTTGAACACTTTTTTTGCCACAGTATTTTACTAAATCTGGTAGTTTACTTGTGACAGAAGAACCCCCAAAAAAATCTAAGGAGTGTTGTTATGGAGTTGGTGTAAATTTAATAGTTTGTTGACCCGAACATGCTACCATTCTTCTGCAAATCTCGTGAACAAGGATCTTTTTTGCCTCTCTCCTCACTGTTATTGGTTCATTCATTCATTTTCTATACCGCTTAATCCTGTGTTCAGGGTCGCGGGGACCTGGAGCCTATCCCAGGAGACTCAGGGCACGAGGCAGGGTACACCCTGGACAGCGTGCCAATCCATCGCAGAGGACACACACATACACACTCATTCACACACTATGGTCAATTTGGGAACGCCAATTAGCCTAATCTGCATGTCTTTGGACTGTGGGAGGAAACCGGAGTACCCGGAGGAAACCCACCAAGCACGGGGAGAACATGCAAACTCCATGCACACAGAGACGGGAATCGGGCCTGGCCGGGAATCGAACCCAGACCCTGGAGGTGCAAGGCGACAGTGCTAACCACTACACCACCATGCCGCCCACTGTTATTGGAGGCAGCATAATTTCCCAGGTACATTAAAGCTCTGCTAAACATAAATTTTCTGAAGCTGTGATGTAACAGAAAAGCATTTACCCAATTGTTCACCCTATTTTCAAAAGATATGTAACCCCTGACTTAACCCCTAACCCAATGGCCAGAAGGTAGTTGACACCTGACCATCACACTCATACTGGATATATTTGTATGAGTAGCGGAGGAAACCCACCAAGCACGATGAGAACATGCAAAGTCCATGCACACAGAGACAGGAATCAAACCCGGACCCTGGAGGTGCAAGGTGACAGTGCTAACCACAACACCACCATGCCGCCCACAGTGAGAATTATGCAGCCGAAATAGATAATGCTTAGCAGGTGGTTCATGAATATATACAAAAATATAGTGGGCCCAAGATGGACTTACAAAGTATGGAATAAAGAAGCAGACCAGGCTCTGGTAAAAAGCATCCATCATGTTCAGCCAGAAGGTGGAGGGAAGGTAGGCCTGCAAAAGACAATTTTATCAATCCTGAGGGAAACTACAGTTCTGCCACAACATTGAACAACACAGTTCAATGACAAAAAGACAGTAAGCGGTAGAAAATAATAAACAGACACAAAAGGACAAGAAGGGGGGAAAAACTGTGCAAAAGTAGACAGTAACATGCCAAAAACACAAATGTACAATAAAGTTTAGGGTTTTGTGGTTGTGTAATATTGGTAAGACATTTTGTGCAATATGGTACTTTATGTAAGAAGTTCCAGTAGCCAAAATAATAAATGTAATATATTACATATTAATTCTAGATGAACGTTTGGATAAAACCAAAGTTGTGTGCTCAAGCATCCTTGAAGGGAAACTACTGTATTCTTACAAGCATACTTGACCTCTATGACACTGAAAAAGGCTGGGAAAGTGAGGCAGTTGGCAGAAGCTATTTTTATTGCACTTACTGGAGACCATTGGACACCCCTAAGTAACCATAACCACCTCGGTGTAATGTCACTTCTAATCAATGACAAATGGCAACTTAATTCACTCTGGCATGTTAAAAACAGAACAAAGACATTTTACCAAACCATGTACTAGCCAATTTAAAAGTTGAAAAGTAGATGGCAGACATGGTCACCACTATAGGAGCAGACAGGGCTCACAATATTAGTGCCACTGCAAGGGGTATACCATTCGAGAGATTTAAATTTACCATTTGCTAAATATTAATGTTTGAGATATTATAAACTACATAATCGGTTCCCTCTAACCAGTTTGTCAAATGCATTTTTTTATTCCAACACTGCACATTTATAATACATGTACAGTATAAACCTGTATAATAATAGTTATAAAAAGCAAATCTGAATATTTTAAAATTGTGATGAATCACAGTCTATGAATTCAATTCTTTAATCGAGTGACAGCACTGAAATATATACTGTACAGTGACAGTTCACTCCTCATCAGAGACTATATAATACACTGGTAAATTACAAATCATTGCAGGACCCAAAAAGAAAAGGTTGATTTATAATGAAAATATAAATTATTTTGATATTTATTAACATACAGTATATACATAATATATACATTTATAAACGTAAATAAATGTATGATTTCAGAACATCAAGGTATGATACATTGATTAATAATTGTTTTACATTTGCTGTTTTTATAAGGTCAATACAACATTCCTATATTCAAAATACTGAACTGAACAAAAGCATTAAAAGTGTAGAAGCAGAGCAGAGAGGATGACTGTCAGGATGCATCCTCACCTGAGAATTCTGTCCAGCTTTGTAAAGCTGTGGCTTGTACAGGAGTGTCTTAGCAGACACATCTTTATCCAGCACACCATACAGCAGAGGTGGAGCTGATGTAAACAGCAGGTTAAAAAAGATGAGCACCCAGGAGTTACTCATGGTGCTTCCTGAGAAACCACAGAAGATCTGGAACCAGAACAGCAGATTCACGTACATCTAGAGAGAGAAGGTCATAATTTAGTTCATCTATGTTAAATTTTTTCAACATAGATTTTTCACCTACTGATCTGCTAGAATAAGTCTGTGTGTGCAAGTGTGCATACCTGTGTTATTTGATACTTACAACATTCTTATAAAAGAAGTACAGGATCATGTTAGCTAGTCGGGTGTAGCACCAGTGCCCATGAACCAGCAGGAGTTTTCTCAGGTATTTAAATCTGGAGATGGCAAAATCACTGGACATCACAGCCTTGAGATGAGAGAACATGAAAGAAGCAGACACATAACATTCTTTAACTTGCGCTACACAACATAATTAGTACTTAAAATATACTCATTAATTCTTTTTTTGTTATATGTGAAGATGTAAAAGAAATACAGTGCCTTGGGGCACAATTAAACCTTGTGCAAACTGTAAACTCTGTTATTAAGAGTGTGCATCATGTTGTTCCTCAGAGTTAAAAAAAAAAAAAAACCTTTTAGATGGAATGAATCAATTTACAGTACTGTGCAAAAGTCACCCATCATTGAGCCACACATCATTTCTTCACATTATGCTTCCAAAGAACCAGACCTTGCATTTTTAATGGAGGGGAAAAAAGGTTGCTGTTCAGGTTGTTAAATAAAAAAAAAATACAGTATCTAGTCACTTTGAAGCCTGTCACAGTAAAGTATCTGTTGACATTCTATTAAATTAATCTATATAAACAAATTAAATTTAAAATTAAGAAATGAGGGGTAGCTTAAGACTTTTGTACAATAATGTACATTGGCTTCTAAAGATGTATAAACAGTAGGTTTTTCTTCAGGAAACACACTTATACAATAATTTGTTTGACATTTTCTGGGAAAGGTATTAAAGTGACACAGATATTACAAAACGATTCCTAACATATAATATGACAGTAACCTGTTGTGTTATGAGGGTTAGCTTCAATATGGCGCCCCTCGGTGTATTATACATATGGGAGCCCCAACGCAGGACTCGGAGTGGGCGTTGGGCCGTGGATTGTTTATTTCGCTAGGGACTGGTTGGTTCGCGTGAACACCACGCAGCGTTATGAAGGGAATGAAGGCCCGCTTATGTCGGCGCGTGCCACCGTACTTCTCGTACTTAAAAGGTAGGTAAATTATATTAGTGCTTTATGATTCACTTTTCTTTTCACCTTCTCTTTCTATCTCTATTTCTATCTTTCTATTTCTTTTCTTTTCTATCTTTCTATTTCTTTTCTATCTTTCTATTTCTTTTCTATCTTTCTATTTCTTCTCTTTTCTATCTCTCTATTTCTATCTTTCTCTTTCTTCTCTTTTCTATCTTTCTCTTTTCTATCTTTCTATTTCTTTTCTATCTTTCTATTTCTTTTCTATCTTTCTATTTCTTCTCTTTTCTATCTTTCTCTTTTCTTTTGTTCCCTATACCAGAGCCACGCTCTCGTACCTGGTGCTATCTAATGTTCGCACAGCGTGCGCTGGTTTCTGGGAACTTAAATATCCTACTGGCCAGGTGTAGCTCGTCTCTGTTGATTGCCAATGCTGCGGGGTTGCCTAGCAACCGCCCGTCGCATGTGTGGCCGTGTTACAGTACCCCCCCGTCTAGGGACGACCCCTGACGTTCCTGTGCCAGCCCTACGGCTAGCCCGGAATTCTCTAATAAGTTCGGGGTCTAGTATGTGCCGGGCTGGCACCCAAGAGCGCTCCTCGGGACCATACCCCTCCCAGTCCACTAGGTACTGTGTGGCACCCTGGACCTGTCTGGAATCCAGGATACGTCGAACTGTGAAGGCTGTGGACCCGTCAATCATACGCGGTGGAGGTGGAGGTGGAGGAGGTTTGGGGGCCAAGGTGCTGCAGAGTACTGGTTTTAATCGTGACACATGGAATGTAGGGTTGATCTTCATTGACCGGGGGAGAGCCAAGCGGTATGCCACAGGATTAATTCTTCTCATGATTTTAAACGGCCCAATGTACCGGGGGGCCAGCTTCCGTGACTCAAGTTTTAGTTGGAGGTCCTTGGTGGACAACCAGACCCGTTGCCCTATACGTAAGGAGGGTCCTGCCTGTCGCTTTCAATTTGCCGTGAGGGTTGCCCTGCATCTGGATACTTGTAGGGCGGCTCGGGCCTTCCTCCAGGTCCGACGGCACCGCTGTACTAAGGTCCGTGCCGCGGGGACCCCTACCTCAGGTTCCTCCTCTGGGAACATGGGGGGGGGGGTACCCAAATTGGCACTCAAAGGGTGACATGCCCAGGGAGGAGTGCCACAGGGTGTTATGGGCATACTCTACCCACATCAGGTGGTCCGACCAACATGACGGGTTGGAGGAGGTTACGCACCTGAGGGCACGCTCTAAGTCCTGATTCACCCTCTCTGTTTGCCCGTTTGACTCGGGGTGAAAGCCCGATGTCAAGCTGGCTGTGGCCCCAATAAGTTTACAGAACGCCCCCCAAAACCGGCTCGCAAACTGGGGCCCCGGTCAGAGACCAGGTCGGTTGGGAGGCCATGTACCCGGGCCACCTGATGGAGGACCAACTGCGCTGTCTCCTTGGCCGATGGAAGTTTTGGCAAGGGAATACACTTACAGGCTTTGGAGAACCGATCTACGATCACCAGAATTACCGTGTTCCCCTTGGAGGGGGGCAGGCCCGTAACAAAATCCAAGGAGAGATGGGACCACGGACGCGACGGTATAGGTAAGGGGCGCAGCAGTCCGGCAGGCCGTGTACGGGGTTCCTTGTTCTGTGCGCAGGTCGGACAGGCTGCCACATACGCCCGAACATCCTTCTCCATGCTAGGCCACCAAAGGCGCCGACGAAGAAACTCAAGTGTCCTAGTGGCGCCCGGGTGTGCCGTAAATGGGGACGTGTGACCCCATGCCAGAGCTTGGGCACGGGTGTTGGCAGGAACATATAGCTTTCCGGGGGGTCCTCCTCCCGGATCAGGTTCCTGTCGCTGTGCCTGCTTGATCCTTTGTTCAATGGCCCAGCGTACGGGGGCAAGGATGCGTGGTGCTGGGATGATGCTCTCGGTTCCTGGCTCTTCTACTGGAGGATCCCATTGGCGCGAGAGGGCGTCTGGCTTGAGATTCTTTGAGCCCGGACGGAACGAGAGCACATAGTCAAACCGGGAGAAGAAGAGGGACCATCTGGCCTGTCGAGGGTTTAAGCGTTTGGCCGACCGGATATATTCTAAGTTTTTGTGGTCGGTCCAGATTAGTATTTGCTGTTTGGCCCCCTCCAGCCAGTGTCTCCACTCTTCTAAAGCCAGTTTTATGGCAAGGAGCTCCCGATCTCCAATGCCATAATTTCTCTCCGCCGGGGTTAGGCGGTGTGAGAAGTAGGCGCAGGGATGTAGTTTCTGGTCCTCCCCGGAACGCTGGGAGAGAACAGCGCCCACCCCCACATCGGATGCGTCTACCTCCACTATGTACTGGGTCTCTGGGTCCGGCATCCGTAAGACTGGGACTGTGGTGAGCTTTGCTTTTATAGCCTGGAAGGCCCCTTGAGCCTCCTCTGTCCATTTAAATCACCCTGGGTTCCTCTTTGTGAGGGTGCTAAGTGGGCCGCCAAGGTGCTAAAGTTGCGGATGAAGCGTCTGAAAAAATTGGCGAACCCCAGGAAGCGCTGAACTGCCCGAAGCGAGGTAGGACGGGGCCACTGGGCCACAGCCCTTATCTTAGCCGGATCCATTTGAAGGTGGCCCCTGGATACCACAAACCTCAAGAAGGAGGTGGAGGTTGTGTGGAACTGTGACTTCTCCAGCTTAACATATAGATGGTTCTGCTGGAGAAGTTGCAGCACCCGGCGTACGTGGGTGATGTGCTCTGGCAGAGAGTCACTAAAAATTTAAATGTCATCCAAGTAGACAAAGGTGTAGAGGTTAAGCGTCTCCCGGAGCGCCTCGTTAATGAACCTCTGGAACACTGCTGGTGCATTAGTCAGGCCGAATGGCATTACCCGGTATTCATAGTGCCCTGACGGCGTAATAAACGCCGTTTTCCATTCGTCCCCTGCTCTGATGCGGATCAAGTTATACGCACTCCGTAAATCTAACTTGGTGAACCATTTCGCCCTTTGCAGACACTCAAAGGCAGAGTTCATCAGGGGCAGGGGATAGCGGTCCTTTAGGGTGATCGCGTTTACCCCCCGATAATCTATGCAGGGGCGGAGGCCCCCATCCTTCTTCTTTACGAAGAAGAACCCCGCCCCTGCGGGGGATGTGGACGGGCGAATGAATCCCAGGGACAATGCCTCCTGGATGTACTCCTCCATGGCCGAATGTTCAGGAGAAGACAAAGAGTAGAGCTTTCCCCTCGGTGGGGTCGAACCTGGAAGCAGGTTGATCGCGCAGTCAAAAGCTCAATGGGGAGGAAGCTTTTGGGCCCCCGACTTAGAGAATACTTCTGCCAGGTCCCAGTAATCTTTGGGAACTGCCGAGAGATCGACCTGATGGGATGGCTGCACATCTGGGGTTCTAATCCCTTTAAAGCAGCTCTGTGCGCAGCGGGTGCCCCACACTGAGACAGAGCAGGTTAGCCAATCAATACGGGGGTTGTGCTCTCGCAACCACGGAAACCCCAGTACCACCTGGAGCTCCGGTACGCGGGTAATTAGGAAGGTAATCCGCTCTGCATGTTGCCCAATACGTAGTATTAGTGGGTCAGTCTCATGTGTGATCGGCCCGGATTCGAATAACTGACCGTCCAGGGCCGCCACTGGAATGGGAGCGGAGAGGGGGTGGAACGGAATAGCCAATCTCCGCACCAGTTCTCCATCTATAAGGTTACCCGCTGCTCCCGAATCTACAAATGCTTTTAGGCGGGTGGTGGAGGCTCCCTCCCAGGTGATGGTGATAGAGAGGAAGAGCCCTGATCGCTGAGGGTCTGGCCTTTGGGTCACTGTCGGTCCCCCATCCGAGAGTTTCATGTTTGCCGATCATTCCCGCCTGACCGGTCACTATTTCGCGTACCCGCTCCAAATCCGCGGGCTCCTGGTGTGGTGCGAACATTCTGTTATGAGGGTTAGCTTCAATATGGCGCCCCTCGGTGTATTATACATATGGGAGCCCCAACGCAGGACTCGGAGTGGGCGTTGGGCCGTGGATTGTTTATTTCGCTAGGGACTGGTTGGTTCGCGTGAACACCACGCAGCGTTATGAAGGGAATGAAGGCCCGCTTATGTCGGCGCGTGCCACCGTACTTCTCGTACTTAAAAGGTAGGTAAATTATATTAGTGCTTTATGATTCACTTTTCTTTTCACCTTCTCTTTCTATCTCTATTTCTATCTTTCTATTTCTTTTCTTTTCTATCTTTCTATTTCTTTTCTTTTCTATCTTTCTATTTCTTTTCTATCTTTCTATTTCTTTTCTATCTTTCTATTTCTTCTCTTTTCTATCTTTCTATTTCTATCTTTCTCTTTCTTCTCTTTTCTATCTTTCTCTTTCTTCTCTTTTCTATCTTTCTCTTTCTTCTCTTTTCTATCTTTCTATTTCTTTTCTATCTTTCTATTTCTTCTCTTTTCTATCTTTCTCTTTTCTTTTGTTCCCTATACCAGAGCCACGCTCTCGTACCTGGTGCTATCTAATGTTCGCACAGCGTGCGCTGGTTTCTGGGAACTTAAATATCCTACTGGCCAGGTGTAGCTCGTCTCTGTTGATTGCCAATGCTGCGGGGTTGCCTAGCAACCGCCCGTCGCATGTGTGGCCGTGTTACATGTTGTCCTATTAGTAAACCCTTGAAGAGCTTTACAATACCAAAGGTTTCCCAAAAACACACCTTTTATTTGTAAACTGTCCAAGGAGGAGTTGATGTGCTCATGAATAAAAAACCTGAGTTTCCATTACTGACAAGCACAAAGTGTATCAATTGCAAGTCTGCAGAGGTTGTACAGATGTAGCCTCTATATTGGAGGTCAGTGTTGTAATCTGACACTCTGGTAATTCCAGTAACTAGAGCACCAGAGAGCAGAGGAAAATAACGAAGAAGGAATGGGAGGGGTGAACAAGTATACCTGCATGCCTTCCTGGCCTGAGATGCCAACACCCACATCGGCCACCTGAATCATACTGACATCGTTTGCTCCATCACCTGAATATGACACACACACACGCAAATGTAATTTAGACCAACAGTGACGTACACACGAACACATTCTAATATGCAGTAAAATATATGATGTAATACACAGCCATGTCCATTTTCTATTGTTTTGCTGTATTAGTTTAAACGCCTAGTTAACTTTTAGTTATAAGGAACTGAATTAATGCATATTGAGAATATTCACACCATGGTGCAATATTGTATAGACTGAGATTGTATAATAGGTTTTTAATAAACAACAAACAGTTATTTAAATACACAATGTTGCCAAAGGTAGATGGATAGATGACCATCTCACACACACATGTTTTTGAACACTTCCAAATTTAGTCCCCAACTTGATGTTATAATAACCTTCAAAGGAAACTGTGATGCTACAGGCATTATATACAATTGTGTGCTTCGCCTTTGTGGCAACAGTTTGGGGAATAACAACATATGGATGATCACTGAAAATTATTCAGGAAACACAATGGCTCCACCAGTACTCTTAACAATTAAATAAATTACTATAACACTTTCATAGAATACATACTGACCTATAGCAAGGCTCATGACCCCCAGTGTGCCACCAACAAGCCGAACAACTTGGCTCTTTTGCAGGGGGGTAGACCTGCAGCATATGACAGATCGGCAGCTAACTGCGACATCCAAGAAGGCTTTCTGTAACTCCTCCTTCAGGGCAAAGTCTAATGTCCTGCCATCAATCACTAATGTAAAGCCGGAGATGGCAGCATCATCCTGAGGCATTTCCAAATCAAAGGTAGACAAACCCCTGTCTTGGATGTCTCTGATCTCCTGATGGAGCTCTAAAAGCCGAGCTTCACAGGCTTCCTATGAGAGAAAATAGACGCACAGATATTTACACTTTAGTTTGTTAGCCAGTCAGTCAGACAGACAGACAGACATTATACAGACAGATTTATTGATCCAGAAGGACATTCCTGACACCCAGTAGCAATGAAGACACAAAGACAGGTTTGTAAATGTGACTACACACTGTATATTTTACATATAGTCAGTCATGAGTAATAATAATATAAAAATTATAAAAAGGTACATAAATATTATTAAATATATTATTATTTATATAATAATATAAGAAGGTAATAGATTATTATTATTATTATTATTTAAAATAATAATAATATTTTAAATGCAGCACAAGTCTTGATGTGCAACTGTATTTATGGCAATTGACTGCGATTGTTATGTTCATAAAGGAAACTTAAAAAAATTAACAAACTACTCAAGAAATCTAATTATCAGCTTACCTGACTGTCACAGTTGGCAATAAGTAACTGGTCGGTCTCTCGTAAGAGTTTACAGGCACATGCGATGTTAATGGCTGTCTCCTGTTTGTCCCCTGTGAGCACCCATACCTTAATCCCTGCCATCTGTAAGGCTTCAATGGTTTCTGGAACATCTTCCTGTAATTGGTCCACTATACCTGTTGCTCCTGAAGACAGAAAGGTTTGTGATTATGCCAGGAGAAAAAAAATAAAAGCCATTTTAGTTTAAGGTATAAACTGAAACACTATATGTGTGGTCAAAAGTATGCGGACACCTGACCATCACATCTACTGTGTATGGGCGTATTGGACTTCCCACTCTAAAACCACATGCATTAATTAGGCCTTTTTTTTACTTTTCAGGTAGAAGCCTGAAAAATCTTTTGCAAAGATTTTGATGTCTGTGAGTATTTGTTGGTCACTGACGTCAGACGAGAAGTCCTGGCTCGCAAAAGACATTCATCTCAAAGGTGTCCAGGGGGCAGAGTCAGAGCTTTCTCAAACTCCTCAAAGCTTTATGGAAGCTTAATGGAACTTGTTTTGTGTACAGGTGTATAATCAGAGGTAGATAACAAAAGGGTCCTTCTCCAAACTACTGGCACAAAATTGAGGGCATAAAATTGCATAAAATATCTTTTGCATGCTACCGCAGTAACATTAACCCCTCACTGCTACTTTGATACTTTGTATGCCCAACCCTCCCAAATGTTTTTTTAACTATGTTTTAAAAACATATACGTTTTGTGGGCTACAAAATGGACATTACAAAAAGTGTCAAATTTTTTATTTTATTTTACACATTTATTATACACTATTTGGAATAAAAAAAGTTGTAGTCCCTTTGAGTCTGTAAGGTCTTCAGTCTTTTATAAAATGCTCTCTTTTTATCACTAGAATTACTGACTTGTTTATTTTCTGGTGCAAGGCCCGAGGTGTTATTCATCTAAAAGCGTGATCTCACCTAATAACGTAAGGTTGGTTTCCAATCTCTGAGCAGATTCTATAAGTAGTTCTTCTCTGTTTTCAATACTGGTTTCAGCAAAAGCATGCTCGGTTAGCCAGGCCTTGTACTCTGCCTCCTGTAGGACCTGTCAATCAACAGCAAACTTCCATGTTACCGACAATAGGAACAAACAAAAAGGGAATATATTCTTACATTCCAGTTTTTCATACAATTAAAAGCCACATCGGTACAGACCAACTGTGACGAAACTCCAATTTCCCGTTTTAATAAAACTGCTACCAGTTTAAAGAAGTGAAGAGGGGAAGTGAAAAAGTCGAAAACATACTCTTTTTGCAACACAGAGTGTTCGCAGGCCTTCCTTAGCATATTCATCTAGATGTTGCTGTGTTCGCTTCATGATCTCTCTAGAACTATGACTTTGATCTGAAAAATATACACAATATCACAACTGCGCCAAGATTACTGTATATAATGAACATTATTTTAGGCATCATATTAATTCAATTCAATTTTATTTGTATAGCGCTTTTAACAATTGACATTGTCTCAAAAGTGCTTGTTTTTATAAACAAGCCCTTGCTGCAGTTCTTAAAGAAATAGCAGGCACTTGCATTGCAAGACTTTTCTCTGGTATGAAAATCATGATGATCACTGATAATGGTAAAATGACCAGAAAGTATGCTGAAAATGGCTGCTTTCACAAATACCTTCATGAAGCCAATATACAATAACCCATATGTTCTCTATATTCGCTAAATCCCATTAATAATAACAATTGAACATTTGTGAAAAGAATGATATGGAGAGAAAACTCAAGTCTGTGAAAACCAAGCTAAAGTCATTTTGTACAAGGGTGAGTCAAAAATTATTCACACCCTGGCTGCAGAATTTATTTAAAAAAATAATGTTTTAGAAAAGACAAATGCATAATTTTTGACATAATCCCCTTGCTTTTCAACATACTTTGTCCAGCTGTCAACAGGTTTTAGTATTCCCTAATTAACAAAATGTTTAAGCTGAGCTCCGAGCCACAAATGTGCCGCTGTTTTCACTTCTCCAATAGATATGAATCTTCGCCTTCGTAGGGCTGCTTTCAGGGAACCAAACAGGTGAAAGTCAGTTGTCGAAGGATCAGGACTATTGGAAGAATCCAATCAAAGCTTTTGCAGATTGTCGACAGTTGGCAGAAGTGTGTGGACAGGCATTGTCATGAAATATTACAACGCCCTTGAACATCAGTCCACTGCAAAATATCATGAATTATATTGAACAACCAAATGTATGGTTGTTCAATATTCCAGATTTAAAAAAAATATATTTGTATATTGCTTTTAACAATTGTCATTGTCGCAAAGCAGCTTTACACAATCATAAGAAATTATGGAAGTTTGTTAATGCTATCAAAATGACTAGACCCTGGTAAGCAAGAAAACTCCCTGAGATGGCAATAGGAAGAAACCTTGTAGAGGAATCAGACTCAACAGGGAACTCAACCTCATTTAGATGATATCGGATAGTATGGATTGATCTGCAGCCATACCAGATGATGGTTAACTTTTGAACTTTTTCTTGGTGAGCGATTTAGGATGTTTCCGTTAGTGATGAATCCATGTCTCATCATCTGTAATGAGTCTCTTTAAGAAACTTTTATCTTCCTTAAAGTATTGATCCAAATTTTGTTTGCACCAGGTACACCACAAAAAAACTAATCACTGCATGCTGCTCTTCTTTTATGCAAATCTCAAGTGGGGCATTTATTTTTACTCGCACTGCAGTTACAAATAAACTGATGTTCACACCTGCAAAGCAGTGACTGGGGAGACACTGCTGGGAGAAAAGAAAAGCACTGATAAGACAGTACTGCCAACAAAAGGATTAATATAACTAGAGTGCGGATAATCTTTGACTCACCCTTGTATATAGAAAACAGTAAATTACTTTAGGAGGGTTTTACAGACACGATCACATATTTAAACCAGTACCTATGTCAGGAAGATTCTCTGTCAATACTGATTACTAGGCTTGGGTATCGTTTGGGTTTTTTTCGATACCGGTGCCAAATCGATACTTTGAAAACGGTACCGGTGCCAAAACGGTGCCTGAACCGATACTTTTAAGCCAAAAAATTATAGTGGATGACTCAAGAATGAATTTTTATTGAACAAAAAATTTTATGCTTAAAATTTAACAATATATTAAAAGTTTAAATTATATATATGAATATGTAAGCTTCAAATTTTAGCAATTCTTTTGCAGAAATTTCACCATATTTGCCTTTTCTGTCAAAATATGACACCTTTCCTGACTTATTGCCCTGCACAGGACATGCATAGCCTTCTTTACAATGGTAAATGGGGTCACTGGTGTAGTACTACTAGTACAGGCTGGAAAGCCATAATTATAAACAGAATCCATGTTACATTAGTTTTTTACAAATCGTTTGACTATTTGTTAGCATGAATGCAAGATTTGCATTTTGCTATTAACATTACATTATCCTACTACTAACCTGCGGAAAGTCTGCTGACGTCATCATAATCGGTGACTCGTTTTTGCTACAGTTGGTGTGACTGGGACTGAGGGTCGTCCACACTGATAGCGCCAGCTGTTGTCCACAAGCTGTTAAACACGGTGCCTCCGTCTGCTTTTAACTTTATTCCGTCTGCCCTCGAATGTTTCATTAGATTTAACGTGTTTCCGCCTTTACACGCAACTGCTGTAAGACATTCGCTGCACGTTGCGGTGCCGGAATCCTTTCTTGTGAAATGCAGCCACACTTTCGACCGTTTAGTTTTAGGCATTTTAAAGAGAGTTGTTTACTTTAGCATGCTAAGCTATCGGTAGACCGCCTGCTGCCGTCAGAGCGAGTGTAACGTTAGTTACTGCATTCACGCGCATGTTGGATGGTCTCTCATTTCCGGATGATTTGTGCTTTTAATTTTTTTATTTAATCTAATAAACGATTAATCTACAAAAATATATGAATCTAGAGAACAAATATTTCAATCGACAGTTCAGGCATTTAAGTGGCACCGAAATTCACGTTTCTGTTTCGGTCCGGTACATACCGGTTCTATAGGTACCGGTGCCGTATTGGCACAGGGTTTCGGTACCCAACCCTACTGATTACTGACTGTAGACACAGAAAGTCACACACCTGATGTCCCAGCCAGGTCCATAATGACATTGTCAGCTCCTTTGGTGTAGACCACCACCTGGCTGGTGAGTGGATGACGCACCACTACTGACATTCTCTTGCGGACGGAGTGGAAGGGCAGTAGGTGAAGCAGTGGCACATTGAGGGGCCCGGTGCCTGGCAGGGCAACTAGCAGCTGTTCCGGGGACCTGCCCAGCAGAGTGCAGCCGTACGCCCTTGCAGCCTGCACCAGTGCAGCCTCATCTGGACTCTCTGCCTCATACAGCAACTCCTCCTCTTCTTCTTTAACTTCTTCTTTATCATCTCCACTGAAGTCCTGATCGAGATCCTCAATGTGGTGTGGCTGTTGAGGTGTGATGGCAGGGCTGGGTGATGGAGAAGGTGTAGGTGTGTGTGAAGGTGTATTGTGACTGTGACGACCGGGGGAAAATGCGCTCTCAACAGGGGACAGTGAAAAGAGAGGGCGACTCATTTTCTGCAGAAGACTCTTCATCTCCTCCAGAGAGCGTAAGGGAGTGACAGCCATTGGTGTCTTCACCTGAAACAATCACATAAGCGTAGCTAAGGTTCATAACTCCTCCTATTATAACTTTTGTGTGATAACTGGAATAAATACAAATGCTACAACTAATTAACCTCTAATCAAACAGATCCAACTTTGGTTTACAACTATTTCCTGTATCACCATGGCAAGAGCTTAAAAGCTATAAATGATATAGTTAAACTGTAGCATCTCTAGATTACAGGTAACACATGAGGAAATGGTTTACCAGAGAATAATAGAGGTATACTGTATTGAGCGAATCGTACCACGTGACGGGGTAGACTGGGAGAGGACACCACCACAGTGTTGCAGACAACCAAGGCGAGAAAGAAGTCTAGGATATGTGAGAGTTCTGCAGCATCGTATTTAACAGCAGGGCCTGAAAGAGCCCGCAGCTTTTTATGCAGCTGATCATCTGGAATCACTGCACACTCCTGAGAAAGATTTTCATGAACACATATTCACAATCAAACAGGCAGATAAATAGAAAAAGATGTGCTTGTTATGATACAGTTTTCCTGGAACTTACCATGGCGCTGCTAAAAGCCCCAGGCACGTGATGGTGGAGTGTGTTATGTGGCGAGTGTGTGTCACAAGCAGCAGTGAGGGTGTTAATGGATAAGGCGCTCCGGTTGCAGCTGAGAGACTTCCTGGAGCTAGAACGCAGTGAGAGTGTGCGATCAGGTCGGCCAGCAACCTGCTCTACATACTGTTCCATTGATTGCGCTGGAAGTATACACACAGACACACACACACACACAGATCAGTAAGCAGTTCGATTTGAAGCTTAATTCTCACACTACTGGGCAACACATAAGTGCTGCTGAACCTTCTGAGGTGGTCTCAGATTGGTTTGTTTTCAGAGGGTTCTGAGTCAGTTTGGAATGTTCACATATGTGCAAAAAATGCTGACTAATCACGCTAAGCTGGCTTTGAGGGCTGAAAAGGTTTACACCACGTGCAAATAACCCTGATTTTTTAAAATTATTAAACAACATACATATTGCTCCTCACACACACACATGCTCTCTCTCTCTCACTGATTTTGGGAAAAAAGTAAAGGAACGCATTAAAGTTATTGTAAACTCAAGTTAAGAGTTTTTCCCGAATACTTCCAACACAGGTGGTAAAATGAATTGTTTCATCAGAGCAAATAGGGTTTTAACACTGCCTATACTGGGATATGTCGATCTGGCAACCCTGGGTTATGTTATATATCACTTGATGTACTGTAAAATCTAGAGACGGCACAATTCTCAATTAAATATTAACCCGTTTGGTACGGCATCTATGGTCCTAGAAGTTAGAAGAGCTGTGCACACAATAGATGGTGATGTATCTCATTTGCACAATCTGGCATTTATAAGCCGGGGGTAGCATAGTGGTTAAGGCACTGGACTATGGTTCAGAAGATCCCAGGTTCAAACCCCACAACCACCAAGTTGCCACTGTTGGGCCCTTGAGCAAGGCCCTTAACCCTCAACTGCTCAGATGTATAATGAGAAAAAAAAAATGTAAGTCGCTCTGGATAAGAGCGTCTGCCAAATGACTAAATGTAAATAAGTGTGGTTTTGAACTCTTTTTATAATAACATTAGGCAGCTATACAGCTTGTGTAGTTTAATCCACCACAGGCACACTACTAATATGTGTACGCTCCACAGTTTCTCTAATACCTGTGATGTGGCCTCAGTAATAGGTTGCCCTGCAGGCTACAGCAGCCCAAACAAAAGATTGTTTATCCAGCATGGTAAAGTTGGTCAACAAAAGATTGTTTATCCAGCACGGTAAAGGAAATTTAAAAGCTATAGTTATACATAATTAGATATATTTACATTAATACACCATATGCAATTGGATAATGCTAGGGCAAATCGTTTGTAGTATGTATAAACAAGCCAGGGAAGAAAAGTAGGTGAGGTAGTTCAACCAGTTCAAACCAATGAACAGCCACATGGATAAGTTTGTCGTCAAATACGAATGGGCTAAAGCAAAAGGCAAAACTCACCATGCTCGTTATGAGGGTACTCCTTGCCAGCGACAGTACACCGACGAAACAGCATGCGATTTTCCGTCAGGGTCCCTGTCTTATCCGAGAACAAGTACTGGATCTGTCCCAGGTCCTCTGTGATATTCAGTGCCCTGCACTGTATACCAGTATCCAGCCTGGCATCATACAAATCTAGATCATTCTGAATAAAATAGATCTGTCCTAATTTTACTATTTCTATAGACACATACAGAGAAATGGGAATGAGAACCTGTAACACAAAGGCAGAGATAGATGAGGATGTGAGAAGATTCACACAGTATCAGAACAAAAGTGCACAGGAGAAGTAGACTTTCTCAAACAAGGAATGATAATGTGTTGTGTTGGTCATAATATGGTGAAATGAAATGATGGATAAAAAAAACAATATTGTTTGACGATCGATATCATACATTAATTTAATTATTGATATGTAATTTATCATGGGGAAGGAACACAGCTTGAAAAGGCACATCAATGTCAACGTTATCTAGTTAATCTAGCTAATCATCCTTCTTTTTTAAGTGGGAAGAAACTGAAGAACCTCACAGACATGGGGGCAACATGCAAAACTCACACAAATCCAGGTCTAAAGACAAACTATTATGGAAGGCTACTTGAAGCATCCATATTTTGTATCACCACATTTCTCCATAACTTGTGTGTGCAAAAAAGGTGAAAGAAGCAGATGGAGGCAGTCAGAGGAAGGATGTTTGCGGTAGTTATAAATACAAACCTGCAGAACAATTATCATAGTCCAGAACATGTAGAAGGCAGTCAAAGCTGGGTGTGTGTCATCGGAGATCAAGAAGATAGAGTCCTTTAGGCCACTCAGCCACACACCATGGCCTAATTAATAGCAACAGTCATTTAACAATGTAGATTGCAAGACGTATTCAAGAATAATTTGACTACACTTTATTATTTAAGCTGATGCATTTTTAATGTTTTAGATGTATATGTGGGTGTGTGTGTGTATGCGCGTGTGTACAGTATGTTTGTGTTTGTTTTTGTTCCTACCCACAGCAGCAGTAAAGCACATCAGAAGTAGTAAGACAACACTCCAAATAATGTCTATGTTGAGTCTTCGCTCCAGTTTGCTTCGCTTATATCGTGGACCACTGTTATTCTGCATTGCTTTTGTCTCATGACCTACAAAAACACATACACATAGTTAAATGTATTCTCATCATGTATAAGGAAGTGTTCATATCCTTGTCAGTGTAATCCATTGTGTGTTTATGTGTTTATTCATTGTGCTCTACCTGCATAAACCACTATGCCAATCACAGTCTCAGTGTTCCTCACTGTACAACTCCTCAGTAGGAGATTTTCATTATGCAATCCCACCCGAACTTTATCAGGGTGCTCCCTGAAAACACACACAGGCACACAGACAACACCATTTGTTAAGAGAAAGCAGGCAGACATATACATTCATCTTCATGGGGCATTAAAGTCAGCCCAGGACTTAAAGACTTAAGTTTTTAAATGATAAAATATGTCGTGTTATGATGATCTCGACCGAGGTTGCTTTGAGCTCACTGCTGTCATTTCCATGAACATTCAGAGAATGGAAAGCCTGATCCTTAAAAACTGAAGAATAACTTGTCAACAGCTTGCGAAAGAGACGCGACTTAATCATACTATGAAGACTATGGGAACTTTACGGACAATCATTCACGAATACAACTTGCATTAGCAGAACTAGGCAGAGTTATTGCCACAGGGGATTATATAGAGAAATAAAGGGAGTTTTTCCTCTCATAACTGTGTTATGGCATTCTATGGAAGCAAAACTCCTGGTTTGCCTTAAATGCCCCTCGATACAAAGCCAAAAATGACATAAGCCAATATCCACAAAATGACAAAAATAAAAATATGTAATTAAATAAATGTTTATGTGACAGTCTGGAAAATTCACATTTTAAAATTTTACATTTTATTCATATTTTTATTTAAATTTCCTGAACTGAAATACGTTTCTCATTTACATGTACAGTGGTACATCGGCATACGAATTTATTCCGTTCCATATTGCAAATATTCCTATAGAAAATAATGTAAATGAAATTGAAAGTGACATCATTTTCTTCTTGATGCTCTTCTTGATAACATATAGCGCAGCCCCATAAAGGGTTTTTATAAAGCTGTCGATTATTTTTTATATGACGTTGTGTACAGCAAGTCCCCGACTTCCGAACATTCGATGTACGAATTTCTGCAGATACGAACAGACCAGGGATCGTGGAAGCAGATTGTTGACGTGACGTGAAGTTGACGTGTATTGTACAAGAAATAGACACTGCACTGCATCAGATACCAGTATTTACAAGTACCGTATATATATAATATTTTCAGTGTGTAAGTGAATGTATAAAATGTCTAAAGTCCAATATATTGTATGTCTTTGCATATAGGGGTATGTGGAGAAATGAGTCGACCAATGAATCAATCTCGGGATAGAAAAGGGCTGTCCTGTAAAACTGTCCCAATGGTGAATAATCCTATTTTCTGCTGCATTACATTGTATATTTGTGTCAAATATGTATAAGATTCACTTTATTGGACTTGAATAAGTCCTTTATTGGAATGGAACTCGATCGTAAGTCTGGGACTTACTGTACTTTATAATCTGTTCCAATATGATATATTGGTCTTATTAATTTAAATTTAAATTTAATTATGGTTAATTACCTCATATGAGCGTAACATTCTTGGGACCCAAGGTGCTATGTATTCACTAAATCGTGCACAAAATGCAAAAAAACCCACAAAAAATGTGTAAACTTTGTTTGGCTTTCCACTGGCACAAGTTTTGACCAACTACTGGAAGTGCGCAAAACCAGAACGACTCGTGACAGGCTTGATTGCTTGTATGCCAAAACTGCTTTGCATTACAAAGCAAAATCCAGCCAAAATTGTAGTTTGTAAGTTGAAAATTCACAAGCCAGGTCGTTTGTATGATGAGGGTTCACTGGTTGTATAGCAACTATATGTAGGAAAAAATGTTACAAGCAGAAAAACAAGTTTTGGGCAAAACCAAAGAGATTGTTTTATCTCTTTTTGGTCTTTTGCCAGAATTTAGAGCATTCTCAACATGTGTCACACATATCTCAAATTTTTGTCAAAAAGCCACACTCACATGTAGCCTCTAAAACGTCTTAGATCATCATTGGGGTTTTCGCATTCGATGCGGCTGCTGAAATTCTCTGGAGTAAATTCTGATCCCTGAGGCAGAAGCGTTCATACACACACACACACAAACACACACACAAAAATTTACTCACATTTATTTTCATAGTATGATTAAGTCATTACTATTAAGAAGGAGAAGCAAGCACAAAGTATTGGCTCACTTGTTGTAGCAGGTCTTTGACCACCTGTCTCTGCTTCAAATTAGTTTCTCCATCCAAGTTGGCAGTCTCAATGTGACACACTCCATTTGGGTCAGACGAATGGAGCAGTACAATGTCAGCAGGGATGATCTCATTGCAACACAACTTCACCAGATCTCCCACACACACATCAGCCCAGCGCCTCTCCACGTAACACTGTTGTTTACTGAAACAAAAAGAAATATTTAAACATGAGTAGTCAGAACTGCGTTCTTTTACAGTACAAAAGACACAAAAAAACAAGCATAAAGCACAAGCAATTTAACAGCAAAATGAGACAGCTCCAATGTTGCAGTTTTTAGAAAACCTTTTTTTTCTAAATGAAACAAGAAGACGGCATCAAACTTTTCTTCGAATGACACGAGAGTGTTAAAAAGCACAAATGCAAAAATATTAGGTAAACAAACAAATTAGACAACAAATTACATCATGGAAGTAAGTATTGAGTTTGACTGCACACAAAACATTTTTAATTACAAAGACTGTTAAAGATCATGAGAACCATCATAAGCGATACAAGACCTTGTGCACCAACTCACTACAGACTACTGAGACATCCCTTAATTTTTTATAACATTACAGTAATAGCAGATAGAACCAGATAAATTGAATGCTACTGCCTCAAACACTGTTGCACAATGAAATTGAAAGTGACTTCATTTTCTTCTTGATGCTCTTCTTGATAACATATAGCGCAGCTCCATAATGGGCTTTTATAAAGCTGTCGATTATTTTTTATGTGGCGTTGTATATAGCATGTCCCAGACTTCCGAACATTCGATTTACGAATTTCTGCAGATACGAACAGACCAGGGATCGCGGAAGCAGTTGACGTGTATTGTACAATAAATAGACACTGCACTGCACCAGATACCAGTATTTACAAGTACTCTATATATAATATTTTCAGTGTGTAAGTGAATGTATAAAATGTCTAATGTTCAATATATTGTATGCGTTTGCACGTAGGGGTGCGGGGAGAAATGACAATGAATTAGTCTCACGATAGAAAAAGGCTGTCCTGTAAAACTGTCCCAATGGTGAATAATCCTATTTTCTGTTGCGTTACATTGTATATTTGTGTCAAATAAGTATAAAATTCACTTTATTGTTTATTTTACAAATGAATCCGACTTACAAATGTGCTCCTGGAATGGAACTCGATCGTAAGTCTGGGACTTACTGTACTTTATAATCTGTTCTAATATGATATATTGGTCTCAGTTGTGCTTTGCTACACACACACTGAGTCCATCTTATGTTTCTTGTTCACAAATTGCTCATGCATATTTAAGGTCTCTCTGCTTCACCACAGTGCTTACACTACAGTATCCCAAATAGTTTTTTTTAGTATATAACATGTTCAAAGAACATCCAAATTATGTCCTATGATAATGTCCCATTTTACAGAATGTATCACAGCCATTAAGTGATGCATACTGTACTTGTTATTGATTACTGCTGAACTGACTGTATCTGTAGTTAATGAGTGTAAATGTCCTTTTTAGCTTAGACATTCTTCAAAAATTATTTGAACACATTCAAATCACTCACGCTAGCTAATATCTAGGCAGCATCTTTGCTTCACTTATCATGTGACAAAAAGAAGCAATGTGATTGGCTCATCTAGAAGCAACATTTTTTGTTCCAAAATCGGATGTGTACAGATGTGTAAAGTTTGCTCAAAATTTGAAAGCTTAAAGCTTCTCAAATAAGGTTATATGGTATTTTTGCTACAGACAATCTTATGTGTCAGAGAATAATATTTGGCAAAATTAGCAGCAGTCAGAAAATAGGGTTTAAATTGTTTAAAAATGAATTCTACAACAAAAACGCATTTCTGTAGTTATTACATTACTTATTACTGTAGTTATAAGTTTTAAAACGCAGCTTCAAATACACAAACGTGAATCCTGCCCATTATATCAGAACAAGTGAGTCATATTGAGCGAGGCATAAAAAGCTTAAAAAGCAATTCATTATGCAGCTTGAATATCTACTGGGTCTGAATCATTTATGACTATATATGACTTTCACAGGTTAACGTGTAGGAGTGCAGTTCTATTCGCAAGTCATGGTATAAAAGTAAACGATCTAACAATTACATGCTTTCATCCATCAGCCCTTAAAAATAACTGTGTGGGCCTCACCAACTACAAAATCTATAAATAAACTTAACAACCTATAAACAAATTTTAATTTCATTACATATTTCATTTATTATTAAATGAAATTAATAATGTACTGTAATGTACGAGATTAATTTATCATCAAAAAGTATGACTGCCTCTATAAAAGCAGACCTTAAAAGCAGAGTTTGGTTTTCAGGAACACTCAAGTATGTCATTATGCCAAAACGAAAAGAATGTTGAAGCTAATCAGTCTGGCAAGGGTTTAATTGGCATCTCCAAATAATCTGAAATTCTACAAAATGCAAATTCAAAAAGAAAACATCAAGTGCAACAATATTCTTTGGACTTATGGGACCAGAGTGAAGTTGTCTGGTCATCATGTACACAGACATGCCTTGCTTTGCAGTCACAAGACCTGGGAAACTTGCGCTGGGAAATTGGGAAATGTTAAAGTCCACTTTATTCTAAAATATTCTTGAGACAAATGTGAGACCAGATTCTTATTCCCATGACCAATTCTGCTAAAAACAAAAAAACCTCAGTGTCATAAAGACTTTGTTGTGGATTAACTATTAACTCAAATTCAATTCTCAGTTATCAGCATTACAGAGCCCCTGAAATGTTATAAATGTTATCAATAATACATAAAAAAAATTCTAAAATGTTGTTTTCCTGTATATGGCAAAATAAAAACAGAATTAACAAATAAGATATATAAAAAATATAGAAAATTTTGAATCATACAGCCTTCTTTACAAAACACACACACACACACACACACACACACACACACATCCTGCTCAATAACAATGGCATATACCTACAAGCCACCCAGCCAGTACTTGAAAAGAATTTAAAGAATTAAAACAAGCCCGGCTGAGGGAAAAAAAAAAACGGTGTAAACCAGAAGTTTAGTAAGTGATTACTAAAATACTATTACTCTGGTAAAGTGCAAAATTAAATAAACTCAACCGAGAATAAAATAAAAGTATAGAAGAAGTATTCAAGAATATTACGAATGAAGCACCAATTTATTTTGTTCATTTATGAAGCAGGACTGAAAACTCCTGCTCTGAATGTGCTTCACAAAAGTTGTATAATTAATCTGAGATTACTGCTCCTAGGTCATTTGTTCACCTGTTATATAATTTACATGGCAGGTTGTTGGTCTGTCTGTCAGATTTTCTTCTTCGCTGATCTTCCCATAGGTCCTTTAGTGCTGTGACAGACATAACCAGTAAAATAGGTATGACTCCAATTTCTGGCTGAAATGCGTTTACGATAGGAACAAAATTGAGAGCAGCCAGGAAAATAAAATAGATGTTGCCAAAGCGGTGAAGTTGTTCAAACAGGTTCTTGGGGATAAAGGAGAGGAAAGTGTACTTAGTGGTCTTGATCTCATTCCTGCAGTACGTCCTCTGCTGACTGTCAACTTCTTCAGTATAAATCCAGCTTGGAACCACCAACCTCCTCTTCTTTGCCTTTATGTATCTTGGCATGTTGTATTCTAGAACTTAAATTTTAGACATATAAGGATGGACATTTAGCTCCCAGCTTCTTATCCTTTCTCTAAGAAGCTCTAGCGCCTGCACTGTGATCCTCAGTTCCTGTTGACAGACCATGTGTGTGACAGGTACAACTGCCACACCTGACCTGACGACAAGGCTAAAATACACAAAGCAACGAGTCATAAACCAGCATGGGTAGAGACATATCTCAAAGATATAGGAATTTATTGGTTGAGTAGCGCGCAACCTGCTGGCTCCTGAGAGGTTCGCTGCTATCAGAGCTGCTAACGATATATCACACGAACATGAACAAATGAAAGCTTAAAGGGAGATCACTGTGCAAAATAATATCATACATGCACATAATGTATAGGTCACATAAATTAAGCCTTTATTTGTCACATATACATTACAGCACAGTGAAATTTCTTCTTCGCATATCCCAGCGTAACTGGGGTCAGAGCGCAGGGTCAGCCATGATACAGAGCCCCTGGAGCAGTTAGGGTTGGCAACCTGGTGGAGCTGGGGATCGAACCGCCGATCTTCCGATCAGTAACCCAGTGCCTTAGCCCTCTGAGCTACCACTGCCCCACATACTCGATCTAAAAGCACTTTTGGTTATCCTTCTTGATCAAATGCATTGCATCATCCTAGACACTGGTGGAAACACTACAGTACGTGCTAATGTCACATAAATTGCAGATGATCGTTTATTTATTTTGAATCACAGAGAGTATAAAACAATATCAGAAACCTTTCTAGTCATTTATTTATCCACATACTGACCCACTGTATACATTGGTGAGATTGTTGTTGATTTTCTGGTCATAGCAGTAGCGTCTGTAGTCCTCTATGGCATCTTTCAAGGCGATGACAGTGAGCACGACAACTAGAGGTATCATGGTGATCTCCTTTTGAAAAGCCTCCACCACTGGAACCCAGTTTAGCAGGACCAGGAACAGGAAGTACAGGTTTGCTGCTCTGGAAAAAAAATACATTCTATTGTTGCAGTGCATTTACACTTTGAGATAATGTCACCAGTCAACATTTTATCAGTCATACATTCATTATTGGTTCATTTACGCTGTCATAGTTAGTCCTGTCGGAGTCTCTGCTTGCACTCTACACTAAATAGACATTCACGTTACACAATACAGTATGTGTACATTGGCTTAGCTAACTGCTCTCTCAATCTCTCTCTTTCTGTCGAGTTACACATGACACTCCTGAGTTGACATTGGCTAGTTTTATCCTTGTGCTTTTTTCTGTTGGAGTAGGCATTTTAGAACTAAATGCAAATGTCTGGCTGACTAGAACAGATCCACCTCCACTATTTGCTTATATTTGGCTTTATCTACGTTACATATGATGGCAGCAAGCTTTCCAGTTCTTCTTGGTAAAAAGAAACCGTAGAACATGATACCTGTTCATTGCACTAAGCTATATTTGGTTTGTACAAAACCGAATATATGTATAGTTGGTGCTATACCAAATGGTTCAACTTTATTTTCATCATTTCATTATTTTCAATTTTTTTCAAATTGCAGAACTCTCAGATTTGTTGGCTTTCGTCAGAAGTGGCTTGCTTTTGGCCACTCTCTCATAGAGGGGGACCTGTGAAGATGCTGATATTGTTGAGGTCTGCTCCTAACTCAGACAGTGAGATCTGTAACCTCTTCAGTGTACAGTAGCTGACTTCTGCTGAAGCACCAGTTTGGTCGAATTATTAACGTGTCTGGGTTGTGTCCTAAATTTTCTGCTTTGTCAGTGTCAAAAATATGTCATATTTATGTAGTGTGTGCTGTTTCTTATTAAACACTAATCATAATGAATATTACTAAAACAAAGGGAATTTGCATAACATCTGCAGTTTTTAGTAATTTATTTTAGTAAAATTTTTTTTAATAATTATGAGAACATCCAGACGGCATGGTGGCATAGTGCTTAGCACCTCCCGGCTTCAGGGTCTGTGTGCATGGAGTCTGCATTGTCTTCCCGTACTTGGTGGGTCCAATGACATGCAGATTAGGCTAATTGGCGTTCTCAAATTGCCCGTAGTGTGTGAATGAGTGTGTGAGTGTGTGTATGTGTCTGTGCCCTGCGATAGATTGGGACACTTATTGTTTTGACACCGAGTGTCACATCATCACAACTGAGCCAACGGTTTTTCTCTCTCTTGAGCTGCGGAATTGTAGGTAATCGTCTGCCCTGCTGGGTGAATACACACACCTACCTATCGTCTCCCCTGCTGGGTCTTAGTGCTTGCAGAGTTTCTGAGTGTGCGTGTGTGTGTCTGTGTAAGGCAGAGAGTGTGTGTGTTTGTTTGGGAACCTGAGAGGAGGGGGGCTGTAAAGCAGAGAGAGTGTGTGTGTATGTGTGTGTGTTGTTGTAAGTGAATGAGCGCACTCACACACACACATACATACACACTCTCTCTCGGCTTTACAGCCCCCCCTCCTCTCAGAAACTCTGCTCAGTCTGCTCTGTCGCGGTAAGGTGCTGGTTAATTTGTTTTTGTTGTTTAAGTTTACAGCAGTGATTCCGTTAGTATGCGCTCACGCGAGTGTGACTAGCGATGTTCCTTGCTAATTTTCAAACGGTTAATTTTTAAACTGTTTTAAAAACGATCTCTCCGTTAATGTGTGTGTGTGTGTGTGTGTGTGCATTTTACACGCGCCTGCGTGCACAAACGGAAACACCTATCTGTCCGGATTAATTTTTTACGGGTTTTTTAAAGGTAAAGTGCAGGTTAATTTGTTTTATTTTTTACTTTCTATTTTGTGTTATTTTTATGTATTTATTTTTTTGGGCTGTAGAACGAATAATTTGAGTTTCCATTATTTCTTATGGGAAAATTTAATTTGGTTTACGAGTGTTTTGGAATACGAGCCCACTTCCGAAACGAATTATGCTCGTAATCCGAGATTCGACTGTACTATCATTTTTGTTTTTTTTAATTATACAGTAATATGCAAATCTTGAGCCAACCCTCATTTCTTCATATCAAATTTAATTACATTTATAAATTAAATTAAAGAAATTTATGAATGTTTCACACAAATGTTTCACTGCAACAGGCAGCAAAGTGCCTACAAATACAAACAAAGTTTAATCTTTCCAGACACCTCAAGATGATAAATATTGTTTAGAAGGCAGATTTATTTGGGCTATAAGTGCATCTCTGGCGATTTCTTTAGCTTGCTATTGTACAGCGTTGTTGATTCTTTATATATTTATATACTTTATGTATTTACAATTTTCTATTTTATAAACCTCATTTTATAGAACCATCTAGGACTCCAGTATACTGCTACAAAATCTACACCGTTAGACCTATATGGAGAACTCGGAAGAGGATGATAACGAGTGTTTAGGGCCAAAACCCTTTTTTGGGCTCTGTGTGAATTCTGTTATGTTTGTTAGTGTCCTTAATGTAAAAAATTTCTGCTGCCCCTTCCGACATTAACGCCTTGGTATCGATTCTTAAGCACCATTTTTGAGTTGTTATTGATTTTTGAGCACATTTATGGGGTTGTTTTTATCCCCTCCTTACCTGTTCAGCAGCATTCGCCCAAAAATACTCGCATTAAATGTAGTTAGAAGTAATGAAAAATTTTACACATTGATATTTTAAGGAAAATAATGATGATTAAACACGATTGAAAGATATATTACATGTTAAAGTCCGATGCACAGTAGAAATGTTTTAATCCAAAATGTCCGTAGCTTGATCATTTCTACTAATTTCATAATCAAGTCAGATGACAAATTTACCATATACTTTTTATTCATAAAATATATGTGGTTGCCAAATGTTGCAGACAAGTTCGTGAAAGAGTGAAATTCTGAAAATAAGAGTAATGTTTTTGCGTATACATGCACACGACATACTCCCCACGCATACGCCATACACCTTACCCTGCATGGCTCAGGTTCTGTATATTCTAGAAGGACAGAGAAAATTACAATATCTGCACTAAATGTATTCATACACAAAAGTGCATCACTATTTATATTCATAAGAACATTCAGGGGATAACAGTTGATTAAGAGAGAATCTAACAAAACACACACAATATTATATATAATGTATCAGGGCTCCTGAATATACAGTACTTGTATTGACAAAGCTGAGATCCAAGTCACAAAACAACAGAAATAAATAGATAAAAAATATATAAACACATTTAACTGTGCAGTCAAATTTAAAGTGACAAAGTGACACTAGAGCTGAAACTACTGAAGAAGCCAAAAAGCAAAGGTAATAATAATAATAACAATAATAATAACCATAGGAATACTACCACTACTACTAATAATGATGAATGGAGAAAGCCCATCAAAGAATAATCATTATTGATTCATTAAGAAGAAAAGAAAAGGAAAAATAAAGATCCCGAATATAAAGTGAATCTCTCTCCTTCTATTTCTCTGCCTCTTGCACATGCGATTTTCTCATCATGTTTTTAGTCTTTGAGTGTTCTTATGAATAAAAACATAACTAAACTCAATTTCCCTCGTTGAGTAATACTATGTCACTGCCCTCGTGCTTTAATGCTGCAGCTGGTGTATCCTCCATGTGGTGTGTTAATTTTAATCAGATTACACATATATTATTTCACTTCATTTGGAGAGAATAAAGAGGCGGAGCCCCATGCGCTCCAGCCGCAGAATAGCTGTGTACGTGAGGGAGTGGGGGCAGGACTATGGGACATACTGTATGTCCCATTCCTCCAACGCCTATAGGTCGGCGCCTATCCATTAACGGGATAATATTAGGTCAGTATCATATTGTTGACACCTCAAGAATAATTTGCAATAGTCATTAGCATCATTTTAATTTCACTGTATGTCTGTATAACACTATTTGATTCCTTAATGACTCGCTATTAAAACTTTATTATGTTGATAACACGGCATTATTACCTCATGTCAAATTGCGATATAGAGTCAATTTCATGTCCTTTCTTCTAAATCGTTAACAGCTCGATGTGGGGTCGCTACTCTTAAAAAAATAACCAAATTGGTCGGGAGACGTCAAGGGAGGTCAGTTGAAAATTCGGGTGAGTGGTACGGGGAAATAAGTAAGACTGTAAATCATTTTCGAATGTCCATTTCTGTTTACCCAACTAACATTAAAAAATTTAAACCTAGTAGCAATTCAATTGTCTAAATCCTTGAACACTGTGAACGGAGATCAAAGCCTGACTACGAATGGAGATCATAGCCTACTTACAGTAAGTCAATAATTTTTATTATAATGTGCACAGTATGCCAGAGACAATTGTCTGTTGAAATGTTTGTGGTGAGGTTCTGTAAACTTGCTAAGGAACAATGATAAAGAACACAGAAAGACAGCAAAAAAAAAAACTAAAAGAAATACAGACAGAATTAAAAAAAAAAACCACCATATTAGAATATACACTGCTGGAAGAAAATTGAGAGAATACTTAGTTCCAGTTTCCAACACTTAACATTTATACATAGACAAACACATCCTTATAAACCTCCACCTCAAATAGTCCACATAACCTCACCTTAACATTATCAGTCCTTTAAACATGAACAATTCCTTAAATCAATGATTCAATCAGTGTAAACATATACCTATAGCCAGTCCCAGTTTCACAGTTACACTCCGGTTCAAACATACACTGAGTTGTTAGTGTATTAGTTCACAGGACTAACTTGAATAAGAATTAGACGGTTGTGTTCTGCTGTAATTACTAAAATTTAACACTGGAAAAGGTTAAATCTTTTCCAAAGTGACCTTTGTGACTTTAAATGTTAATCAATTATAGATTTAAAAGAGAGCATGGCAAGCAATGTGCATGCAAACAGAGTCTGTAGCCACTCGCACTGGAGTGGATAATTTCAACACACAGCTCCTTTTGGATTGTGGTAGGGATTCCCAGTAGTTCTATGATGTATTCCTCAATCTGCTTGAGACTGTCCACTCCCCTCAGCACAAGGTCAAGTGTTTTACCCTCTCTTATATGAATCCAAGTTTGATCATCCTATTTTCAATAATTCTATTCTCCGGAGGATTGACTTCATGCAATAATTTACATAATGTGTACATTCACGTCTGGTAAATGCACATTATCGACTTAAGTCTTCAGAACTTTGTGTCAGGCTACTAGTTTCAAGTGCTCAAACCCCATCTTAGCTGTTTTGTCTTTAGATGTACAAAACAGGATATGAAGTGGCAGGATGGAACATGATCACTATAGCACATCTGTGTGCATTTTCAACCATCATTTTAAAAGGGAGAAGATTTGAAAGTTGCACTACAAAAGTTCAGCCATTTATAGGGTGAGCTGTCAACATTTGTTGAGGGAACGTTGGGGGAGGTATCTTTTTATATGAGGTCACATTAGCGGAAAACTAATTTGCATGTTTAAATTCTGTCCATTAGAAATGCAAAAGTAATAAAAAGCTGGGAATTATTTTCCCCCTTCATTCTCATGGATCATAAGGAAACTTTTGCAAGTTTGCGATAGACAACGCAAATGCAATTACATAACATCAAATATATTAACGCAAGTTCATTTTGACTCTCTGTTGGTTCACAGAAAAATTTCAATCGTGTACAGAATATTTTGTACATGAAGTTACGTTTTTCTAAAAACAAATTGCCTACATACACCGATCAACCATAACATTAACAACACATAACATTAACACGTTGGCATTGATTATCAATTATAAACCTATTATGGGCACTCAATGCTGTAAATCATTGTCAAATGTCCATTTCTGTTTCCCCAACTAACATTATGCGTGAGGACAAAGGCCAGCCCATCCCACAAAAAACTAATGTAGCACAAATCGCTAAAAAAGGTTTTTAGGTTTTACACACACACATTGAAAACCCATCTGAATGTCTAATAACGCCTAAAAAGTGAACTTTGCACAATATGGCCCCTTTAAAATTGTTTAATTTTATACTCAAGTGTACACTTATTCTAATTTTGTTTACATTAAGACACCTTAGACACAACATCTGTAGAGTAGCAAGAAGGTTCCACCGCGCTGTGCGATCCACCGGGCTGCGCAAATAAACCACATCATCTCTGCGCTATCCAGATGCTGTCCACTGGGTTCAATTGGTTCAATCGGGTGTAAAAACAATAAAAACGAGAGCACACAAAATCCTTATCAACTGTTTACTCTCCTTTATTCACAAAAACAACCTGAAACTCCAACACACGCGACACTCTAGAGCAGTGGTTCCCAAACTGGGGGAATAATTCAAGGGGTCGCGAGAGGGATTAAAAAATATTTTTTTTGTGTGTGTTTATAATACACACTTTTCAGTATTACAAGTAAATCCTATAAATAAATATTTTCTGATTTGTAAAGATATTACTGGTTGAGTGTGAGTGTTTAAATTGAGTGTTAAAAAAAAATTTGCGACTCAAAGATATGATATGACATCACTGTGCAGCGACTGACTCACTAGTTATTGCTAGAGATGTTCCGATACCATTTTTTCCCTCCCGATACCGATTCCGATACTTCGGCTCAGGGTATCGGCCGATACCGAGTACCGATCCGATACCTGGGTGTGTATCTGTACTGTGTGTGTGTGTGTGTGTGTATGTGTGTATATATATATATATATATATATATATATATATATATACACACACACATACATACATATACATACATACACACATACATTATATATATATATATATATATATATATATATATATATATATATACGTACATACATAATAAATATATATATAATTTCTTTTTTAAGTAAAATACTACTAGCCCTGTGTAACGGGTTCGACCCTAAGTGCACGGGCGACACCATGAAACACGGACACGAGGCGAGGTCTTACAGCAAAAAGGGTCATTTATTTAGAAAAATGGGGAAGGAAAGGGTTAAAGGCTCTCTGCGGTCTTTTCCACTTCTGCGGCAGGGATGCGAAGGCGGGCTCTACGCGGAAGTGAAGGTGCCGCGGGAGATCGCGCAGCTCGTTCACGCGCTCCTCTCGTGGAGATTAAAGGCGCCCCCCTTTTTAAAGTCTTTGGGCCGCATCACATCGCCCCGCTCTTGTGCCACTGTCTCTCATAAAATCCACCGCGTCGCAAGGTCCAGTTTCCCAACAGTCAGACCCCGAGCTACACTCCCCGCTGTGTTTTATAGCGCCGATAGCTCATGGGCCGTTGCCTGATTCTGCGTCCCTGCTACTTCACATACCTAAAGGGTGGGGAGGCCGCCTAACTAGTGAGCGAGGAGCAATACCTGTATCAATTTGGGCGCACGCCCATCACAGGCGCACGCCGTGACACTCTGTAAGTAAGCTAAGCTAGCAAAGCTAGCGGGCATAAATAGGTTATGTTTAGGAAAATGGTATCGGATCGGTACGTGGACTCAAGTACTCACCGATTCCGATGCCAGCTTTTTTTGTGGTATCGGCAGCATTTCCGATACCAGCATGTGAAAACCGCAACTGCCGAGATGGATAAATTTGTTATTCGCAAATCTAAAAATGTTAAGGAAATTGTTTGCCTGAGTCATCGGAACCATGTACATCGACCAAGCAAAAGAGCAAGACCCCGTCAGACCAAAGTAGGAAACGTCGGAAATATGAGGTTGAATTCAAGTGCAGTATCAGTATTCACTAAGTTGCGGTAGCAACCGAATACATGAGTTGTCCCGTGCAGCAATGGATGTACTGCTTCAATTTGGATCTACATATTTGTGTGAGCAGTATTTTTCCGCTGTTACATATATAAAAAATAAATACAGCTCATGACATGATGTCGAAGATGATATCAGGCCACGAATGAAGCTTTTGTGGTGCCAAAAACAAGTACACCCTTCCCATTGAAAGGCAAGCCAAAATTATTTTGATGTATAGTAAATGTAGTAAAAATACTGTGAACAGCTTGTTATGTTTATTGCTTGTTTTTGATAGTGGGGGTCGCGAGATCTTGCTGATCTTCAATTAGGGGTCGCTGGCTTGAAAGTTTGGGAACCACTGCTCTAGAACGGGACGTGGGCATGCGCCTTTTGCCCTTCTACGGCAAGCCCCGAGGGGATAAAAACCTCACACACACATATGCACCTCACGAGCGCCTGTGCATCTAACATTAGCACAATATAACAAAATCTAATTAGGTCTGTTACACATCCAATCGAATATGGCCAAAGTAAAAATTGCGGCAAACCTCAGCAATTCCCAGTTTAAATAAAATTACATTATGTAAAACAGTTTCTTTGGGTTTGAATTTTTATTCATGCATTTTCAGATACAAATTGCTATATTGTGATATATATCGTTATCGAGGTAGAAAATTGCTTCTACCGTGATAGAAGATTTTGGTTATATCGCCCACCCCTAGTGGCAACCTTATTATATATTAATTACATTTATGCCATTAGTTTTGTGCCATGCACGATTCTGGCTAGATCTGGGATTTTTGCTCACAGTTCTTGTGATCTTTTTGACCCCACTGGGTGGAGCCCCAGATCAAGGGAGATTATCAGTGGTCTTGTATGTCTTCCATTTTCTAATAATTGCTCCAACAGTTGATTTCTTCACACCAAGCTGCTTACCTATTGCAGATTCAGTCTTCCCAGCCTGGTGCAGGTCTACAATTTTGTTTCTGGTGTCCTTTGACAGCTCTTTGGTCTTGGCCATAGTGGAGTTTGGAGTGTGACTGTTTGAAGTTGGGGCGGCGCAGTGGTGTAGTGGTTAGCACTGTCGCCTTGCACCTCCAGGGTCTGGGTTCGATTCCCCGGCCAGGCTCGATTCCCGTCTCTGTGTGCATGGAGTTTGCATGTTCTCCCCGTGCTTGGTGGGTTTCCTCCGGGTACTCCGGTTTCCTCCCACAGTCCAAAGATATGCAGGTTAGTCTAATTGGCGTTCCTAAATTGCCCGTAGTGTGTGATTGGGTGTGTGAGTGTGTGTATGTGTGTGCCCTGCGATGGATTGGCACCCTCTCCAGGGTGTACCCTGTACCCTCTCCAGGTCACCCGCGACCCTGAACACAGGATTAAGCGGGATAGAAAATGAATGAATGAATGAATGTTTGAGGTTGTGGACAGGTGTCTTTAATAATGATAACGAGTTCAAACAGATGCCATTAATACAGGTAACAAGTGGAGGACAGAGGAGCCTCTTAAAGAAGAAGGCACAGGTCTGTGAGAGCCATAAATCTTGCTTGTTTGTAGGTGACCAAATACTTATTTTACAAAGGAATTTACCAATTAATTCATTAAAAATGTGATTTTCTGGATTTTTTTTTTTTTTTACCTCTCATAGTTGAGGTATACCTATGATGAAAATTACAGGCCTCTTTCATCTTTTTAAGTGGGAGAACTTGCACAATTGGTGGATGACTAAATACTTTTAGACTTTTTTTACTGTTAGACCCTAACCCTAACCCCACAGTACATAATCTTTGGTAGGGCTGCACGATATTAGGAAAATATGCGATATGCGATATTGTTGTTGAATACTGCGATAATGATATTTCTTGCGATATAACATTTCCCTAGAGAAATGCATTTTTTTATTATTATTATTGCCTATTTTTTAAATTATTTATTTATATGTAATGATCATACTAAAATAAACAGGTAATAGATATTCGTCTGATGTAATTAAATCTAATTCAGGCTAAAAAGAAACTATATGTCAAGGAAGTTGCAAATATTTAGACTTCAAAACACTATGAATGACTTAAACCCCTCAGCAGATATTCTGATTTCTGGTTTGCTGTTACTATAAACCTGCCAACACAATATGAATTACTTTCAAACATTACTGTTTATTTAAGTGGAACCATACACACATCAATAGTGTCTTAAAACAAGAGCATCTTTTAAACTAAATATTCTCTTTGGCTTGCCTGTTTTTTTTTTATAAGAATAAATATTATTAAGCAAAAATTTAATAAAAAAAATACTATTTGTCACACACACACACGCACACACACACGCACGCACACACACGCACGCTCCGCGACCGGCACTAGGACCCGGAAGTAATGCGGGCGCGAATCTGGAAGTATAAGAGGAGTAAACAAAGCATTGCATACAGCTTAGTCACTGAGTTCACCATGTCGGTTCAGATTCGAGTGTGTGTTTATAGGACGCGGGTTAAATGTGTGTTTTTCCCTTGCTCCCCTTCTGTGAGAGTCCTTAAACTAATTCGCGTGGTTATCCTGCCTACTCGCTTGCTTCCGCATTTGGGTTTACCGTCTATAAAGGGCTAGCGGCTAATCGCGGCTAACGGCTAATCGCAGCTAACGGCTAATCGCTAAATCTTCTGATCATCCGGGGTTAGTTCGCGACAGAATGAAGTATAAAGATATAAATAATATATATATATATATATATATATATATATACAGTGGTGTGAAAAACTATTTGCCCCCTTCCTGATTTCTTATTCTTTTGCATGTTTGTCACACTTAAATGTTTCTGCTCATCAAAAACCGTTAACTATTAGTCAAAGATAACATAATTGAACACAAAATGCAGTTTTTAAATGAAGGTTTACGTTATTAAGGGAGAAAAAAAACTCCAAATCTACATGGCCCTGTGTGAAAAAGTGATTGCCCCCCTTGTTAAAAAATAACTTAACTGTGGTTTATCACACCTGAGTTCAATTTCTGTAGTCACCCCCAGGCCTGATTACTGCCACACCTGTTTCAATCAAGAAATCACTTAAATAGGAGCTACCTGACACAGAGAAGTAGACCAAAAGCACCTCAAAAGCTAGACATCATGCCAAGATCCAAAGAAATTCAGGAACAAATGAGAACAAAAGTAATTGAGATCTATCAGTCTGGTAAAGGTTATAAAGCCATTTCCAAAGCTTTGGGACTCCAGCGAACCACAGTGAGAGCCATTATCCACAAATGGCAAAAACATGGAACAGTGGTGAACCTTACCAGGAGTGGCCGGCCGACCAAAATTACCCCAAGAGCGCAGAGACAACTCATCCGAGAGGCCACAAAAGACCCCAGGACAACATCTAAAGAACTGCAGGCCTCACTTGCCTCAATTAAGGTCAGTGTTCACGACTCCACCATAAGAAAGAGGCTGGGCAAAAACGGCCTGCATGGCAGATTTCCAAGGCGCAAACCACTTTTAAGCAAAAAGAACATTAAGGCTCGTCTCAATTTTGCTAAAAAACATCTCAATGATTGCCAAGACTTTTGGGAAAATACCTTGTGGACCGACGAGACAAAAGTTGAACTTTTTGGAAGGTGCGTGTCCCGTTACATCTGGCGTAAAAGTAACACAGCATTTCAGAAAAAGAACATCATACCAACAGTAAAATATGGTGGTGGTAGTGTGATGGTCTGGGGTTGTTTTGCTGCTTCAGGACCTGGAAGGCTTGCTGTGATAGATGGAACCATGAATTCTACTGTCTACCAAAAAATCCTGAAGGAGAATGTCCGGCCATCTGTTCGTCAACTCAAGCTGAAGCGATCTTGGGTGCTGCAGAAGGACAATGACCCAAAACACACCAGCAAATCCACCTCTGAATGGCTGAAGAAAAACAAAATGAAGACTTTGGAGTGGCCTAGTCAAAGTCCTGACCTGAATCCTATTGAGATGTTGTGGCATGACCTTAAAAAGGCGGTTCATGCTAGAAAACCCTCAAATAAAGCTGAATTACAACAATTCTGCAAAGATGAGTGGGCCAAAATTCCTCCAGAACGCTGTAAAAGAATCGTTGCAAGTTATCGCAAACGCTTGATTGCAGTTATGGCTGCTAAGGGTGGCCCAACCAGTTATTAAGTTCAGGGGGCAATTACTTTTTCACACAGGGCCATGTAGGTTTTGATTTTTTTTCTCCCTAAATAATAAAACCCCTCATTTAAAAACTGCATTTTGTGTTTACTTGTGTTATCTTTGACTAATAGTTAAATGTGTTTGATGATCAGAAACATTTTGTGTGACAAACATGCAAAAGAATAAGAAATCAGGAGGGGGGCAAATAGTTTTTCACACCACTGTGTATATATATATATATATATAAAGATATAACCGGGTATAAACATAGTAAGGGCCCATCTGATTGGTCAAATTTGGACACACAAATGCTTGGCAAATAAAGTATTTATCGCAACTCCTTGCGATATGGTTAACGCGCATGCCATTATCGCGATAACGATATTTTTTCGATATATCGTGCAGCCCTAATCTTTGGTAAAGGAGTGTGGCAGTATGTGGTTTGGCAGTAGCGGTATTGGGTGTGGTTCAGCAGTAGGTTATTTACATAGATTCTGATCCGGTGCCTTTCTGACAAGCAGAAGAAATTGTCATGTACAATAGAAGAAGAACATATTGAAATCATTCTCATGGCTGGATCAGGAAGTTGTTGCAAGTTTGCAATGGACAACGCTAGTGCAATTACATGACACCAGATAAGTTGACACAAGTTCGTTTTGACTCTCTGTTGGTTTACAAAAAAAATTCAATCATGTAGAGAATATTTTGTACACAAAGTTACGTTTTACCAAAAAAAAATTGCCTAGATACACCGATCAGCCTTAACATTAACACCACATAACATCAACATGTTGCCACTGATTATTAATTATAAACCATCTTAGATTATTAGAAACCAGTTTACAACTGGCGAAAGAATTATGGGCACTCAATGCTCACCCATGCTTGCGATGACCAAAGGCCAGACCATATGGTCCAATCCCACAGAAAAACAAATGTAGCACAAATCGTTAAAAAAGTCAATGCAGGCATCAATAGAAGAACACTTCTGTCACACATGGGACCCGGCAGGCAAAGAACCAAAGAATCGCTATCCAGCCTCCAAACTTTCCAAGTCACAATCAGATCAAGAACCCATGGGATGTCCTGGACAAACAAGTCTAAATCATGGAGGACCCACCCCACAACTCACAACACCCAAAGGATCTGCTGCCACAACCTGGTGCCAGACACCAAAGCACACCCCGAGAGAGCCTGCAGAGCCATGTCCTAAGGGGCAAAAGATGCCCAGGTTACACAACAGCAACATGCATATTATAGGACATAATGTTTTGCATTGTAATATTATGGCTGATCAGTGTACATAGACTTTTTGGACATCCTGTATTTAAATTACAAGTGAATGTCACCATATAACATCTTTGTTTTTGTTCCTGTTTTGCTTTCTTTTTGGAACGCTATAGTGTTCCAACATGGCTAATAGATAATTAACAGCATATTTTATCAAACTGCTTCTTGTAGAAGCAAGGGGCAGAAAAAATAAATGTGGTCCACAGGGTTGCTTAATTGTTGTTAAGTCATGGCTAAAAAGAATTTGACATCCATCACCTGGTTTTGTGAAAAAAAAAAAGTGTGTATTATTTCTGTAAAAGTATTTTCTGTAGAGTTAACGTTAAAAAATATATACTACATGTTAAAGCAGGATTGCCTGTTTATTTTTTTTTTTTCAATACAATCCATATAGTCATTTGAACACGGTCACCCATTTTACCCAGCCGCTGATCTACTCATGTTATAATGCAGTCAAGGTGCTTCCATATGCGACTTACTAGAGGAAGTGGTGAGATGTCATTGTCCATTATCTCTCATGTTACACAGAGCAGAGATAATTTACCTATATCAGGTTTAAAGGCACAGTAACAAACCAAACCATATATTTGAATTTCAAAGAATAAAAGCTGGTTGAAAATTATTGTTATAATAAACTGCATAACTTGTATAAGAGTAAAATATGGATGCTTTAAATATGAGCTTTTACCTGTGAAACTGCTGAAACAGATTCATGGGTATGAAGCTGAGAAGGGTGTATTTGGTAGTTCGAATGTTGTTGCCTTGATAGCCTTTAGAGATGCTCTGGTATTCTGCCTTATATAGACCATAGCGTCCCACCACTGTTCTTCGTTTTCCAGGAAGCCTGCGCCCTGTGTGGTCTTGATCTAAGTCACCTTTTGAGATTGCTGAGTCGTTGGCAGAGGACCAGCCTCGCTTTGACTCTGTGGAGGCCACCTGTTGCCATCTGTCCCGAAACCGTCTGAACCGCTCCATTTGTGGCTCAAGAGGTCCCTGGTGCAGAAAGGCTCAGTTCAGGCCACTGCTTCCTGCTGAGCCTTTGAAGCGTTCCTGCACACACAAGTAAAAATTTAACTAAGCTAAGTAAGCACAAAACAGCAATCACTAGTATGCCTCAAAATCATCTCTCCATCCAAGTCATGTTTGTGTTTTTATCATATTTCACACATGCCTTGATCAGAATTAATCCAGTTATCATCTGCAGCAAAAAAAAGTTAAGGTTTTATAATGGTCACTCTCGCAAAGCAGCTTTACGTAATCAAAAAAAGAAAAAGAGAAATGAGTTTTAAATGTGCAAGGAAATACGTATGAATAATAATGATCAGATGGTCCCTCATGAGCTAGCCAAGGAAAAACTCCCCGAGATGGCAACAGGAAGAAACCTTGAGAGGAACCAGACTCAACAGGGAACCCATTCTCATTTGGGTGATATCAGATGAGATCTCTTCTAAATAGTACTGAATTTAGTATCTAAATAACATTTTCTGCCCAAAATGACCCAACACTCCTTCGCAATAAAGGTATTGTTTGTCAAAGAGACCACTTAACCTTTAAAGAGTTTACAATAAAGCTGTTGTGTGCTCTGGTAACTGGTTTCGTGTGATGGGAAAAGACAAAAAAGAAGTAAAAAAAATCACCAGTAGTGACCTTTTAAATTATGTAGTGTTTATCTGAAAACAAAGGGTGTTCAGAGAGCCACCTAGGACTGGTTAAAAAAAACTATACGAACTTAACATGAGGGGCAAGGTTTTCATAAAATATTACTTTTCTTGTTGCTTCATTGCCGGTTTTTCTGGTGTTTTGTGTAAGAACTGAACTGATTCCTGGAAACAAGTTGGATTAAATCCAGATCAGTTTAAACAACATTAAGGCTAGTTTATACTGTAGCTCGGAAATGATGCGCTTGTAGTAACAATGTTATTAAGCATTTTAACATTCAGGTCTGTGAGGAAGCTGCAGGAAACAAAAGCTAATGCGACTCCATTCATGACTTGAAATAGCGAAGTATTGAAGAATCACGAGATGTTCATGAGACAATCAGACAACTGCTTAGTAAAGCTTCATTCTACGGGTAGCGGGCCGCTAGATGCACCGATAGTAATGCAAACCGGTACAGTCGGAAAACAATAGCGTGGATTTAACACACTTGTTCATGTGTGTGTTTTAACTATAGTATAGGATTCTTATTTAGGCGTTTACAGACCCGTCCAAACTAAAAAAAAAAAAAAAAAAAAAAACACACACACACATCTTCATCTTCCGCTCATTTTAAGCCCAGGTTTATGGTGAGTAAAGGCTTGTTAGCTGGCCGGCTAACTCATCACTAGCGCGTTTACATAGTTACCGAGCACCTCTATCTCTCTCTCTCTCTCTCTCAGCTCCCCTGAACTTACCCACTCAACTCACCGGCTCTGCCGCATGCTCAGCCCGGGGTTGCTTTAACCTGATCCACGCGACGAGATAAAAATCAGCGTGGAGGCTCAGGGTGTGTTTCCCGGCTCATGTATCCGTTTTTCTCGGCGTTTGTTACATTTTCGACTTTGTGTGACTGTACAAGCAGAGACCTCCTCCTCTTCATCTGCGCATCTGCGCATTAGCGCACCAGAATCACCCCCCCCCCCCCCCCCCAAACACACACACACACACACACATACACACAGGGATATTTGCATGTGTGGGAAGTTCCCATTTTCCTCTTTTAAACAAGTAGTGTTTTATAATAATAACAATAATAATGCTCCGTTTGTCTGTTTACAGCTTGTTTGTTTGTTTGTTTATTTGTTTGTTTCTCCCCTGCTGGATTCTCTCTCTCTCTCACACACACAGACACACACACAGACACTATCCCCGTTTTTTTTTTTTTATTTAATGTAGTCCAACAGACCAGTTTATTCATTCATTCATTCATTTTCTATACCGCTTAATCCTGTGTTCAGGGTCGCGGGGGACCTGGAGCCTATCCCAGGAGACTTCGGGCACTAGGCGGGGTACACCCTGGACAGGGTGCCAATCCATCGCAGGGCACACACACACATACATACACACACTCACACACCCAATCACACACTATGGGAGACCAGTTTATATAATTCTAAATTATAATTATATAATTTAAAGAATGGTCAAATTTAGTCAATAAAAATACAATAATCTTTACTTACTCTCACTCATCGTCTATACCACATTGTCCTGTATACAGGATTGAAGAGGGCCTGGAGCCTATTCCAGGAGACTTAGGAGGGGTACACCTTGCACAATCCATCACAGGGCACACACACATACACACATTCGCTCACACTATGGCTGTGCTGGTGTGCTGCTGTAGATATGTGACAACAATAAGAATTACATTTTAATGAATCTGATGACTTTCAATATAGCATATTTGAAAAAGAAATTAATATCGCATATTACTTCTTGAAAGCATGTTTCTTGCACAAATGATAAAGTATTTTTGTCTGAGATGCCCTGTTTGTCTGGAAACTATGTACTACAAACCTCTGCAATATATTTACCTCATTCCTGCTGTAAATCAGCCTACACTTCAGTTTCTACACTTACTGTGTAAAAAATATTCAGATATTTTAAAGACAGATAGACAATGTGCTAAAATGATAAAAGGTTTATGCCAGTTAGAACACAAAGTCAGTTGCTTCAAGGATACTCCAGACCAAGCTGATCCTATTCTTCTGCACTTGCATTTGTTGTTAAGGCTGAGATAACCCTCTGTCAGTGTGGCTGCAGCAGTGAGTTCAATGTGTACAATAATTTCAAAAGAACACTGTATATTTATTAACATTAACAAATGAATTTGAATAAATGCTCCACAGAGGCCAAGCACATCAGACAAGAAGCATATCACAATGTTCACAAACAGAATATGGGCCATGGTTATAGGGTTTCTGGCACCCACTGGTTTTCAATGAAAACCTTATTACCAGGGCTTATCAAGTATGCACAGGTGACAAATTGTCAGTATGAAATTACCCTATATCAGCTACAGGGCCCGTAAATGGGTTGTTGTAGTACAGTTGATTTAAATGAAATTGTTAAATGATTGGGTATGTGTGTGTACCCTGCGATGGATTGGCACTCTGAGGGTCTATCCTGCCTCGTGCCCTAAGCCTCCTGGGATAGGTTCCAGGCCCCCTGCCACCCTTAATACAATGCCTCTTTTCCACTGCATAGAACGGCACGACACGGTTCAGTTCAACTCACTTCGGTTCGGCGCAGTTTGGCTCGGTTTGCGCTTCCACTGCAGTGTAGTAATGCTTTAGCGTGGGCGGGATTACTCACGTGTCGTTTAGTCGCGGCGCCGCTACTGCCGTGACGTCATCGTAAACGCGCCACAAACAAACACACAACAATGGAGCATATCGACGGCATAGTGTTCTTCATTCTCGGCATGTGGATGTTTTTAACAGCGAGATGAAGGAGTTTGTTTCAAAAGAGGCCGACGGTTAATACAAAAAGGTGCGTCCGATCCTTCGCTGGCTGTTCTAAATATAGCGGTTCTGTTGTGTCTCGTGTCGCAAGTTCGGTGACGCAGTAATGACGATTTTCTCCGGCTAATCAGTGACCAGCCGTGTTTACACGTCACGTTTTGGTAACGGTTCGGCGCGCTTGGAACCTCGGCTGAGGTGGTACTAAAAAAAGGACGAGGTACCATGTACTGTTCCCAGTGGAAAAAAAAAACCCAAAAGTGAGTAGAAAAGCAGTGGAAAAGCGCCACAAGATAAAGTGGTATAGAAGATGAGTGAGTGAGTGAGTGAGAGAGTATTAAATCATGGGAGGCATGGTGACTTAGTGATTAGGGTCCGGGTTCGACTCCTGGAGTTTGCATGTTCTCCATTTTGGAATTTCCAAATTCAAAATACACTATGAGGACACGAGAGCTGAGTTTTGGTACTGTAAGACTTTTATTTTGATATTCCGCACCTTGTTCCGGGTTTAACCTGCTTTGTCCTCTGTTTGGCTAAAAGTATCGTATTTTTGTTTAAGTTGGTTAAAAGTAAAATGGTATACTAAATATTAATCCAGTCGTTGATGTTTCAAACAATAATCCGTGGTATAGCTTGAACTCTAGTTATTTAAGGAAAGCGAGATACCCCAACGCGCCTCAAAAGCATAGTTGCCAGATATATGTAACAAACGCTTTTATTGTCTAAAAAAAGACATTTAAAAACCTGAACAAACCTTAAAGAGGTCCTATTATGCAATTTTAAAGGTTGCTAAAATTGCTTAATGAGTCTCTTAAAACAGGTTTACATGTATGCAAGGTCAAAAAACACTTTATTTTTCTCCAAAAATAGATTTAATTATACCCCATTTCTAAATGATTCGTGAACGACTCGTGTGAAGCAGTTCGAAGATTCAGTCTGTCTAAACCACTCCTTTCCGTGAGCCCTCACTATTGTGATTGGTCAGATGGCGCGGTCCTTTATGATTGGTCTACGGCTACAGCGTGTGTCGGAAAAAGAAATGCCTATTACCATAACTGAACGACGGCTCTGGAGACTCGTCAATACATAGAAAAGATGGCGTCGGTTTTACCGTGTAATAACCAGCTAATTTTATATTAACTTTGGCCACAAAAATCTAAAAAATAACAAATAACAAAAATCATTATTCAGCATGTGTATTAATGCCCTTATTTTATATATTTAAAAAACCCTTATGTGGCTGTGCTACAACCGTATCAATTTGAGCCGGAGTCTGTATATGTGTGTGTGATGCATTTTTCCCCTCGGGGCTTGCCATAGAAGGGCAAGGGGCATGCGCAGTTCGTGAGTGTTAAGTTTAGTTTTGGTGAATGGTGGAGAATAAACAGTTAAAAAGGATTTTGTGTGCTCTCGTTTTTTTATATTACAGTGTTTAAGCGAACTCGACATGAATGCTCGGTCACATTAACAAGAGTGTGGTAACGTTAATTGTAAGATGGCGGGCAAGTTGTTCGCGACGTAGAACGTGGGCGGACATTATGCAAATATGTTACGTAGTGACGTGGATCCGTAAGAGAGTAAAAATAGATTTGCTGACGACTTGTTTAGGCGAATGTGAGCCGACTCTTTTTTTATAGACAAAAACTTCATTTATCGTGCACTGTCAGCGTCACAGATAGTGCAGATAGTTTATGTTCACATACAGCTACATGAAATAAATATAATTATAAAGTGTAATATTGTCTAAACATGATAACTTTGATGCAGCATTTTTCTAATTATATAACATTATATAATAATGTTATATAATTATATAATAATAATTTTCTAACAACATTTTGTTATCCATGGATTAAAACAAGACATCCCAGCAATGTAGATCAGTTAACTATTTGTGGTGATTTGTGGATCCATATTTTTTCTTCGGCTTGTACATGAATTGAAAAAAAAAACGACATTCAAAGTTCAAATATACCGTATAAAACGACAACCATAAGAGCACGGAACGTACACGAGTAAACGGAGGATCTGGCAACACGGCTTTGAGCGCTTTGGTCATGTGATATGTGTGTCAGCTGATGTGTGTGTGGAGTAATGAAAGGACCTGCAGGCCAACCATGCTAAAGCAGCTCGATAAAATATCTCCAACAGCGTGTCCTCAAGTAGGTAACAGAAAGCGAAATGTGTGTTGTTCCGTATCGTATTTGTATTTGCATCATGATGTAAAGTGTGTAAGTATATTAGTGCGGGGGAATGTTTTGTCCGGAAATTAATTCAGCCTAGCATATACGCTCAGTCAGTAATAAACTAGACATGTTCTGTATACACTCTACTCTCACTAAACGAACTCAAGCCACTAGTTTAATCCTGGAGAAAATAAAAGAAGTCATTCTTCTGATCCACTAAAATGTTGATTTTCCTATTTGATGTATTACATTAAATATTATAACAGTGCATTGCAACTAGGTTTGTTTTTTCCCTTATTAAAGAAATTCTTGCTTTAATTCTCTTATGCATTTGATGAATAAACCCAGTGTTGTTCCTGCTTGTCCAGCTCCTGCACAGGGTGGTGGATGGGCTCTGTGGACGGAGTTACCCTAAGCACATGGAGTATGGAGGAACCTGGAGTCTGCTGGAGTGGGGAGAACTCATCAGCTCACTCACTCACTTCTTCCGAGTCGCAGTTGGGAGGAAATGCTCAGATCCGGAGGTAAATTATTGAAATGCGTACATGTTAAGATCTATGCTTAGAACGTAAATAATGTTTACACAAACTACACTGCCCGGCCACAAAAAAAAGTCACAGTATTTTTCATACTGCCTTCAGAGAAGAAAAAAGATCCATTGATTGGGGAAAAACCTGGTCATTCAACTGATCTCATTTTTTGGGCACATAACATTGCTGAGCCTAGACCTGACCAACCGAAGCAACCCCAGATCATAGCATTGCCTCCACAAACTTTTATGGTAGACACTAGACATTATGGGTGCATCACTTCATCTGCCTCTCTGATGCATTCTTACATTAATGCATCCATCACTCTGGAACAAAGTAATCTGCGCTCATATTATTGTTTTTTCCAGTGCTCCACAGACTATTCCTCATGCTCCCTAGCAAATTGAAGTCCCCGCCCCCCCCCCCCCAGATTAGCCTCACTGAAAAGTGATTTTCTTAAGGTTACACAGCTGTTTAGTACCAATCACTTAAGATCTCTTTGCAGTGTGAGTGTGGAGATGCATTTATGTTCACTATTAAACATAGCTGCAACTATTTTGGTTTTACCATTTGATTTTGCCAAATGTTAATGATCTCCGATCTCACGATCATTAAAAAAAAAAAAAATTCACACATTTTTTCCTAGACGATGATTGTACAGAACTGTATTTTCTGGTTTTAATAATGCATAAAAAAAAAGTTCTTATTTTTTTTCCCTGCAAATATATTTTGTTTTTGTTGCTTGATGCAGGCCAGTAATTAGCTACTTATTACATCCGTTAGGGTTAAATAACTTGCTTTCAGCTGAAATGTTTGGATTTTTTTGGGATCAATCAGCTATCTATCTATAACTGCAGTAATCCATTCAATGGAAGACTCTTACCTTCTAGCTGGGCAGTGTATGTAGACACCTGATGAATCCTGCATCAAGGTGACAACTCTCTTTTTTTTTTTTTTTTTTTTTTTATAATTTTTTTTTTTAATAATTCTTTCCCAAAACACCAATTCTGAGGTCTGGGGTGTAATCTGCACTTTAGTTCACCCCAAATGTGTTCAGTGAGGTTGAGGTCAGAGTTCTGGACGCTTGAGTTCTTCTGCTCCATCCTAGGCAAACCATGACCTCATGGACCTTGCTTTGTGCAGATTTGGAACAGATTTGGGCCTCTTAGTTCAAGTAACAGAACCTGAACGAGAACCTTATTTGTTTTAGAATGAGAACATGTGTTTGCATATCCTTCTTATTACAAGTTGAGCCTTTATAGAAGATATCTCATACATTTAGAATTTTTGTTTGTGTGTGTGTAGGTAAAGGAACTGCTGGGTGATTTGCAGTCTGTCCATTCAGAAGCTATTCTGCAGTGTGTGCATGCCAGGCAGGAGGAGATCAAGCAAGCGCTGGTGGAAAGAACCAACAGAATCAGCAGTACACAACTTGATGACTTCAACTGGCAGCTAAAGGTGCAAAACAGTGCAATTTGTCCTGTTTAGGGATACACAAACTTGTTTAATCCCTGTCCAAGACAAAAATGGAAAAAGGCAGAAAAGCAGGGCTTTTTGTTGTTTGTAGAGACTGGAGACCTATTTGATTGTCTAAAAAGTGAATTTGCATAATGTGTTCCATTTATAGCATGCATTTCCTGTGATATTTTGCATGATTTTACAGCATAGAATTACATTCATCTCACAGTTGCTAAGAGATTTTCAGTATTGGGAATTAACCAATACCCAGCTTTCTGATGCTTTAGAAAATGAGAGAAACCTGGGTCGGTGCATTTCTATGCTATTTAAGACGATGATTTGGATGACCGGGTTCCTGTTTCTTTCTCACCCTTTCTTTTTTTTTTTTTCTTTTTTTTTCTATTTAGCTTGCATTATCCAGCGATAAGCTGTCATCTTTAAACACTCCTCTACTGAACCTCTGTCTCGACCTCACAGAGAATGGAATTCAGAGGGCTGTAGACATTGAAATGAGCAAAGAAGAGCTAAACACACTTATCAATGCCTTGGAGGCTGCTAATAAGGTATCGTCTTTCACGTGCGTTATTTTTCATAATTTGATTAGTCGCCATTTTGCAGCTGCATGCTAGAATGTTTGTGCATGCGCTGATCTCTTCTCTAACACAATGTGCACTCTCTTAGGTGGTCTTGCAGATGAAATGATTGTGCAACTCCACAGCTCTTCATCTGCTCCAGACATACCTCCAGAATGAGCAGTAATTTTACAGGACGCTGCTACTGCTCAAACAGGAAAAAGAAAGACTGAATGAATCTGTGTCTCTGAATTTGTGTGTATTGAACCTAGTGTGCGTGTCGGTCACCTCAGTACATAGCTGCGACTCAGCACCTTATTTGGTTGTATGGTGGTGATGCGGTTCAGGCAGTTATATTTAACAGAATAGGAAATGGATGGATATTACTTTTTTCCTTCCTTTTTTTTTTTTCTTTTCCTGTTTCTACAAGATGTTATAGTGTCATTGATTGTGTACCAATGCCCACCAGGTTCATATATTTTTATACGGAAAAATACTAACATGGTTATGATGCAAACCAAATTGTGAGTGAGTATGGAGGATAATATATGGAATTGAGCAGTGTACAAATTAACACATGTTGCTTTTTGAAGACAGGAATTAATGCAGTCAGCATCGTCAAAGCTCTTAGTACTTATACCAATGCTCATTCAAGAGTAACAGGTAATTAATATGAGCAGAGCCTGTAACAGATAATAATTAATGAAAGCAGAGTATATCTAATTACAATTTTCCTCATCGTTTCACCTGCTTGGTCAAGGCGAGTCTTTCGCGTTGGTCCATTTGTCCACCCCTAAGGGGATCCTGGTTGTATTAGTGTGTGATTGGAAAAGAAACAAGTATTAAGTAAGCTACATTTTAGTTTTTTCACCCTTCAGCCATTTGCTTTATACCAGCTTAAACCTTCTTACTCAAAATCTGTACGTGAAAGTCAGTCACTCTTGTCAAAAGTCTCTTTAAAGGTACTGGTAAGGTTAGTTGATACTCTCACATTCTGTGGACGAGAAACTGTCATTCTACAGCAGATTTTTTTTTTTGCGTCTTCACAAGTGTTACCACAAGGGCATTGGTTTGGTGAAATATTTTTTTTATTTGAATCCTTCAAAGTTTCTCATGATTTTTAGGAACAACTGTGCTTGTGTTCATAACACACACCGTACACACTCGCACTTACTTGCCTTACATATGTGCCTGTGGAGCAAATCCCCATCAGCATGGGAGCACACAGATAAAAAGCATGAATTCAATTCACAACTATGCTATATAAATTGTTTTAAATAAGATCAGCATCATACTTAAGTTTTAAGTGTATGTTTGTACGTTGTTTGAAATCAATAAACATACAGACATGCTTAATTTGCGTAACTATGTTTGTGTCTGTTCTGGATCATGTTTCAATAATTGAGAAGCCTCTCTTACTGACTAAAGAGCAGAAGTACAGTTACCTCACTGAGGAATTAATTACATGTATACTCCTCTCCAAGTCATAGATTGTCACTGATATACCGGAGTGTTAATCTATTAGCTACTAGCATGCCTAGGCAATGTCTATAATGTTAATATCGAGCATCTTAAAAGCCCAATTAACCTGTCGTTATAAAAACCTTCAGTTAATATTAGTCTCTAGAAAAGTTAATTCACTGCAACTTTTCAGTTTTGCTTCCTGCTTGACCCTGGAAAATATCAGAATTTTGATTCAAAGGCACAAATTTAGTCAAAAGAAATAACAGCAGGATGCTTAGATCCTGTCTGATTGTTGGACATTCTGTTTTGTTTTTCAGGTGATCCTGGCTACAACAAAAGTCACAGTGAATATACTTAAAGCCAAATATATTTGTGAAGCATTTGACACTCAAACCACAGAAAGGTAAAGGAACCAGTAGATCACCAGCCTCTGATGCAAAAACATACCTTTCATGCAGAGGCAGAGTTTACTTAAAGCTTGTGGTAGTTAAATTTAGTACTGCAATATAGAGGATAGTAGGATTTTAAGTCATAGTATGTCTCAATTTTGTTTTCTTAACCATTGTTTCCTTCCTCAGCCTTTTTATTTGAAACAATATACGTCTTTGCTGCTGTGCACCGTTAAAAGTAAGTGTATATAATGCTTGGTATTGTCTACTAGTACAGGAAGTTATGATGACTGATTTTTTTTAATACCTGACTTGAATAAAGAAATACACTTTCCACAGATTTTGTGAAAAGACTTAACATGTTAATTTGTACATATCCCTGTTTGCTGTATTTTCAGCTTATTTGTTATGTTGCAACACGATGTATAGAAGGACTAAGTCTGGCTATTCTAATGACTATCTAAAATGCAAGTTTTTATTATAGTGCACCAATAGTGCGTAGTTAGCACATGTGCACAAGGACAGACTCGCGTAAACCCCAAAGCAACAAGCTCTGTACCAAAACAGTGCAAATATTCTAAAGGCTGGTAAATAATCTGAGAATTAACTTTGTTTATTGGCTCTATAGTGACTTTCAAATGGTGCCAACAGTTGTAGCTGTAATGTTAGTTCTCAGTAAGTCTGGGCTATAGTGCATTTGTACACGGTTAGATGCAGCACCATCACACCCCTGAAGTCTTCTCACGTGAAGCAGGGGTGATGAATAGAAAGATCTAATCATGAGCCAATAGTTATATTATCATCTAGATGACTATATATGTTAGTATATCAAATTAAACTGCAAGTTCAAATAACCCCTAATATATGTATACCACAATCAACCAAAGGTTGAAAAGAAGCCTGACCAGATCTGATAAGCTAAGCTGAGTGCACTGCTGTCCCCTAGTGGACATAGTAAAGCCAGTAGACTAGATTGAAGAAAGTGTAGGCGATGGGAAAGATGACACGCGACCACTTGTCAATGGCATTCACATCTGTCAGGTCTGGAATCTTCACCTTAAGCTGAGAGGCCCGCTTTCGTAAGCGACCCTTCTTATGCTTGATTGGCCGCTCAAGAGAAGCAGCTGGCCTGCCATAAAGGTCACAGCCTGTTAGGGGCTTACGGTATTGAATACTGGCACTGTCATAAGAGAACATGGTATTTCGAGGGTCACCAAGAGCACCGAGCATCTCAGCTCCACTGAGGCGAAGATCAAGATGTGTAAGGGGAATGTTCCCATGGGCATCCACCTGAGCGGAAATAAATAAAGAAATATTTGGTGTAACAGGCATGCTACAATATTGAGCAATATTTTAAAAATGACATCAGATCTTAAATCCATTCACTTGAATTTTGTTGCTCTCCAGTCTGTTCTTCTCATTGTTGCTCTTAGCAGCTTTTTCTGCCACTTTCTTCTGTAGATGAGGACCTCGGCCAAAGAAAATGTAGTTAACAAACGCGTACTCAAGCAGCGCCAAGAACACGAAGACAAAGCAGCCCATTAGATATATATCTATGGCTTTTACATAGGGGATCTTGGGTAGCGTCTCTCGTAGATGGGTGTTGATGGTGGTCATGGTCAGTACAGTAGTGATTCCTACAGAGATACAGCAAGACTAAATGTAACTCACTTGAGTTTATAAAAAGGAATAAATAGAAATAATACAATAATAAATATCATGTTGTCAAGTACAATTAAAACGGATTGACTTACAAATAATTTAATTAAGACTCACGTAAAGTCATTAAAAGGCTTTACGTGACTAATGCAGCAATATATTTGTAAGTACCATAGTATTTAAAAATATAGTACCAGGCCATTTGTTGTATTCATGCACACACACACACACACCTAGAGCTACCCGTGCTGCAGAAGCATCATAGTTAATCCAAAACGAGACCCAGGACAGAATGGTGATCAGGTTTGAGGGCATGTAGGTTTGCAGGATAAAATATCCGATGTTTCTCTTCAGCTTAAAGCTCAGGGACAGACGAGGGTATGACCCTAAAATGGTGGAGATGAGAGCAATGTCTATAGGGCCTCTCTTTGCAAATACATTTTGACATGTTTTTGGAATGTCTAGATATTTTTAAATCCAAGCCTGTGCTGGTCAGCTGCTATATCAACATTGTTTCCCACTAAACTCTGCTCTGCACTGTACTGTCCATCCAGTACACTGGACATTTTCTAATTATAAATTATTTAGATACATACAGTAGTGTAATTATCATGTGCTGTACATTTGAACTATTGCATCAGGTCATTATCTAATTTCTTTTACAAAAAGGTATATAAGCTACTACAATGCAATACTATACAGAATGTGACCAAAATTTTCAAAAAAGAGAGATTTAGAGTAGAGTTTTTAAAAGAAAGAATTAAGAAATTTACACCAATTGTTTCAATTTTTTTACTTTGGTGCGCTATACCTGTTGCAAACACCACTTTCTTAGACAAAGTTTTATAGTCAATGATGGAGAACTGTGGCAACTCAATATTGTCTACTCCAGTCACTGAGCTTCCCTCCTGCCAATAAAACTCAATGTCATCTGTGGTATATCCATCTGAAAAAAAAAGAGGGAAAAAAATCCAAAGATTTATGTTATATAAAGAGTGAGTAATCAGATAACGTTTGAACATTTCTCTTACTTATGGCAATAAACACTTCTGCAACCTGTGTTGTTGCTATAGTAACAAATACATTATCGCATGCCGGGGCTATCAGAGTACACCCATGTGACAGGTAAAGTGACCAGTGTGTAGATGTTGAAGCCAGGTCTACCTGATAAAATGGCAGCTTAAAGTATATTGGCCAGTCACTGTTCATAAAGTTTTTCAAAGCAGAGCAAAGACGAGAGATGTGCCAGCCACTCGTTCCCACACTTTCTTGTCTAGGCACCAAATCAATGTGTGATTGCACTGAGCTGAAATAGCGCAAACAGCTCAGTGAGAGCTCCTCATTTAGACTAAACTGACAGGATTTTCCGCTCCCTGCAGATTTCTGCTACTTTACCAAAGGGGAACAGGTTAGAATTTAATCACAGAATAGAGACTTGTTGTAAATCTTCATCTTATGCATGCAAGAGTGTCATAGGACATTCATAGACACGGAAGATTTATTGGAGTTCAATGTGACCATAAAATACTTAAAAGACTCACAATAACAGAGCATAAGTTATGTAATAATTCTTCTCTTAATAATAAAATAATACTGTAGATTCATTGTAAATATTTTAGTAGCAGCATGAAAACATAAATAAAGAAAGAGAATGTCAATCATTGATGGGTTGCATCGGTTAGTTATTTTCAACATACAGTATACACGAGTTATTTATTTGACTCACAGATACAGAAGAATTTGAAAAATATGCAGTGCAACAGTCTTAGGCAACCAAAATCTACAGTATGGTAAAACATGTACATGTGAGCTGTCCAAAGCTATGCTATAAGTAAAAGTTATACATCATTTTATGTACACTGATCAGCCATAACACTACAACTCAATGCATTAAGCCTGGGTGTGGCCTGGGCAGCTCTGGCCCCTCAGGGCATGAAGTGTGCTGTGGGTGCTGTGGGGGTTAAGAGGTGGGGCCTCCACGGATCATACTTCTTTGTCTGGCACATTTAATGTTCATGGATGCTCAGTCGGATTGAGCTCTGCGGAATTTGGAAGCTGGGTCAACAACCTTGCAGTCTTTGGCTGCTCAGCCCCATACACGGCAGGCTGTGATGCACTGGGTGTTCCGGTACCTTTCTATTGTGACCAGCATTGAAGTGTTTAGCAATTGGTGATACATTAGCTTTTCAGATCGGACGAGCTAGCCTTTGTTCCCCACCGTCACGGATGAGACCTTAGTGACCATGATCCTGTCACCAGTTTACTGATATATAATTGATAATCAATGTTATTCAAGTCACCTAGCAGTGGTTTTAGTGTTGTGGCTGATTGGTGTACACTATAACAGTATATATATTATAAATTATATTGCATGGTGTTCATGCTGTGTTTGGTAAAACAAAAAAAAACTTTAAAAGTTTGCATCTTCAGTAGCAAATGACTGTCACACAAAATTTTTACTGTTTACTGATATACTGTATACACAGCAACACTGAATATTCCATTTATTCCTGACATCACATTTGTCTTACAAGACACTTAGACAGCCGAATCTCAATAAAACCTGGAAAGCTTCTGAGGATTTGACTGACTGACTAGCAGGTCATGCCTTCATTGTTGAACATGTTAAAATTTGACTACTGTGATGACTATATGATGAGCATTAAACAGGACTTACAGCTTTCAATCTCCAGGGTACAGTTCTGTTCATCCAGGGGGTACCTCCGCAGGTCCATCATACAGGCAGCTGTTGTAGTTATCCTAGTCAAATAAACACCATTATATCTGAACACAATTCACAACTGAACAAACCATAATCATCCACTCAAAAGTGCTGTTTTTTTTTCATGTCCTGGTGGTGAAGTTTTCTGTATTTACAGATAGAAAAACTATGTTAGATTCATTACATGTAAAGTTAAATATTTAAATATAAATGAAATATGATATAGACTTTTTGTTTTCATTTTGATGATTATGAAGTACTGTAAATGAAAATCACAATCCAGGATTTCAAAATATTAGAACCTTTCATTTTGAAGTTATTTTTTCAATATACAGTGGAGGAAGTGGAGTACAGTATCTCTCAGACTAGTTCAGTACACTAGTTCAGACTGCTGATTTGACAGTTGTCCAGAAGACAATCATCGACACTCTCCACAAGGAGGGTAAGGTGTTCAGTGAAATGGCTGGCTGTTTGCAGAGTGCTAGATCGCAGCATGCTCATGGACGGTTGAGTACAATAAGTTTGGTAGGAAAAGATGCACAAGCAACAGGAATGGTTAGATCAGCCCATTGGATGATCTAGGACGTTTTGCATGGCATGCCAGTATACAGGGAGGTATACCGTATATAAAAACTTTTTTCAATTATAGCATGCATGTATTGAATACTGATTTTATGTTTTTTTGTATTTATCATTAAATCTAAAATCATACCATGAGGTCCAACAGCAGGAGTTCATCTGTCTCCCTATCATTACCTGTCTCACCATCACCCAATGCTTTTGTCTCACATTAACTTCTATTTCTTTCTCATGGCCTAATGATGGTCAGGAGAGTGGCATAGGAGACGCATCTCATTAGAATATGTCCAATTAGTGTTTCGTCTATTTCAGTGAGTTGGCGGGAGCTATAAAGAGTGAGGAGGTAGAGTGGGCAAGGTAGATTCAGGTGTGTGTGGGGGGGATTACATACAGTGAAAAGCAGTAAAGAACATCCACAATGAGTAAGAGGACAAACTTTGACTCACATCAAAACAGCCTGTTTCTATGTTCCTTTGCAAGGGATCTTCAGATATTTATTCTCATCATGGTTGTTATATTCCCAGTATGGCAGTAAAAGGGCATAATGTGTGTGCGAAGATGCTGTGCTTTAGTTTCAAACCGGCAGTTTATTTATTACTAGATGTACCCGCGACTTAATTTGCGTGCAATTTAATTGTACTCATAAACACATTTAAAAAATGTACAACACCATCTGTTGAATTTTGGAAGGAAACATTTTTACGTGTTACTGTAAAGTGTGAGGAATGAATGTGCGATTGTATTTATTAAGTAAATTTCGATTTCTTTTCGATGTCTTTAAAAATCTGTTGAATTGTGAGATGCACTAATGATTTTTTTAATACGTTACCTCAAGCTCGGCAAAATACACCTGTGAAAACGCCATTAAAATTTGTTCGGTAGTTTTTACGTGATACGTAGAGATAAAATTTCCATTTTGACGGTTCTATTACTCATCTTATGTCCCTCAAAATATTTTTTTGAAAATCTCTTTAATGTACAGACACACCAACACCACAGCAGTTTTATTTTTATTTGCAACTTTTCAATTTTTATTTGTTTGGCCAGCCAACTCACCAGACCAGAACCCCATGGAGAATCTATGAGGTATTGTCAAGAAGAAGATGAGCATCACCCAACCCAACAATGCAGACCAGCTAAAGGCTGATATCAAAGCAACCTGGTCTTCAATAAATCCACAGCAGTGGCACTGAGAGGATGGTAGTCTCCATGCTATGCCGAACTGATTCTTCAATTTACGCTTAAGATTCCCTAACCAGGTATTGAATGCATATATGGACAAATTTTTCAGAAGTTGGACATTTTTGTATTAAGAACACTTTCTAATTGATGTAGTCTTTCTTGAGCTATAAGCCATAATCATGGAAATGAAAACAAAAAAAAGCCTGAAATATTTTACTTTACAGTATACGTATATAATGAATCTAAAATATGAGTTTCACTTTTTATAATTTTTATTTTTAAAAAAACTTTCATTATATTCTATTTTTATATGAACTGTATATATAAGAATGTATACAATGTTGACCTCAGAATTATATTGACTTGATATAAACACTGCTTGCCTTTTTCAACTAATCAGATTATTACTTGAGACTCATGCCTCACAGTCGTTTCCCTCCTCCTTCTGACTCCCCTTTTCTGCACAATCTCCTGCTTTCAATCTCACTTTCCTGTGCTGGTAATTGGCTTCACACCATTTCAGTCATTGCTGCCATCACACTAAAATATCACAAGTTAGATCTTAATTATTCTGTGCTTTAATTAACACTGCACTAGACATTCAGCACATGACTCTTTCACATAGCAAAACCTAAGAATGATTTTTTTTTGTATTTAGGCTCCAGACAGCTCCAGATGGTTATGGATATAAAATAAGCCATGCTGCTAGACAAACAACACAGGGAAAGATGAAGACCTTGGTACCCACACACACTAACGATGAAAAATCTTTTATTCTGCTGTATTGATTTATTCAGCGGAACGGAGATAATTATATAACCAGAAATTACAAATACTGTACATAAGAACAGACATCACCCGAAGAAACGCAAAGAGCTGGAATTAGATCTACATCTAACAGACATGCAAACCACTGTGTGAAGTTTTACTAAAGTACCGGGTAATACTGGCAAAAAACAAACCAAAAAAAAAAAAAAGCACACAACCTGATTTATTAACAGATTTTAATCTGGTTGAGCAGTCTCTACTTACAATACTGTACCCGTCACATCTGAGTTCCCTGGACCCCACTATCATGCATGCAGGGATCTCCTGTCGACCCTCAGCTGTTCAAAACAAGGGTCTCTACTCAACATATTGCACTCAGTTGCTCAGACGAAGGACAGACCTGTCTTATTCTAGAATTCAGCTCAACTTAAAACTCAATTCAATGACTTGAAGCTAGATTCACTAAGAATGAAGAAGTATAGCAGATATCATTGTGCTTTCTGAATTAATCCAGACAGGTTGCTATGTGTAGACCAAGCTTCTGTTAAGGACCCTAGGCTTGCTGTCTAGAGACGCCGTGGCAGTTCCCTTGAGTCTCATGAAATTAAGGGCCCTCCAGAAGTGGGTTACCAGCCTGCAGCTAGACTCCAAACGTCCTCATCTCAGCAAGAGGACCACAAGTTCCAGCTCACTGGAGGGAAAAAGCCTTCCCGTTAAAAAAGGAACAGGGGAACCAAAGAACCCCAGTGTGGTGGGATTTATGCATATTAGCAAGCTCAAACAGAGGGATGTTTTTCTGCCCCTCAAATTCTGTTTTTTAATCATCAGATCAATTGCTTATGAATGATGCAGGACAGATGTGGAAATTCTATATAACTTAGCACATGCAAAAACTTAATAATTTGTGCAATTATTCTAACTGCATGTGTAATTTATACAATAGATTGTACAAATAAGCAAAAAAATATATAGAAATCTCATACTGTATAATCCAAAAAGCTGCTAAGAGGATAAGAAATTACTCTCGAGGTTATTGACCATTATAAGGTGTAAAAACACTCAAACATTATGAACTTATTTAATTTTATTAAAAAATATTATTTTATCTTAAATAACATTATTTGAACATTTTGGTACTAACAGCAAACAGATCTGAAGCCAAAGAGAAACTAAATGTGCTGGTACTATAAATAAAATGACTTATTTTTGTTGTCCTTAGGATATACAAGCTTGTATTTTATTATATACATAACGCAAAAACTTATTTAACTACATCTGACATGAGTAGCTTGAAGAAAGCCTGCTTACTGTAAGTAGGACAAAGACAGTCTCATCTATCTTCAGTTTACCAGAACTATACAAACTCTATATGACTCACACTGACCAAAAATGTAATATTAGAAAAGCCTGTTTTTGCTTGCTCCGAAACAGACACACATATACAAACACCGCAAACATAGAAATTACAACACACTATCATAGGCACTGAAAATAACTGACCTGGACACATCTAGTACACTGGTTTGTTCAGTAAACACTCATACACTAACCTGAGGCCATAGAGCACAGTTCCATCTGGATGCAGACGAATCATGCGGTTCTTGACGGTGACACCATGAACAAAAGATTTCTTGTCGTTTATGAAGTAAGTGTCAGGCACCCAGAGTTGATCAGCCACACGGTTATCCAGTGTCAAGTTCAGAGGTATCCCTGTGTAGGACAGGCGTTTGTCACGCCATGATTGCTGGAAATACATGGTGATGGTGTAGTCCTGCAGCAAAGGCACACAGTTGAAACAGCTTAAGTTCTGATTTGTTGGATGAGCATGTGGGCATCGCTGACTTTCTTTTATATATAGACATTTCTTATATTTCCTATATACAGTGGCTTGCAAAAGTATTCGGCCCCCTTGAACTTTTCCACATTTTGTCACATTACAGCCACAAACATGAATCAATTTTATTGGAATTCCACGTGAAAGACCAATACAAAGTGGTGTACACGTGAGAAGTGGAACGAAAATCATACATGATTCCAAACATTTTTTACAAATAAGTAACTGCAAAGTGGGGTGTGCGTAATTATTCAGCCCCCTTTGATCTGAGTGCAGTGTAAGTCTTGAGTGCACTGTAAGTCTTGATTCCATATTTTATTATAACCTGAAAAAACAGAGGATTAAACAAATAAACAGATGCTATTTGTGAAGTGTATCCAGGACACTAAGCATGGATCAAGGGGAGGTTTTTAAATGCACTTGAAATGTTTCAACTGACTGCTGCTGATCTTCAGAGGAACCTCTTCTGCTCCCTCCTCATTCATCTTATCTGTACTGCAACACACACATACAAGCACACACACACACACACACACACACACACACAATACAGGCCAGTCTGCAGTTTATACTGGCAGTTCAGAGCACACCTTTGGGGAAAACAAAGTTTCTGGAAACTTTGTGATCGTTGGATTTCAAGTCATGTAGGGCACCTAAAATAATTCAGGGCTGCAGTGCATTGTTCCATAAGCAGTGGTTGAATGCATTCTTGCATCGTAGAAGAAACCCTACAATTATCATCATAGTACATCATACTATGGCAAATAAGGCATATTTGTATAGGTGATGCACTATACTACTATCACTACACTACAGTATGTAGAAGACAATGGTATCCTGGCGAGTCAGTTAGATCAGTTTGAACTTAAGCAATTTGATTCAGTTCGATTTATTTCTAGAGCATGTTCAAAAGCTGACATTGACCAAAGTGCTTCACATTTTTAAAAAAACACACCGTTACAACAGACATGTTCAACATTACAGCACAGGATAGAGTAATATACACATACACACACTACAAGACCAATACAAAACATAGTTAAAACATAAGTTCCGTAAATTATTTATGCCAAGAATAATTAATGGGTCTTAGGTTCAGCATCTACTGAGAATGCATGGATTGACTCATATCCCAGTGCTATATTGGTACAGCAACATGCTGACATCAAATACAGAAGAGTGGCTTCTACACACAAAAGTAGGATCACTGAAATGTGAAAGGAATGTAGAGTGCTGGACAACTGCCACATCTACACATTAGTTATTGTAGTTCTCCTTGGTGGCGATGGGATGCTGGGACAGGACAAACTGACAAACAACTAGCCTTATGATCTACTACATGCCTTACTTCCACTCAGACTTACAGTACTGCTGATCTTTCTCAGGTTGTACAAAATGTATCAAACGCAACAGATAATTTTTTAATAACAAGCCTGTGAGTTTCTGGTGCGCAAAAAGAGTGACTCTTGAAAGAGAGGTTCACTCCTGAATGCAAGGATCCCTTACTACTTGCCCATTGGCTGGAGCTATTCCTCAAATGCTGTGCATGATCTCTAAAACATTAAACTTTCTTCAGGCACAAATACACAACAGAAAATCCTTATATACAGGGTGTACAAAGTGGCCTCTGCTACACATCACAGCACCATGGATAGCATCTCCTTGGGGGCTTATAAAATTGAGCCCAAAGTGGGATGTTCTCTTTGTGTTGGAGTCCCCTAATAATTTCTGCTTAAAATCTCAACATCCAATTTTGTAAACCAATCTACTGCGCCAGTATTCCTTGAAGATGATTCATATGGGATCCCACGTTTTGCCTGGCATGCACCCAACAGGAATATTTATGCGATTCAATCTTCATACTAACTGTTCATCCAATAGTTAGCAGGGAGAAGGTGGCACAGTGGTGTAGTGGTTAGCACTGACGCCTTGCACCTCCAGGGTCTGGGTTCGATTCCCGGCCAGACTCGATTCCCGTCTCTGTGTGCATGGAGTTTGCATGTTCTCCCTGTGCTTGGTGGATTTCCTCCGGGTACTCCGGTTTCCTCCCACAATCCAAAAATATGCAGGTTAGGCTAATTGGCGTTCCCAAATTGCCCATAGTGTGTGAGCGAGTGTATGTGAATGTGTGCCCTGTGATGGATTGGTGGATTGGTGTCTAGGGTGTACTGTACCCTGCCTTGTGCCCTAAGCGTTCTGGGATAGGCTCCAGGTCCCCACGGCCCTGAATACAGGATAAAGCGGTATAGAAGATGAGTGAGTGAGTTAGCATGAAAAACACCACACCATGACGTATAGATGACTATGATGTGTCTAGCACTCCATGAGAAGCATCTCCCCCACCTGGCCTTTACTTAGAGGCATCCAATTTATGTAAATCTGTCTTCCTGCTATTAGAGTATAACTGTACAATTTAGATGTATTAATTTTTGGCCTAGACTGAGATCATATCTAAAAATAAATACAATTAGATTAATGCCTGTTTATTTGACACAGGTGTTTGATTAGAATAAACTCGGTTAGTCATGTGTTCAAGAATTGTATACAACCAAATAAATTTATCACAGTGTACTTAGTGTAACACCCTTCCAAATACTGCGATGTACCTCTCCATGACCCAATTTCCCTGCCACCATCACAGTAAAGATTCCACACTCATCTTGTAGAAAAGAGTTTCAGGTAGAAAACCCAAAAGTGAGCAGTTCCAAACCCTACAGAAACCAAAGGTTAAAAACAACAGAAACAAATAAAGCTCTGTGCACTTGTAAATGGAAAAGACCCAAATCTTCTTCGCATACAGTGCTCTTTGATATGCTAGAAAGTAAATGCACCATGAACCCAATTCTAACAGAGCAGCATCATCCCATGAGTTTTTTGGGCAAGCACTTTAAAATAACTATATAAGCTGTATTCTTTCTATAAAATTGTAGAACAAGGGAGGCAATATGAAAAAGTTTAAAATGAATCAAACCTTTTTAAAGCTACAGTTACCCAGAATGCTTGTTTGCAACATTCCCATGTTTGACCTCATCCCATTGATGCATTCCCTCCACTGGCTTCATGGTGCCACCTAGATTAGGTCTAAACCACCAGTGCATGCAGATAAAGCCAGACTAGTTCACACTGCCTGAAGGCATTTATCAAACTCAGCTCTGCAACATGTTCCCTTTGAGACTCTAGCCTTATCAACTTCACTCATAATGGCGCAGAGTACAGTTCACCTCTCCCAAATGAAGCGGACAAGGAGGAGGGCTAAATTATGTCAGTGACACCTGACTTTCTTACAAATAAACACATTTCACTCAAAATATTATAAACACAGACCAATAATTTGCACTTTTTTCATTTATTTAATTGTGTGAAATGGCTAATGAAAATAGGTAATAAACGATGATGTGGAGGTGAATTGGTTTAGTCTTGACTTCTGGTCGTGAGTGACTGCGTTGGGGGAAATCTGTTGATTGTCGAATCGTTGATTATAAAGTAAACACAGTGATGGAGAGAAAAAGTCCAAAGCTGTCAGGGGTCCAATTTAGGAAAAATACAAAAGAAGATGAGGAGAAACGGGCATAAAGGTATGCAACAATGTTCTCTCTGTATGATTAAGGTATCCATGTCATTATGTTAATTAGTGGTATAACGTTAATTCTTAGGTTTGTTAGCCTTCTTGCTTATGATGCTTGATATGCTTACCTTGCTAAAAAAAAAAAACACAATAAAACCCTAATATACTAACCATCACAGAAATTCTAATGGTTTCTATTAAATACCATTGGGAACCATTAACATTTTCCAGTGAAACTATTACAAAATTCCTTATTGTAGTGTGTTTTCGACACTTTTCCAATAGGATTTACCATCCCACCCACCAATAGAATCAATTCATCATATACCAGCAGACATTGTTATACTTACCATTAAAACCAATACAATTCCCATTATAACCCTTAAATCCATTAAATTTTCTATTATTTTTGGGCAGGGTTCTATTGTTTTTTCAGCAGTGTATACAACATGGGATCTAATTACATTTAACTACAAAATTATGCTTTGCAACAAAACTGTTGCAAGTACAGTTATTTATTTCCATTGTTTATATTAATGTTGGCTATAGCCAGTATATTTACAATATATTTACAGTATACTGTAAATAGCCAGTGTAATTTACATATGTGTAGATAGCTTAAAAGACATTTTCCATTTGCTATAACTCCTTTCTTAAATAATATTTGTTTGTACAGAGTATATTTATTTAAGTTATGAATTTTTTATTTATTTTTTGCAAAAATTGGTCTGTTACGGAACGACATATAGTATTACTACAGTAAAACAGGGAGTCCCGTCTGGGGAGCAATTCAGTGTAGAACCGCCACTATGTCCATATCTCCTTTGCCCAACTCTACAGTTACCGTATAATCCACAAAAAGGGTCTTTGGACATTGGCCTGTGAAAGCCTGAAAATTTGACTTTGTGTTATCCTTTATCGGAAAGAAAAATATGTAGACTGGAAACCTTTCTAAGTGGAAAAATTTTATAACGTTCAGAATTTTTGACGGTGGTCTACATTTTTTGTCTATTTGAATTTTTTGGACTACCCACATCAATTATTTCATAGTATCTTACTGAACATATATAGCTAAGAGCTGAGTTGACTAGTGCGTTCAAAGGTGCGCATAAAATTCTAAAGTGACTAGACGGTAGATTCTACCGACTGTTTGGAATTAAGGTCTTGGCTTCTTATTTTTGAAAGAATAGCAAGTGTAAAAATATGTACAGTAAATTTCAAAGATAAGAAACCAAGACGTTAATTCCAAACAGACGGTAGAATCTACCGTCTAGTCACTTTAGAATTTTATGCGCACCTTGATGTGGGTAGTCCAAAAAATTCAAATAGACAAAAAATGTAGACCACCCTCAAAAATTCTGAACGTTCTAAAATTTTTCCAATAGAAAAAAAATAATAATTCAACATAGAATTACTTAACTAGTAGATAGATGATAGGTATAAGGCTGTGAGATTTCATCATAATTACATATTCTGGTATGTAGTTTCAACCATAACAAATCAAATGTCTACACAGGTATCTTTTTTACAGCAGTATCATTTTCTCTTTACATTTTCTTGAAAAATAATATAAACTACATGCAATCCAAGATCAATCCACAGCTGTAGATAAGCTGCTCTTACTGGTTCCTTTCCAGAGAGTCAACATTCTCACTAAAATAACTAATGGATGATCTTCATGGGTTCATGGAAATGGCTCTGTTCCAACTGCTATACATAATTCACTAAAGTTGAAAGTCTTGTGGCAAGATGTGACATCTTGTCAGAAGAAAGTTCACCTATGACCTACACTGTGCAAGGGCTAGAGCCTCTCACAATAGATAGCAAAAGTAGCAAAAGATTTTGAATTATTGCGGAAGTTATTTTAGATACTAAGTGTGTATTAGGACCAATGCTAATGTACACAAGAAGTCATATGCTATGTGTATCTAAAGTGCGTGCCACATGACATCCAATATTATTGATCAAAGGGCATAGTATAATAATATAATATATAAAAAGTATAAAATATATAATAATCACAGATATAAAAATCAAATAATATAATACACCCCCAACTGTATTATCAGGAGTCACCAAAATGCTAATTTATGTTCTAATCTCCCCCATCTTGTAGTATTTCATTCTTAGATGTCATATTTAACCTACAGCTTTATATTTCCCAGATTATGTTATAGTTGACTTTTGTCCACTGGAAAATATTAACTCTACAAATGAGAATCTTTCATTCTATTCATCTTCTTATCCTGTATGCAGGGTCACCGAATTCCTGAAGCCTATTTCAGGAAACGTTGGGCACACACACACTCATTCACACTATGGGAAATTTAGGAACACCAATTATACTCCATGTCTATGGACAGTTGGAGGAAACCGAAGTACCTGGAGAAAACTCACCAAGCATGGGAAGAAGATGCAAACTCTGCACACACAGACTCAAACGCTCGACTCCAGTGCTGAACTATCGGACCCTTGAGGTGCAAGGCCACAGTGCTAACCACTCCATCACCATACCGCCTAAACTCAGAACAATATTCTGCATTTTAAATCCATACAAAATAAATTCAACTGTGGTTATACTTTACTGGTTATTCCTGCAATTCAAGTTCTCCTGATTTAGTTTTCTGAAGCCCAGAGACAGACTATACTAAATAGCCATTATCATGTTGGCTTGAAATGCCACACGTACACACACAGCCAACCACTTTCCATACCGCTTATCATTTGTACAGTAGGAACGTGTTTTTTTAAAATACTCTTTTACACCCTATTATGCACCAAAGCCAACTTTACAAATGCCAATGAGCCTACGCCGGATGTCTTTGCACTGTGGAAGGAAACCAGAGTACCCAGAAGAAATTCCCCTCACACAGACCTTAGGTACAGTAAGATTCAATCCCCCAACCCTGGAGGTGCAAAAAGCAGTGGTACATTAACCACCATGTCAAACACAGTTATAAATAAACAAACTTCCTATCTTGCATATGCATACAGGTATGAGCTGCATGTTACTGTGCAACTTACCATGTTCACCTCAGACACCATGTCGATACTGGAAATGTCAATACTCATCCCGACGTCAACCGGAGGACCTGCGAAACGCAATCCATCAAACCTGTGACATCAAATCACCCTTACACACAACTTACACTCACATCCACACAGTTGTGCTGGACAAGTTCATTACCTCCAAAATCAGGCCTGAGCCGAATGTCGTAGCCTTTAAGCAGTTTGTCCACGGTGACTTTGACGTACGACATGTTGCTGAGCTCGTTAACCCTACGGGAGAAGAAAGAGATGTCGGAAACAATCGGATCAGGGAGCGCAGAAGCATACAGCTGCGCACGTGTGTGTGTGTGTGTGTGTATAGCAGGGAGTCTTACCTGTGTGAGATCGGAGTGCGGCCGAGTGTCAGGGCCATCATCAGGGGCAGACACAGCAGCACGAGACGCCCGCGCTCCCCAGCCCTCCACATCGCGCCCAGACAACGAGCTCACGCCGTCCAACTTGGTCTGAAGCGGTTGCGCAATTGCCAGCACGCAGCGATACACGCACCACGACGCGACGGTCTGATCTAATGCCGAGCGGAGCGGAAAGGAACGTGTGTGCTGGAGCTGCTCCGAGGGCCGCCGGTACTCAGGTCGTGGAGACGCAGCGCACGGAGTGGTGGATCAGTATGCCGGTCAGATCCCATTGCTCCTGGCGCGGCGCAGCGTGCTCCCAGCGCTCCGGCTCCTCTGCACCTGCTGGAGCATGCAGAGAAACCCAGATGTGCAGTAAGCACCCGTGTTCGCCTGCTCACTCCTCTAATCGTCACTCCTGTCCGAGGTGTCGCACGTCTTACTCAATGCGTATATTTCGGTCACTGCTGGAGCCGCTCTGATCCGAGAGCTCTTTTCGCGCCATTTCTAAATTGGAAACGCGTCACGCGCCCACACGCGAGCAAATTACACGTTCGAGACTCGAAAAACGAACTGAAAACTCACGCGCCGCCGAGTGGGAAAAAGCATACATGAATGACTCGCGGCGGCATTAATAATTAAGGAGGGGTGATATTTCGGAGCATTTTTTTCTGATAGAAAAACATTTTTCTGCCGTGCAAACAATTTGCAAAGTGGTATATGTGTGCATAAAAAGTAGCCCATAATGAATCCATGCATAATGTAGAGTAAAATAAAACAACTATAGTAGAAGTTGTAATATTAGTATAATACTATTGCTTTAACTTCTACTACTACTGCTAATACTGCTAATCATCATCATCATCAACAACACAGTGATAATGATCTAAAGTTTTATAGACATATATCAATCACCAGTGATGAAAATGTCTCCACCAAATAAACAATAAACACCTTAGGGTTGCACCACAGTCCAACACCCACTACCTTAAGATACAGATTCCTGTAACTTTTGATGCCTTAATCATTCAGGATTGCCTTTTATACCTCCCCAAATCCCCACCCCAGCCCCAAGTGGTCACATATTATGAGATATTTACCTGGTTCATAACATCCTATTTATTGAACACCATGGACTAAAGAAAAGATGTCTTTTGTATATTATCTCTGTGCATTTCCTTAACGCTTTAGGCCATGCATGCAATTACACCTACGTGCACAGAGAGCAGTATAAAGAAATACATATCTCCCCTCTAGGAGAGACCACTACATCCACACTGTATATTACCTGTCACACATGGTTCCCACTTATTGCCCTATAAAACACAAGGTACAGATATAGTGGCCAGTGATGATTACAGAAATTGGAATCCACTGGAGCATATCCCAGGAGACTTAGGGCAAAGTATACCATGGATGGGGTGCCAATACATCCCAAGGCACACACATACACTCAAAGGGCAATTTTTGAACAGCAATTAGCCTAATCTGCATGTCTTTGGACTGTGGGAGGAAACCTGGAGCACCCAGAGGAAACCCACCAAGTACAAGAAGAACATGCAATCTCCATGCACACCTACCTGAGGTAGGAATCAAACCTGTACCCTGGAGGTACAAGGCAAAAACCAACCATTGGGCCCCGTTTATCTTTAAGCACGTAAAGAAGACTAATAAGGCCTAGATCTATGTGTTACTCCAACACATCCTGTATCATGTCATGTTGTATTTTAATCTCTAGGGGGCTCCTGAACCAAAGGAATATATTTTTTTACCTCATTCTAATTCACAGAGTATTATCCCAAAGATTGGGAAAAGGAGAAAAGATGGATTAGACGAAATCTGGACATCATAAATACGTGTACAACTAATTTGGCTCCTTTGTTCAATGCCTGAATCTACTGAGTTAGTTTCAGGTTTGTTGTGTTGTTTGGAAATTTTAGTAAAACTACAGTAGTTACTCCATTTACTGACATTAGCTGTCATGCATGTGCCTTGCTGTGTTTAACACAGTTAAACAAAAGTACACCAAATAACCAAAAGACTATAGACAACCATGAAACAAAGCAAAAGGATAGGCATTAAAAGTGAGTTGGTCATGTCTTGCCATTATAGTAGCCTCTAATATTCTGTAAAGACTCTCTGAATATCTGAACAGATTGATCTCCACTCCAACTTTGTCAAACAATGTTTTCATGGAGCCAACTTTGGAGACATGGGCTTTGTCATACTGGAAAAAGTTTGGCCATATTTTAATGATACTGTATAAAAATACATCCTAAACAATTGTGTGAATTCACAAATTTTGCCCATGTAGTGTACATCTAAAAGCACAGAAACAAGCCTTTAAACTGTGTGGAGTTCAACTCTTCTTGTAATCCGTCAGTACAATTTTTTTAAAAAAGTTGAAAAATGGTTCTTCATGGCTTCTTCACATCAGTGAGTATACATGAACATTTTGAAAGCAAAATGCAATAAATGTACTTTCATTTTGGCAGTCTACAGCAAACCATTTGAAAACTGCTAAATTAACTTTATTTATTAAACCTTAGATCTTCCATTTTTAAGCAAACTACATTTTTAAGCAAAAACGTATGCATTGTGAGAAGCTTGTCGCATTGCTTCCTACTGTCAAATTATCAGTATACCGCCTTTGAAAAACACCAGCTGCTGTAAGCAAAATAACAAAAATGACATTGTCACTGCAGTTACAGAAAATTAAATAGGGTCTTATGTGATTTGGAAGTTTGTAGTTTAAACTTCTGTTTCACTTCCCAAATCGATACTGCTCTAATCCCATGTCTTTGAATTGTGGGAGAAAAACTAAGTACCCAAAGGAAACGCTCCAAGCACAGGGAGAACATACAGAGAAGACCTGAGGCAGGAATTGAGCCCCGATCCTGGAGGTGAAAGGTGACAGTGCTAACCACTACGCCACTGTGTCACCATGTCAAATAGTGAGAAAAGATAACAATGATAATTTTCTGCTTGAAATAATGGGGGAGGAAGAAGCACAGCTGAAACACAGTGAGAATACATACACGGCTGTGCACTAAAGACTGAGTGGCGGGAAGGAGAGGTAGAAGTGCAAGAACCTACAGAGAATCACTTCAGGTACTTTGCTGCATAATTATTTAATTACTCTGCTCATTCATAGTGTTAGTCTCATTTAACATATAAAAACAAAATAAAGGTGTTATGTCATGTATAATGAAGGGAAGGGCAGTATTTGTACACATAGTCATACCTATGGTCTTATTTCGCATAATCTAATCTGCCTTCCTGCCTATCTGCTTCAAAGCCCAGACCTGAGCTAAAGAACAAGAGGAACAAACTGCACCACTGTACCACCCTATTATTAGTCTCATTTACTTCAACTTGCAAGGCAACTTTCAATTAACAATTTAAGCACAATAGTTCATTCATTCATTCATCTTCTATACCGCTTTATCCTGTCTTTAGGGTCGCTGGGACCTGGAGCCTATCCTAGGAGACTCTGGGCACGAGGCAGGGTACACCCTGGACAGTGTGCCAATCCATCGCAGAGCACGCACACACACACACACACACACACACACACACACACACACTCATTCACACACTATGGTCAATTTTGGAACGCCAATTAGCCTAATCTGCATGTCTTTGGACTGTGGGAGGAAACCGGAGTACCCGGAGGAAACCCACCAAGCACGGGGAGAACATGCAAACTCCATGCACACAGAGCCTGGCCGGGAATCAAACCCGGACCCTGGAGGTGCAAGGCGACAGTGCTAACCACTACACCACCGTGCTGCCTCAATAGTTCATTCAATAAGTTATTTTTCCATACTGATTATCCTGTAGGGTGTATGGTTATGGGTTGCCAGTGCATGGAACCTATCCCACTGATCTCAAGGAAAACTGTAGTAGTTGGAGGAAGCATGGAAAAAACTCCAAATTTCCCACACAGACCGGTGAAGAGACAACAGTGCTATTGGCAGAAACAGATTTTGTTTTCCATTAGTGAATTAGCACTATTAATTAAATAGTGTTTGAGATTTAACTACACTCTAAAAAATGCTGGGTTGTTTTTTCTACCCAAACGCTGGGTTGCCGCTGTTGGGTCATTTTTCTGGGTTATTTTCAGAGAGTTGGGTAGTTTTTGTGTAACCCAGCTGCTGGGTTAAAGTTTGCTTGGCCCCTCCCCCAAAGTTCACCGGTGGATTCAGCGGCTGTCACTCAGCTTCGTGTCTCTTGAGCTCTCACACCGCTGATGACGGTTCATCCTCCTCGGACATTTAAGGGAAAATGGCGTTAAATACAAGGTCTGTATACACATGTTCACTCACCTAATTCACATATGACTGAAAAATTATTACTATATGTAACATTTATTACTGTTACCGTGTTAAGGTTACACACAAACTTTCCGGCTGGTCTGAGGTACTGGATGATAATTTAGCTGAGAATAACTGCTAGTTAGCCAAACAACCCCACCTGTGTATGAAAGAAACGGCTAAGATGTCTGAGCTTTTTAGCTTTCTCTGTAGAATGTTTGCAGGGTTACGAAGAAGGTGAAGTGATGAATGAACGCTAAACTGTTAACTTTAGTGCTCGCATGACGGCGGCATTTAGTTAGTTTGCTAGCATTAGCAACCACTTTAGAACTTTATTAAACTCACTGCTTGAGACAAAATGCTGGTGTTTTACAAAACACTGACCCTCTCACAAATATACAGACCTGCTAACCCTCCTGTTTTTCACTAGCTAGTAATTTACTCTGCGGTCAAATTTCTCCTGCGTTTCTCCCGAGTTATAACAATATTTTACACCTTTCCCCCTTTTGCAAGTATGCAAATGTATCACCAGTAATAGCATGTAAGCTAACCATGTAGCTCTCTTTAACCAAAGTTAAATTAACTATCAGTCAGCGCGCCAACTACAGGAAAAAGTACCACAGCGGTACAGGTAACTACTAGATGGAAGTATTAATATTTTGGTGATTGTAATGTACCAGTATGACACCAACTATGACATTTTTTCGGTAATTAGCTTAAAATCAATGCAGACTACAATATCAACTAGTCTGACATAAAGAGTTGTATCCTAAAAGCCATGCTTATTTTGCTGTTTTATTTTTGGTAGTAGCTCTCCATGTTTTTGTTTCTGGTTACCTATACCCTATCTTAATGGGCAGCTTTGTAATTTTTTTGTATCAATCGTATTTCACACGAAATTGATAGTCTTATTCAGTTTAATCTTTGCTATTCAACAAAATTTTAACTTTTTCATTTCTTTCTTTCTAAGGTTGGCACCAACATGGTGGAATACCTCCAGCAGGCTGAAGTGTCGAGGCCGTACCCCTACATCCTGACGTTGGGAGATAATGACCAGCGCTGCTCTCAGTAATGTTGTAATGTTGCTATGAAATAGCGAGACCTACCTGAAAAGTCATAGACAGTGTTTGTATGTTAAAATGAGACCAGGGCTGGATAGTTTTGATCCTGCTCTGTAGAAGTTGCTTCAGCCTATTTGTTCAATTTCTCCATTCTGCCCTTGTCAGTAATAGTATAGTAATGATGTCACTGTTGATTATCTGTTCTTGTGCTTTTGAAAAATAAATGTTTTTTTCTAAGAACATTTAATAGGATGTTGTTTATTGCATACATGTATGTTTTTTGTAATAGACCAGTATATCAAAGTAATTTAACTGTTTAATAGACATGGTTTTTTTTTTTTTTTTTTAACAGATTCATTGTAAAACATGAAAATAATAATAACCTATTTGTGAGGTAGAATTAACCCAATTCTACCTCACAAATAGACCAATTTATGTGGTAGAATTAACCCAGCATTATAGTTAAATATGACCTAGCATTTGGATTGAATATTTAACCCATCTTGTTGGGTTAAACAAATAACCCATCTTGCTGGGTTAAATTAACCCAGCATTTAGTTAGTCCTATATTTACCCAGCAGCTGGGTTAAAAACAACCCAGATTGGGTTGTTTTTAACCCAGCATTTTTTAGGGTGTACATTTGCAGTCTTTAAGTCTAGATTGAAAACCCATTTTTTTAGTCAGGCTTTTATTAAACGTTTTTTTTTCTTAAATGCAGATCTGCAGAGATGTTAGAAATTGTGAATTTGGATGCTGTTGCCCCTCCGATCTCATGCTTTCACTCAGGTTTGCTAACAGTGGAGTGTGAGCTGGATTCCCTCAAGTCTTTGGGCTTTCTCTCTGAGTTTCACTGTGACACTGTTATACTGTAGATAGTTTAGTTGGAGTCTCTGCTTTGCGTTTGCAAATAGCCCACATTAATTAAGTTCAATATGAACTTTTACTGCACTTTTATGCTGTTAAGTTTAAATAGCTTGTGTATTTTTTAGTTACACCCAGAATTTGAATGGAACTTTTGTAAAATCCAGACATTTCAAACAAATGACACTAAGTAAATTAGCATTAATTCTAAATATAATATATAATCAAATCTCCTAAATGAAAACAAATAAAATCAAGGATTTAAATTTAGATTGCTGCTGTGTAAAAGATAAACAGACTTGACAGTGTGTTAACCATTTACCACAGGATCATCTTTTAATCTTTATGCAACATTTCATCATAGCCAGAACAATAATGTATGAATAAAAAGGGAACTATGTCGTATACTCTCTAGTGTGTTTGGTGTCAGGGTTACAAAGTCTTGACCTTCACCCTGACTTCACCGGTGATCTTGTATTTAAATGTTCAAATCCCTACAATCATGCTCCAAAGACAAGTGGAGGCAAATATTGGGCCATCTGACTTTTGGTGCTCATGTTAGAATGGAATGTTTAACAAGCACAATGTTTAACAAGATTCAATTCAATTACAGTTGAAAGTAAAAATCTTTTGACCACAAAACTTTGGCCATGCAATGCACTAAGAACCTAAGAAGTTCTCATCAATCCTCCCTTGTCTTACATACAAACCATGTGTAAATAAATCCTTATGCTGAAGTCAGTTTTGTTGTTTTCATTGTCCATTTGTATATACTGTAATCCACCTATTATAACAGCAACGGCTTAAGCTATGGGATTCCAGTAGAATTTAATCACCCAAGTTGGCATTTTGCTGTTGTAGAAATTGGGTTGAGATTAAAGTAATTGCTAATTAGGGTTCTGTTTTATTCCCTCTATATGCATAATGCATATACTGTATAGGAGTTTATTGTTACTGTAATGTTCCAGCTAGAGACATAGACAGTGTACTCAGCTAATCAGCTTGACTCCACAAATCTTTAGATGCACCCATTTACATTTAGACATTTGGCAGACACCCTTATCCAGAGCGATTTACATTTTTATCTCCTCATCATACATCTGAGCAGTTTGGGCCCAACAGGGACAACTTGGTGGTCGTGGGATGACTAGATCCCACTTAGATGACTTCAAGTACTACAAACTATGGAAGGTCTAGGTTGTTTTTCTACATTGACTTCTATTCACACACACATACACACACACACACACACACACACACACAGTAGGAAACTGATTAAGACCTTTTGTATTGTCCTGATTAACTACAATTATGCACATATACATAAACACTCATACACACACACACACACACACATTTATTGTCACTGTTGTCACTCATACCTGGATCAGACTGGTTCCAACTTAATGGAGTGACTGTGGGTTGTGGCACAGGATTGAAATCTGAGGCCACAAAGATTAGGAGATGGTCTGCTGTCCCTGGTGCTGAATAGGCCCTCCTATCAAAATCAGCCAAAATCATTCTTGGTAATTGATGGTCTGGGGCACTTGTGAGAGACAAATGACAGCAAGACAGGCTATAACAGTTGCTATGACAACAGTTCCAGGAATCTTTTGATGAGTGGTCTGACCCTATTTCAAAGGGAGGGGTTATCACTCACAGCATAACATTCAGCATATCATTCAGAGCATAACAGCGCTGGCCAAGGAGTGTACATCTCTAACCTTACAACGAATCACCTGAATTACAAATGTATCATTACAAATGCATTAAATTATCAAATGCCACTGCAATTTAATTTGATTGACATGTTATAGTTGGAGATACCTTTTTACAAAAGTAAAAACCAGACAACAAAAACAATTTTATACAATCACAACCCATCATAAAAATAGCCAAAAATTAAAATTTGGGGGGCAAAATGATGATGCAGTTGCTAGCATTGCCGCCTTATATTTGGGGTCTTGGGTTCAAACCTGAGCATAGGTTACTCTCTGTGTAATTATTCTGTGCACATAACCCTGTGTTTGTATGGGTTCCTTACAGGTTTTCTGGTTTTGTTACACTTTATAAATTGCCTCAAAGTAAATTCCCATGTGTGAATAGTGCCCTCTGATGGACTAGTGTCTATTAGACTGAATTCTCCCCCTTTGTACCCAATGTGGCCTGTGATTGTCTCTGGATTCACCCTGACCCTGACAATGATGAAATGGTTACTGAAGATGAAAGAAAATATTGCTTTGCATATACTTTTTCTCCTTTTCTTGCTGTTATTAGGGACTGAAAAAAATCCTCTACAGATAAGCTGAATTTTCACAGCGTACTTAATCTTTGCAAGAGAACATTTCTCTTTCCTACTCCTGTTTGCTATAGGATGGTCCAATAGGATACAAATGCACTGAGATATTTATATTTTTCGATTATTAGTTATCAATCAAATCAAACTTTCCAAAAATGCCATACGTTTATATTGATTTAACAATGCATTTTTACAAACATAAAAGCATCAACCAAAGTAAGCCATATATTTGCTAGCAAAAGGAACAAAAAACACTACAGTATGCATCTTTCTGTGGCAATTCTATATCTATACTCAAAATTTGAATATGCTAGACTGATATAAGGTGAATCATGATGATGAATTAAAATGAGTCTGTCCTGGGCTTTGCTGCGTGCTGGACCCCTAAATGAAGCTAATTAGTAAATCAGTCTCTTAGTCAGGATTAATCACTCACTGCTCATTATCAAACCATTCATCTGTCACTCCACCATAGCTGCTCTGCACTAATTATCAAACTCTCTAGGACAGAGGTGAGTTGATGACTAAGACATAAAATGGTGGCTGTGCTGTCCTCAATCACCTCTAAGATTATGGTTGCATGGGACTGCTGCTGCATTGCCTGTCTGGTGACAGATCCTGGAAACTCATGAGTAAGAATAATTAAAGCCGTACAATATTACAGCACAACTCAAAATTACAGAATGGTGTGGAGTGCATTTTGAAGTGAGGATGTGAAAAAATAAAGAACATCCAATTGATTGACAATCTTCTGATTATGCTCTGAATGTCCTTATGAGAGCTACATCAGTTTCCATGGAAATTTATTGGACCTATTTTCATCAACAGACTTGCGAAGAGTCAGTAATGTGAGATCTCACAAACCCAGATGTTTCTATGACGCACAAGGGGTACATGAATAACACATGTGTACATCTGGGGCTGCTTCAGAGAAATTATTTGCGTGAAACTGAAGATATCCTTTATTTATTACACAAGTAAGACACATCACATCCACCCACATCACTTACACACATCCACATAGAGATTAGCGATAAAGGAAATGGTGTCCATGAATTGCATAGTTTATTTTATCTGTTTGAAAGAAGGTTAAAAAAGTAAAGAGGGGTCTGGTTACCTGTTAGAAAGATAGATCTGTTGATGTTGTAGGTCTTATTTTACAGGGCAAAATAAACCAGAACTATCTCTCTCTCTCTCCCTTTTATAGTTTACATTATCTGTGTGAAAGAAAGATAATGAGGGTAAGGAGGGAACTGGTGAAAGTGTGTGTATGTGTACTGACGTGTAAGAAGACAGATGTGGCATGCTCTATCCTAAAGGGCAAAAGAAACCAGACCATGTATTTATGTTTCTTTAACTTTCTCTCTCTCTCTCTCTCTCTCTCTCTCTCTCTCTCTCTCTCTCTCTCTCTCCTTAAATGAGAGTGTGATAATTATCCAAATCCTAAAGCTAAATCCTTATCCAACAAAATAACAAGTACAATATACAGAAAAGCCATAACATTAAAACCAGTAAAGTGGTGTGACTAACGTTAAAATTGAGGAATTTACTACAGAGGCTCCTGTGAAGAGGTTACAGTATGTAACAAGTAAACAGACAGCTCTCAAAGTTGATGTGTTTGAAGCAGGACAAATCAGCAGCTGTAAAGATCTGAGCAATGCTGACAAGGGCCTATATAGTAAAGGTTAAATAAGTGGGTCACTTATCTCAGGATCTCAGCAGCAGGTCATACGGTGTGCTCCAAGTAAGGACAACTGATAAACCAATGACAAGGTAATAAGTGGTTAAGACTCAATGATGCATGTGGGAAGCAAAAGCTAGTCCATCTGGACCAATCCCATAGAAGAAATACAGAAACACAAACTGCTGAGAAAGTTAATGCTGGCTATGATAAAAATGTGTCAGAATACAACGTGCTTAACAGTTTGTTGCATGTGAGCCTTTCAGAGCTGCAGATGGGTCAAAGTGCCCATGCTGAGACATTTCCACCTCCAAAAGTGCCTTCAATGGGCATGTGAGCATCAGAACTTGGTCATGGAACTATGGAAGAAGATGGCCTCATCTGATTAATCACATTTTTCATCATGTGTATGACCAAATGAGGGGGTGTCGCTTTACTGGGGTAAAGATAGCGCCATGGGAAGAAGGAAATGTGATGCATTGGGTAACACTACACATATTAACAAGAATGTTCCTGTCTTCCATTCTATCACAAGATTATACATATACTACACATATAAAAACACACCATGAAGATACCACCTTAGATTCAAGACAGATTTATTTTATTCCTCGGAAAGAATGATTGTACAATATGACTCAAAAGTATGCATACAGAGTCAAAAATATACATTCATCAACATCAATTAGTATTATTATTTCAGTGGTACTGAAAGTCCCAAAATGTCTTTTTATTCACCAATGTCTTTTAACTCTCTATAATTATGATTGACTACTGCTGGAAGCTTACCTGTTTATTCTTGTGTTATGAAAAGTCCCACATCAAGTCTCAAGTCAAACCTGAAAGTCCAAGTAAAGTTACAAGTTCTTAATTTTAAGATTGAAGTCCTAAGCTAGTCATACTGTAACAAGTTTAAGGTCAGAGACATACAGGTATATAATAAATTAAATTTACACATCATGCAGGATTTTTGAAATGTATTATATATACTGTAGATGATTTTCACTAAGGGTACACATAAGTTAATTTTGGCTTTGCTTTGGAATTTGCTTTATGCAACTTCAAACATTAAATTGTTGCTTCTAAAATTCTGGCAAAGCTTTTTCTTGTTGAAAACAACATAATCTTTGAGGATGAAGGTTACCTGCTCCAGGAGTGATTTTGTCATTGGAAACTTTTCAACTTTGTTGTTGTCTAATAAAATAAAATAAAATAAAAAATGCTGAAAATGAATTGTTTGTTGGGAAGTATGGTTGACACT